>JALMQS010000187.1:23694352-23828278 GCA_024734495.1 Forficula auricularia
CGGAATTTAATTTATTTAAATGAAATCATTGTTATTGGATATTTTCAAAAAGGTGGAAATTTAAAAAAAAAGATGAATTGTATTTTTATTTGTAGTCGTTGGAATGTCCAGTCCCCAGGGACCTGTGGCTTGGCGATCCTTCACTTGCATCAGTATTCCATTTCAACGAAGACTACGAGGATTTATTGTTCAAATGACTGGTGGTATTGGTGGGCAGGCATAATTAAATCGTCGACACCAACTCCGATTGATGCCTATATAACTAAATTTTTTGTGGACTTTACCTTTACAATGAACCAAGATTGAATTCCCGGAACCATCATGTGAAGCGCACATCCCTCGGGAATCGTAACAACGAACCTCCCCCAAATCCGCCACGCTTCATCTCTTGCTCGTTATTGCTGTAATCCATCAAAGGTTTCTCGAATTCAGATCCACGGAAATTTCTATTTCAAATAACTAAGTCAAACGAAATTAAATTGTTTAAAATAAATAAAAATTTTAGGGAAAGTGGTTTATGAAAGATATTAATTGCCGATGGTAATAGATTCAAATTTACTAGAAAATCATAAGATGGTGTCATCTATTAGATAGAGAATATTTTTAATTATATGTGAGAGGGGTTGTTTTTCACCCCTCGGGAATCGAACCCGAGTGCCAGTAACAGCAATCCGGGCCACCTTGGCTCACCTGCGAGGATACGAACCTCTCTGACATATGCAAACGCGTAAAATATTTTACTCAAAGATTGTTATCTTAATTTGTAGCGTTACAGATATAGTGATTCTAAATTCAATTTAAAATTTTATCATCTCATTTTAGGGCTTGCTACAAAGTGAAATAGAATCCTATTAATATAATTAGTTATGTCCATCTATTAAATTATTAAAGTTGGTATCGGGAAATAAGAACTATATTTTTTAGCTAAAATGCATTTTTTATTTTTGGCCGCAGCGTTTCGCTAAAATTTGTTGATTTCTTCAGGTCTCTATAAAGTGATAAGGCCTCCAATTAATACAGATTGTAACATCTTCAAATCAAAATCAAATTTTTTCTAGTTTTTTTGTATGTATTGAAATGGTTTTTGAGATTAATTTTGATTTGGTTGAATATGTTATAATCTGTATTAATTGGACCTTATCTTTTTAGAACTGAAGAAGTCAACAAAGTTGATGAAACATTGGCAACAAATAAAAATTATTTGAATTAAATGATGTTATTTCCCAAAACCAACTTTAATTATTATAACTTATGTTTGTTAATGTGGCTCGTAAAATCCAAACAAGATGCAAACTTGAGACACAAAAATATCGTGTACATTTTTTTCAAAAATCGAAAATCGTATTATCGTCTAGTTATTTTGGGGTCAAAACAAAAAATATTAATGATCATGGGATTTTTGTTATGCCTGTAAAGATTTTCTGTGCATATTTTTATACATGATATTGATACAAGAAAAGTTGCACCAAAAAGGTAAAAACCTCTACAGTCCGCGATGGACCCTTGAATATTGTGAAATAGAGGAAGAGATTTCAGGATAAGAGCTGAACGAATTAAATAGAATTAGACTGAGGTTTTTAATTTAATTTTTTTTAATTGAATTAAAATTAAAATGACGGTTTTGGAAGGGCCTGACAAAACAAACCATTGTTAGTCGATTTGCTATACTAGCCTAATTTTAGACGAGTATGCTTAAGTAAATTAAAAAAAATCAAAACAAAAAAAAAAAAACAAGCCTCTCGCTAGCGTTTCGTTAATTTCTTTTTCTACATCTTTCTACAGGACTTAGAGAAGATTGCAAAATTTAAATCTGAGTTTTTTGTTTTGAAAATCAACTGTTTGAACATTTTGGTACAAGATTCAATTTTCTATGAGTCTTCCTTTCTTGATCTTTAATCCAGGCAGACGATAATTAGGATCTTCAAACGCATAAAAAGAGGATAAAATAGGCACTTTTCCTTACTGTATGATATCATAAAAACTAAATAATTTTTTAAGTGTTTTGTTAAACAAAACAATTTTTTTTTTAATTTATTTGAAAATTTCCTCTGTACATTTTCAATTTTCTATGCCGATTTACCTCGTCTGCTTTCGTAACCCGACGAATTAATTATTTATCAATGCTTCTATGATAAAGTAAAAATCACACATTGTGCAATTAATTTCTAATTGGCCAAATATCAGACACAAGTTTATCAAGATATTCATTGTAAATTATATTTAAATAAAGATAAAATATATAAAACGATAAATCAACAAAGCCATTGGCTGTTTCAAATGTCTATTTCTATTCATGCCAGTGGAATTTCATATTATAATTGAGATGAGTTTGGGCTCAGCCAGGCCCCCAGGCCCCAGACCCCCAGACCCCAGAGAGATAGACAATTTTGGAAGCTCAGTGGAATTTCCATCATACAATGAAAGGATCATTTACAAACGAGTGTTGGTATCGCTTAGTTATAATTTGAATGCCAAAATAAAACTATTGAATTATGAAAACTAAATCAAATAAAAAATCTTTAATAATTTTTTGTAAATCTGTTGAAATATTAATTAAATTATAATTGAAAAATTCAAAATGTTAAATTAAAATAAAAAAATTCATTTTTAAGATAATTATTTTTTTCCTCAAAGTAAACCTATATACTGAATAACAAAAAAATCATATAAATGATTTAAAAAAAAAAAATTTATATAGATTAAGTGATTTGAATATTAAAAGAATAGAAAAAAAAATAATTATGTTAATAAAATCAGCTAGAGATATTACAATGGTGTCTTCTCCATTCGAAATGAATTCAAAGTTGTTATGGATAATTTTTTACTTACCCCCTTGTAGAATCGAACCCATGCTGGCGAAAAGCATACCAAGCCACTTCGAAGGGCACGCTATTGGCCACGAGTGCTTTTTTGGACACTTAGGTTTGAATTTTCAAGGATCAAATGCATCCCTTCAGAGATGTAGTAAAATTATTCATAACAACTCGGATTCTGTAGAAATAACATCATGGTCATTTTTCAAATAAAACCTAATTTACAACAATCGGAAAAATGAAATTTTTATTAAAATTACTTCTCATAAAAAAAGTTAATTGATGTTTAATTTAATACACAATGTTCAGTACAATTAGTGCACAGCTCACCAGGTGGCTGAATTTGAAGAGAAAAGAACGAAAGCTCGTAGAAAGTTCCATCATTTCTCCAAAATCTGAAATTAAAAAATTTTCCATGAAATTTTCTTGTTTCATAACTAATGAGAATTTTTTTTAATATCTACTTTTTTGGTATATTCATTTTATTGTATATAATTGATATTTTTTATATTTATTACTGTATTCTTCACATATAAATTGATGCAATTATCAATTATGAATTTAAATGATCTCTTTGATTTTTCTATCATTCGAAACAAGGGGGTAATATCGGCGAAATCAAATATATTTTTGGGTAATAGCTAAAATATTTTCCAGATTTCTGGTTTAGGATGTAAGATTGCCAGCTTCATTATCAGGGTAATGAATTGGGAGGCCAGAGTTCAAGTCTCGATCAGGGCAAAAATTTGACCAAAAATAACCCAGTTCCTGCACTAACGCTTCTAATCCTTAAGTATTAACTATATAGGATGATCTGACTGAATTGACTCTAGTATAGGGTGACCATTCGTCCCGGATTAAAGCCCCGTGTCCCGTATTAATATATGTCCCGGAAAATGTCCCGAATTAGATAATAATACATCATATCATGTGAATATTATAATATTCCATTATATTTTATTCGGGCGTCTCTGCGTACATGACTATATGAACGCATTCACTCATCTACGGAGACAAGGAATTGGGGTTTTCTAGAACAATCACAATTAATTGATAATTTTTCTCCTGGACTGAAACTTAAATTTACGAAAAGTAAAATTAGAAGCTCACTATGAGCTAAAAAAATAATAAAGTTCCTATTTCTACATTATTAATTATCTTTTTTGAATATCAAATATCAATAGAATTATAATATTTTATCCGCGGTCTGAGACAATTTTTTCTTCAAATGTGGCCCGTGTAAGCCAAAAGGTAATAGTTTTTTTTACTGTATTTTGATGTTTTATTTTAGTTTTACATTTAAATATTTTTTGGAAATTTTTTTCTCTTTTTTGATAATGAAGGGGGAGGGTAAATGACCCGGATTGGACCACGGAAAAATGGTCACCCTACTCTAGAATAAAAAAAAGAAATACGTAAAAAATTATTTCAATTTTACTTTTATATATTGAATACCAATTGATTATGTTTGATAGTTTATACAATAAAATATTGAATTCGCAAAATAAAATTTAATATCATAAATTTTAAGAAATATTTTGATCTTAAAAAAATATTTATTTTGTGTTATTTACAACTTTGTATTCTAGAAGAAAATGTCCTAAAAAGCTGACTGGATGGTTGATACTGTCAAGTGAAGATTGTTCCGAGTCATTGAGTAGGCTTTATGAATATAGTTCAAAAACTGGAACAGCGAGATAAAATAAAATAAAAAAAAAAAAAAAGCAAAAAGCCAATCTCCTCTGGACCTTTCTAATTTATTTAAATATTCATGGGCGTTTATGGGCACTATGCTTGGCCATTCTGCTGCTGCAAATCGTTTGGTAAATGAGGTGGCGTCTGCTTAAGGCAAAATATTTGAATATATATTTTTTTATTATAAATATGTTAATAAAAAGTTTAATTAAAAGAGAGAAACTGAATTTGACGAACAAAAAACAGTTCTGTAAAGTATATATGTCCTGGAACCTGGAACGATACAAATATGGAATACTATACGAATTTTAATTATGGAGGTTTTTTTTTTTTTTGTTAAAAAATATGATATTTTCTTTTGAAAACATTTTTATAATATGTGTAATATTATGGAGCTTATATAAACACTTTTATTATTTAAATGTAGAAAAAGATTGGAGTAAATGTGAAAGTTTTCAAGGCTCGTTAGGCTGTTTACAGTTTCGGTGAATTAATCATTTGAAATGATAAATATCTAAATCTGAAACTAGAAAGCACAAAATCTAATAATTTCTTCGTATTGGAAACACAGATAGTTTAGAAGAAGAACGACCTTTCTACGACTTTTCAATATTAAGTTATCGTGGCTATTTGAATCAGACTCACGGAGAGAAAAAATCATATGTAAAATGGAATTTATCCACGTTTCAGATAAATACATAAATAATGTCATACAACAGATAGTTAACAGCTGTCGGCCTGTCTTTAAAAGGAATCCAATAGACCTCAAATTTTTTGAAAGTTTTGCTCTCTGTGTTTTGTATTATTTGGCAGTTTTGAGATTTGCCATAGTCCCTGTTTATAAACAGCCATGCGCATTGGGTTCATTTTACTTTTGAGGACTATGCTAAAATCGTTCCTATCAAGAATCAAGAACCCAAACATTTTGAAAGTTTTGCTCCCCTAATTTTTATGTTATTGTGGCAGTTTTGAGATTTGCCTAAGCCCCTGTATATAGACAACCAAGCGCATTGGGTTATTTTACATTTGAGTTAAAATCGATCCTATCAAGAATTTTGTATATTATTTTCAAGATTTTAAAAATTTTCTTTATCACGACTTATAATTTTATTATATCCTGTAAACTCACTCTAGAGCCAAACTTTGAATTGACTTAACATTTTTTTAATCTATTTTCTTCATATGCGTGTCAAAGTTGATGTTTTGCTGAGAGACATTTATTCTCACTTTGTTCATAGTTCTAAAAGAATAAATATTTAAAAGAGTTTCAAAGATTTTTGGAATTGAAATCACACAAAATTCTTAGACCTTCTGAAACTAGATGGCTCTCACTGTAGTAAGTGGTAAACAGAATTATTGAACAATATGATGTCTTGATTATGTATTTTATAAATTCTCTATTAAATAAATAAATAAATCTTTATTCCTCGACCTGTTTACAGACACAAGTCCTCGGTTGCTATGTCCTCAAAACATCAATACAAATAAATAAATATATTAATTAATACCTACGAATACATTCTATGTAATTTAGATTAAACATAAAATAATATTCCATTTCCCGGAGTGTTAGGGATATTATTATAAAAAATGTATATAAATCTTTTTGGCTAATAAACACTTAAAAAAAAGCCAGCCTGCTAACCAAGTGGACCAGGGTTCGAAACCGACTCGAGGCATCCGGCTAAAATCTGACCCCTGAGGGTATAGACAAATTTGAAAAAAAATAGTATCGTAAATTGGCTTATTGCTAGAAAGATCGAAAAGCTAAAAAAAAATAGAAATGTATACTCATTAACAAATAACATGACAATAGATTTCCATCAAAAGACAAAAAGTATTTTAAAATTTCCGCGAAAAAACCCGATACAAGAAGCAAGCGACGCATTAGACATTACGGCATTTACCATAAATTGTTAAGGAAACCTGGTAAAAACCTTAACAAGGATGGTATGACCTCTCTCAGCTAATCTCTACTTGTGACAACTAAATAAAATTTTGTTTGAAGATCCACTACCCAAGACAATGCAAATTTTAACTAACTTTTTTAAATAATTACAGTTCATTTTACTAAAATGGATAGTACATTTGAATAAAAACTAGCGGCAGCACTGATTGAATTCACTTTGAAATTAATCTAAATAGCATTGTATGGATTATGATGATTATTTTCTAGTAAGCCTTCAATGTCATTTTCGGTAATTGTCTCGAATGGCTTAGAGCAAGAGTTCGTAATATCAATTCCTAATCTTGCAGAATTGCGTTCTATTCTCATCTACTATGCAGGGCGATATGCTTGTCAATCTTCTTAGTTTGATAAACAAAGAAACAGCCTCGAATACCAAAAGATTAATCCTGTAAAGATGATTCTCCGTCTTTTACTGGATCAACTCTTGAGTGTTTCACTTTCTCTCTCTCGTTTTCCTAATTAAATCCACGAGCTATTATTCGACCAAACGAATGAATAGCACTCGACTAAGACAACAAAATATTCGCATTTCAATTTACATTTTATGCAAGTTGGACACGAATGATATTATTCATATTCCTTTCTATTATTCAACATTTCCTTGACAGATGTATAATCAGATGATGTCAACTTTTGCACCTCTATAGGTACAGCGAGCTATGGTTTCTTTACGAATATATATCAGCTAGGAATAATAAAAAATAGCACCTGACAAAAGCAGATATTCTGCAAATTAAAAACTATTTATTTATTTCATTCTCAACTTCCACTTATTTTTAATAAAATTCTGTGTTGTGCAGAATGAATAGGATATCGATCATTCTGTGTAAGTAAAAAATACATATACGCACTTGTTTATAATTAGTAAACTTCATTTCTTCAATTCCATTGCCTTTTCGAAAAGTCTACCCCTCAGAAAATAAGCATAGGATTAAAATGTTATTATCACTTCCGATTTTGAGGTAAATGAATACAGAAAATTTGGATATTTCATGTTTGTATCTTCTTTAATTTACAAGCTACAATAGATGCTCTGACGGATGGACGAACAAACGGACAGACAGACAAGCCTTTTTGAACCTTACTAAAAAATCAAAATCAAACTAATTTTGACATCACCATTGATTTTGTCAAAGTTTTTCTCTAGCACGAGCCTAATTATATATACTTTTTTATACCACAATATAGGGGTTTCAAAATGAATAGTAAATATTTTAGGAGGTGGTAGTATAGACGAATTGCAATAAAAAATGTCATATAACATGTGTCCAATTTTTATTGAGTACAGAAGATACAGCTGTTGCTATGTAACACAATATCGGCATACTCAGCATGTGTAAATACGTGCGCCATGTTTACACGCTGCAGTACTGTAGACTTGGCGAACAAATCACAATGAAAACTTCAATGTAAACTAAAGCACACCTTCAGAACTTGAACAGGAACACTCTACTGCTTACATTCGATAAATACGCCCATAGAAACTCATAACAACCGGTGTACCAATTCACGAAACGAAAATGCATTGCACTCAGCTGTATCTCTGTACTCAAAAAAATTGAACACATGTTATGTGGCATTTTTATTGCAATTCGTCTACACAATCACCTTCTAAAATATTTAATATTCCTTGTATATATTCATTCTCACTAATTCGATCATGACCCCATTTATTATTCTGCGATGTATGAGCACCTACTCCAATTATACGTTAACTAAATGAAATATATTTAATTACTGTTAGTTTGCCATAAGAAACAGTTTTTCGTTTCTGTTACTCATCCCATGAGCCCTGCCCTTGGGGGGAAGGATTCTGACCCCCCCCTCCCGTGGCTACGCCTCTGATGATAACTTAGAAGCTAATATATATGCCAGAAGTTCACCATGACCAGAAATTATACTTTACATAAATCAATTTATACTAAAGAGAAGCAATCCATCAAACATGATGGGCATCTAATTTATTTATGAATAAAGAGAAAATTTGATCAAAGCTATTTAGATTATAATATAATATACATAATTATAATATATATATTATGTAAGAAATAGGAGATTTTTGTATCGCGAACAATGCCTATTATGGGCATATCCTAAGTGGTTATTTTTCATTTTCATATGCATATGTTATGTATTGGCGTTGAGGTCAGATTTTAGCAGGGCTGTACCCGGCCTTCTCTAATGTAATGAATTAAATATTTTTAATATACTCGTATTTATAATATAGCTCCAGCAGTCGAAGGCGACTTATATCAAATAATAACAATAATATTATGTATGGGTTTCTTATTGTTTTCATTTAAAATATATATGAATCGATTATTATTATTGAAAGGAGCTAAGTCCTCTTATTTTGACAATTTGCATTTTAAGATGGTTTCAACTAACAAAAAGTAAGGAAAAAAAGAAAATGTGAAATTTATTAATTTATAAGCCTAAAAATGTTTTTGTATTTATTAATTTTCCAAAAATTCTTGAACATGAAAAAACACGGAAACTATCTTAAAATGTATAATAAACTGTCAAAATAAATGGACCTTTCAACAATTACAGATTCATATATATTCTATCTATCTAAGCAGAGAGCTTATAATCGAAAGCCAATTTTGGTTCATCAATTTTCTCATTCATTATTAAAATTTAACACATAACATCTTGGCTTGATTAAATATTGAATTTGTCTAATTAGAAAGTGAAGTAGTCCTTGTAATCTTGTACCCATTTTGATAGTAAATTCTAGTTCATACCCTCAAAATGATTTTACTTAATTATTAAAGAATTGCTTATAACTAACACTAATGCACTTCATGTTAGTCGCCTTCGATTAAATATCATTTTTTATTTAGTTATTACTTGTATCTAATCCGAGTAAGTAGAAGGAATACTTAATTTTAACATCAATTTTTGAACGGGGAAAATCGAATATAAATGCCATCATTATTAAATACAATTAAATATTTAACTGTCAAATAACATATGACACATATTATTAAACTCTTATGATTATAATAAATTAAAGATTTAAATAAGGGAGTTCGTGACTGTTTATCATTTTTATAAGAAAATTCTCAAATTTTTACCATCGAATCATTGATTTATTAAATATTTATTCCGAAATTTGAAGAAAATCGATCTGTCCCATTACTGAGAAATAAATTATTGAAAATTGTCCTTTTAACATGGAAGTAAATGGAGCTTTTAAAGAGACTATAACTTCTATACAAATTATAACATTTTCAACAAATTTATACAGATTAATAATTCAACTTTTATGAAACAAATGATACATTTTTCAATAGATTTGACAGTCTAGTTAATTAGTTATTCATAAATGTAAAAAAAAAAAGTTATTTGCAGCCAACAGAATATAACGAAAGCACTAGTGAAGAATTCCAACTCTATTTCTTGAAATCGTTTTTGTGTTTAAATAATTTACAATATAATGAGAAAAAATTTACCACAATATTCTTTTTATTAATATTATCAAAACAAATATTTGTATTCAAAATTAACTTCATTATTAACAAAAAAAATTTTATTAGAAAATTTAGTAGGCAGACGCTGTCACTGCAGAAATACAAAATATTTTTTCGAAGATCAACCAGATAGATAAGCTATCCCGAACTCGCTTAAAACATATGTCGAGATTTAAGCATACCACGTGACTGAATAACATATTAAATTCTAAAGGCTCGGAATCATATTGGAGTCGGTCAATTTTGACATTTTTACTAGTATATAAGCCAGGGCTGTCTAACCTGCGGTATGCGGACCGCATGCGTCCCAGCACTGCAATGAATGCGGCTCGACATAAAATTATAAACTTCCTTGAAACATTAAGATTTTTATTTACTTATTGAAAAACAAATCAGATACAATCTGATATTTTTTTTATAAAATAAGAAGAAATTGGAAAATAATCCCAAAAATTTTCGAAGAATATATTTCAATTTTCAATGTGAAAAAATATCTCAAGATTTCGGGAAAAAATAATCTCAATTGTGACATATTTTGACTTCATTTTTATTAGATATAAATATTTTACCTGCAAACTTTCTGTAATCAGACATTGAAAGAAAAGTTTAATGATGTCTCTTCAATAAAATTTTATAAAAATTATCTAACCAGAAACAAATACTCCTGGCTTCACAATGCTTATTCACTTTTTGGAAATATGAATTTATATATTATAGTAGGTACGTAAAGAATAAAATTCACTAAAAGCTTTCAGGTAAAAAAATAAAGAAGTTTCGAATATTTAAATTTTACATTTTCTAAAATATTTATTATTTCAGATATTAAAACTTTTGAAGTGCTAAATGATTTTAAAAAACAATATTCTGAATGAAAAGAACTCATAGATTATTGTGCTATGACATTTTCGCTTATGTCATGGTGGATTACATTATTCTACATTATAACTATTCTTTTTTATTGAGAAATATCAATAGAATTAGTATATTTTATATGCGGCCCGAAGCATTTGTTTTTTCATCAAATGCGGCCCGTGTAAGCCAAAAGGTTGGACACCCCTGCTTTAGTAGTTGAGTTGTTTATCGAAAGAGAAGTTCAAGCTCAAACCATCTAGATTGCAGATTTTTGTAGAGAAAATCTCATCAAAATGGACGACGTTTCGACATATAGTATTTCTCAAATTTGGGTGGCAGCTTAAAAAGGTTAAGACTGGTTTACAATACGAGTTATTAAATGTTAATTTTAGTTAAGTATTTGAAAAAGTAGTAGAAATCGAAACATTAATTTTTTTAACTGTGAAATAAATACATAAATAAAGAATGGGTAGTATAAAGAAAATTAAAAAAAGAATGGAAAAAATCTCACTTGGAAGACGCGTTGGTGCGCGCAGAATCACTGGAGAGTCCTCAACGAGCGAGTCCTTGCTGGAAAGCGTTGATTTTGGCCTGACGGGGTTCACAATTCACGTCGCATGGGCTCAAGGGAGCATGTGTCATGGTGGGGAGTGAACTTTGGACCCTGCAATAGAGAGTACTAGTTATTGTACAAGCACCTAATAGTTAAAAGGGAAATCCTAGAATTATCGAATTGAAAGTTTTTTCCAATTCGAGCAAACAGGTCGGAGCTTGTTTACGAACAAGTCTGAGCTTGTTTTCGAACCTCTCGCAATATACAATTAAATCTATTCTAATTCCTATATTATAAACTCTAACTCAAATACGTGTATTAAAAGAAATTCCCTTTTAAGATATGTTTTATATACGAGTGCTTTTCTCTACATATTCTAATTTTTTTTTTTTTTTTTTAATGCAATCGAACGCAAGAAGGGGTGAACCAGTAAAGATGTAGCCCCTATGGATCTCGAAAGACCTTGCATTACCGAAAAGAAGGGAAAGTTGATTAAGTGAGAGGGTTTAGACGTAGGTGTCTATGCACCTTGGTTTTGAAGGTTTGAAGATCATAGGTGCTGGGAAAGATAGAGGCTGGGAGAGAGTTCCAGTTCCTTGAAGTCATGGGGATATATGTATTCGCGAATGAAGTGGTCCGGCACTTTTCCAATTTGACCGCGAAAGAGTGTTGGGAATCGGCAAAACGTGTGCTGCGTGCAAAGCATGCTTTGGGGGAATTATTGATTTTATCTAATCAAGCATTGTAAAATGTATACGAGTAAATGCAACTTAAAAATCTAATTTGAATAAAAATCAATATAATTATTATTATAATTACTTAATCCGAGCTGTTACGAATGATTTTCTTACACGTCAGAAGAGTTATATTCATCCTGTCGGGAATGTAATATCTTCAATAGCACCTGGATTACATTATTTTGCATTATAACTATTTTTTTTTTTTTTTTTTTTTGAGAAATATCAATAGAATTAGTATATTTTATATACGGCCCGAAGTATTTGTTTTTTCATTAAATGCGGCCCTTGTAAGCCAAAAGTTTGGACACCCCTGATCTAAGCCTTTTTGAATCATCGATCAAAACCGGAATTTTCTCTTTGTTGAAATTCTTATTTTTAAAGAAGTTAAAAGCGAAGAAGCGCAATTCGATATCTTTTAAACCGGTGATCAAAAGAATTTCAAAATGGGTACTAAAAAAATGTCAAAAAATGAAGGAAATCAAAAATTAAAATTTTTCAAACCGTCCGATTTGGCTTGGAATGCCTCATTTATAAGAGGATTTTCTACCGCTCGGTGTTTCAGAAATGACATAGGGACCACTTTCAGCAAATTTCTTGTAGATTATATACAGTGTGTAAAATTGTTGTTTGTATACATTTTGAGACATCTTGTGATGGAGAGAATGATCCTCTGAACAATAGTAAAAAGGAGATATTGAAAAAAATAAGTTCGAGAACCACTGTGCTAGATGTTTTTTGGGGAAAAGGATGTGGAACATAGCCCCTTTGGGTACGTCTTTACAACGAGAGTATCGAAAATAAGAAATAAAGATCGTGTACTATTTTTTTCTTTTTTCATTCTTGATGGTTTCAATTCAATTAGACGGATAGCAGATGAGGATTTGATTTTGATCGAATTAAAAGATTAGCGAGAAAAAAAGAATCCTTTTTTGTCCAAAAGGGGCTGGGTTGAAAATCAATGGGTTTCGAACTTCATCCCTTTCCTGCCGCCACTCCACTCATTCGATTTCCAGTTATATGGTTCTCCACATCCAAATACGGATTTTGTTAATCGATTTTATTAAGCTGTGAACACTTCCGATGAATAGCAATCAAATCAAACCAATAGTTTTCACTAAACTTTTTTTCTGTGTTCTCTGAAAGATTGTGAAAAAAGCCACCTCTTTATGAGGTATGGGGCCCTAGGCCCAGGTATCGATGGGGCCCCTAGTAAAACTAGATCTGCACTAGTCAATTTCATTAGTCACTCGCTGTGTGTATGTGTGTGGGGTAGATGGGTTTAGAGCAGGGCTGTCCAACCCGGGCCCAGCAATGCAATGAGTGCGGCCCAACATAAATTTATAAACTTCCTTATAACATTGAGATTTATGTATATGTAGTTCCTGGAAAAGACATAAGAATTTGGCCTGATAATTTTGTTTCTCTAAATAAGAAATCTAACGAAAAGTTTTCGAAAAATAAGTTCTAATTTTAAATTATGAATCTGGACTAAAATTCAAGATTTTCGTAAAAATAATCACCATTTTGGTTTATTTTCATTATATATAAATTTTTTACCTGGCACATATAACCTTCAAAACTTCAACACCTACTCCATCCACCATTTCTCTTGATCTATTCATTCTTCTCTTCGGTAATGCAGGGATCTTTCGAGATTAATAGGGGCCGCATTTTCATGGAACTCTTATTGCATTCGATAGCATAAAAAATTATCTACTCTCCGAGACATTTTTTTTCTTCAAAATGTGGCCCGGGTAAGCTAAGAGGTTGGTCACCCCTGGTTTAGAGTTTATGGTCGATTGCTAAATTTCATATATCAGCCTCTCGCTGCGTATGGGGCTCTGAAGGTTTGAAGGCTTAAAGTTAATTGTTCGTGTTAGTGGGTTTAGTTAATGCTCTGCCTATTAGGCCTTTGCGTAAAGACTTCCCTGGCCACCCCCCCCTTAAACTCTATTTTAACGCTTTTCAATAAATTTTCCAATTGGCTCGAGTAGTTAATTTTGGCACTCTGGTTACGATTTCTGAAAACAACCTTTCTCACATATAATTAAAAATTAACAATTCCATCTCTGGTGCTATACCTAATAAAGAAAAATCCATCATGGATCTAATAGAAGACATCCTTAGTAACAATACTAGAAGTTCTTAAGGTTGTGGAAAAAACAAATAATATGCATTAATTAACCATCGTACAACGTTTCGACAATATTTCTTCTTTCTCAAGAACCTCGTTTATCCGGACTAACTGGGACCAAAGGCAAACCGGATAATCGAAAATCCGGATAATCCGGATATATGGGTAATAAAAACAAAACAGATAAAAAACATGTTTATATCAAAATTACATAGAATTGTTTAAAAAAATACTTATGTTAAATTATAATTAGATTCTGTTATCAGAGTTAAAAATTATTATTTATGTGAACATTTATTAATATAAAAATGTCTACACATCCGATCCGGATAATCCAGAGGGCCGGATAAACGAGGTTTTACTGTACTTGTTTGCGAATGCCAAAGGCTCAAAAACATTGTCATTATGAAGGAACAATTACAATACAAAATGCTGACCAAATTACAAGATCACAAGTTAAAACAACTATGATGGCTCACAAATCTGTTTCACTTTCGGTTATCTAGTATAAATATCTCTATACTTAAAATCAAAAGATGTACATCTAATTATAATCAAAAGAAAATTCAATATGAACACAAAAACGTATATCAAATTAAATTTCTTTGTTAATTAGAAATAATGTTTCTTTGATATCAGGTTTATATTTTTTTAAATAGATAGAACGTATTATACTTTTTATGTGAATTCTCATCATCATCATCATCATTGAGTATACAGTCCTAAGACTGGTTTGATGCAACAACTCGCCAGCTGTTTGACCTCTCTAAATGTCTGGCATCCCATATCCCCAATTATTTGGTTGAAATATTCTAATCTGGGTCTTCCCCTTCCCCTTTTTTTCCACCTCCCCTCTAAGATATCCCTAAGCAGTCCCCCATGTCTCAGTGTGTGCCCCATCATCTGACCTCTTCTCTTCTTCAGACTCTTCCACAAGGTTCTTCTTTCTCCGATTCTTCCAAGAACTTCTTCATCTTCTTGTAATTTTATCCATCCATTTGATATTCATCATTCTTCTGTAGCACCACATTTCGAAAGCCTCTAATCTCTTTCTCTCCGCTTCTCTAATTGTCCAGGTTTCACACCCGTACATGGCTATGCTCCATACATATGTCTTCAATAGCAACTTCCTGTTTTCTAAGCTGATTGAGGAGGAGCATAGTAGTTTTTGTTTTGAATTAAACCCCATTTTTGCTTGGGCAATTCTTGATTTAATTTCGTTTTCGCTCCTCCCATCCCATGTTATTTTACTTCCTAGGTAGCGGAATTCCTTAACTCATTCTAGGTTTTCTTGGTTAATTTTGATGCATTCCTGTCTCGTTTGTTCTTTTTTGTACATACTAGGACCTTGGTTTTATTCTTGTTTATTTTCATTTTGATTTCTTCTATTAGGATTTGGTTAATTCCATTCAAGGCGTCCTCTAATTCTTTTTTATTGCTTCCTAGAAGGGCAATGTCATCGGCAAATCTTAACATAGCGATCTTTTAATCATGGATTTCGATACCTGTATCAATTTTGTCTTTGAATTCTTTAATCGCTTCTTCTATGTATAAGTTGCAAATCATGGGTGACAGCACACATCCTTGTCTTACACCTTTTTTTATTTTGGCTTCTCTTTGCTCATCTCCAATATTTATAATTGCCTTCTGGTTTTGATATAGATTGTAGATTAGTCTTCTCTCCCTGAATTTTATTCCCGCCTGTTTTAATATTTTAAACATAATTTCCCAATTGACGTTATCGAATGTTTTTTCTAGGTCTATGAATCCGATGTAGACAGATTCTTCCCTGATAAAAGCCCTTTCTATTATTAGTCATTGTTTTTATGTGAATCCTCAAAAAATAAAATAGAGATGTATAATTTGAAGACAAACCAAATAGAAAAAATGTCAAATTGAGTTGAACATTGAACCGCCAACATGGTTGCGGGAGAAAACCGCAAAATAACAGGGGGGTTAAAACAGCGGCTGTCATGTCAGTCTCTGACATACCTATCTTAACGGTCGATGGAGATGTTGAGTTTGACAGTTAGATGAGACATGTGGGTGGAATAATGGACCGTTGAGTGCCTCTCGCCCCCAGAGACCATAAATGAGCTAGCATTCAATAGATTGTCTAAATAAAAAAAATTACCCGCTGATTCTGACGTTTTAATTAATTCAATGATTTTTTATAATAATTAAATGATATTGGAAATAAAAAAAAACTAAAAAAAATCTCAATGAGAACAAAAAAAATGAATCAATGAGATAAAAAGAATTTTACTTTACCAAACAGGGTAGGGTCAAGTATTCTAATCGCTAATCGTGCATGGAAAAAGTGTTTGATTTTTTTGAAATATTTCAAAAACGGCTGAAACTATTTTGATCAAAAAAATTGGGCAAAACAAAGGCATTTCGTTCTATAAAAAAGTCCTAATAAGTGATCATCAAAAAAATATATTTTTCGAGATAATAACTGTTTTGTCAAAATGTCTGTTAGTACGTCCACAAAAATTTGGTAACGAACTAGCTCATAAACTAGTGTGAATATCAAATCGAAAGTTCACTTGTAGTTTTGTTAAATTGAGATTAAGAGCTGATTAGATTTTGGTTGAAATCGAACCCAAAATTAAGAGAGCTAAACTCCGAAAAATTATGGATAAGTTTCTTAAACTTTATTTGAATAAAATTGAAAATTCTAATTTTTTCGACTGCTTGAATATTTCAGATTAACTTCTTATTGCGTAAGGAGGTTCGGGACTGTTTATCATTTTTATAAGAAAATTCTCAAATTTTTACCATCGAATCATTGATGCATAAAATATTTATTCCCGAAATTTGAAGTTGATCGTCTCCCTCATTACCGAGAAATAAATTATTGAATATTGTCCTTTTAACATGGAAGTAAATGGACCGAGCTTTTAAAAGGGGTATAACTTGTAAACAAATAATACCATTTTCAACAAATTTATACAGATCAATAATTCAACTTTTCTGAATCGAATGATACATTTTTCAATAGATTTGACAGTCTATTATAGTTAATTAGTTATTCAAATATGTAAAAATAAAAAGTCATTTGCAGTCAACAGAATATGACAAAAACTCTAGTTTAGATTCCAACTCTATTTGTTGAAATCGTTATTGTGTTTAATAAATGTTTTTATAATGAGAAAAAATGTATCTCAATATTCTTTTTATTAATATTATCAAAAATTTAACTGCCCACCTTCGACTGCCATCAGCGACAAGTCCGGTCAGCCACAGCGTAGAGTAATCATAGGCTAATTAGAAAAGCATTACAAGTAGAGATGGTTGCGTCAAACCAGTATTAGGATATGTATAATCGATGAAGATGATAAATAAATTATAATTTTACCTACTAATGGAATAGGTATAGAAATAATTATTAATTAACTTATTCAAAGATTTTTAATATATTACTAATTAATAATTATTCATATGTGCTTATTTATATTTATTTTCATTCCGGTTGTAGCTAGAAGTATTAATTACTTATTCATTTTTTACTGTCCTTTTTATTCAAGCTTGAGTTGTTTGCCATAAAAGAATTTAGTCTTTTTGATTTTAAGTCGATTCTTCCACGTTTTCAGCAGAGGTTGCCATTAATAGTCAAAACATCAAAAATGGAATGCAATAAGGTTATTCCTCTAGTATTAGATAAGAAAGGATCGTTATTTTTGATTTTAAGTCGATTCCTCCATGTCTTCAGCAATGGTTACCAATAATAATCGAAGGGTCAAAAATCTAATTTAGAATTATTATTCCTCAAGTAATAGATGAGAATCAATCGCTATTTTTGATTTTAAGTCGATCCCTCCATTTCTTCAGCAATGGTTACCAATAATAACCAAAATGTCCAAAATCGAATGTAGAATGGTTATTCCTCGACTGTTAAATGAGAATCGATCATTATTTTTGAATTAAAGTCAACATGAACTGCAAATTGCAAGTGTAATCTGATTAATAATAAAGGAATAAACATTAATATTTCAAATGAATTTGGATAAAGTTTAGCAAAGATCCGTTGCAGTTTATTATTTTTTTTTAATATGCTTCTTATAGATGTTTTTGTAGTAAAAATTTTTTACTACTTATTTATAGTTCATTTTATTTTTAATAGATGTTTTTATCAAGCACTATTAGTATAATTATAGTTCAAAGTATTCCTAATAGATGGCGGTATTTTTGGGTTTTTTCTAAATTCTGGTAGATTTGTAGTTTCAAGTCATTTTAATAGATGGCGTTGTATTAATAAAATAAAAATGGTCTCAAGTAAGTGTTTTAATTTTTTGAACCCCTCCCCTTTACCTTCTCATTCTAATAGTTGATTTTTTAATTAAATAAAAATATAAAAAATAAAATAATACAAACAGGTATTTTATTTTTTCCATTAAGCATCCCTTCATTGTTGATTTGATTTTTATCATTTAAATACATTGTAGGGGAGTCGGATAGGCTAGGTGGTAGCGTGTCAGCCTGCTAACCAAGTGGACCCGGGTTCGAATCCGACTCGAGTCATCCGGCTAAAATCTGAATTTAAATAAAATAAATAGTATCCTAAATTGGCTTATGGCTAGAAAGGCTGAAAAGCCAAAAAAAAACAAAAAAAAACATTGTAAAATGTACATTATCATTTCTGTTCGATTAAAATCTTAATACGATCCCGGTTTGAGACAAGTATATTAGGATAAGTCTATGTATAAATAAATAACCCTTTAATAAGAAACTTAATATTTTTTTTTCTGTTAATTAATCCAAGATTTTTAAGTATTTTTTATGTTATACAATTTTTTTATGATATTGGGAATCACGCCCTCTCACTCAACCCCTTTCAGCCGCCTTTTACGACAAGCAGGGAATACTGTGGACCAATTCTAATCCTGGTCCACAGTGCCAACGCAGAAATCAAATATTTAAAAAATTGAAACAGTGATTCTTTAGACTGTCTCGGGATGTTTCAAAGCGCCAGTTTCGAAGAATTGCCGAAGTTAAATAACTTGGTTCTGAACCAAGTGACCCTTTTGTGATAATATGTCACCATGATTAATTGGTGTATTTACTCTCTTCCTTATCCCAGTGGTGTTGCGATCATCCATATCACGTTGAGATTCTTAAAAGTAGACGAGGTTATTTTCTAAAAACGCATAAGTTATACTCCTTAAGAAATGTCACTGTCAGTATATGCAGAATCTAGCCAGTATAAGCTGTTTATTATCATTCTATGATTTTCTTATAATTAAGTTTTTATAATAATAACTTTCCTTTATTATTGTTATTTAAATATAAAAATGCTTCTCATGTGGTCTTATAATTGATAAAATACGTGTTCTTAAATTTAATTTTCTAATTTTCTTCAATTTCTTTTGTTTCAGGTAAGCATCTGAATTCTTCTCTTTCTCATTCCGTTTATGTAAGTTCATATATGTTTAATATAATCCTCTTTAAGACCAGACGCGATTCATTAAAAATTCTCTACCAGTAAATTTTCATCTGCATTTGTTTTTTGAAATACACATAATATTTTTTGAGCAATTTAAATCATCTGAAATAAACTGTACGGTAGTATAGTTAATAATCAGTAGAGATTGTGGTGTTGGTGCAAGTGTGAAACATCTTTAATAAATCCTTAACTCATAGTAAATCCATATTAAATAAAATATTTATTTACTCTTATCTTTATGTATATAGTTAGTTTAGGGTGGCCCTTATTTTGGGCATTTTCTAATTTTGGCCCTGACAATGGGTCGAAATAAATAAAAAAAATCACCCAAGTTTTAAGTCTCTATCTCAATTATAATCCTTGCCCCCAGCGATTTAAGTTTCTCATCTAAATAACATGGGGTTTTTGACATTGAAAGATCAATTTTTTATTCCGGCCAAAGTAATAGTCAAATAAATTGAAACTCTGTAGACTTTATCATTATAATAATAGCTATCACTCAGAATTTTTACAGATTTTGATCTGTTATAATTTTGTAGTCTATAACTTAGTAACCCTATATAGCAGTATATATAGCAGTATTTTATCTAGCTGTAACTCCAAAATTATAATAGCTAAAAATCTGTAATAATTCTGATGAATAGCTACTATTATAAGGATAAATTTTACAGAGTTTCAAATTTTTTGAACTATTACTTTGGCCGGAATAAAAATTGATCTTTCAATGGCCAAAGCCCCACGTTATTTAGATGAGAAACTTACATCGCTGGGGGCACATATTATAATTGAGATAAAGACTTGAAACTTAGGAGATATTTTTTTTATTTATTTCGAACCATGTGAAGCCCTATCCGCATAAATATTCGAAAATATCCAAAATAAGGAGCATCTTATTGTATGAGTATATATAAAAGTTTTCAGGAAACAATCGAATGTCCTTGATAAGTAAGTGGTTGTTTTTTTCATCGTTATACTTGACCTCGATAAATCTTTGCCTTATTTTAACTAACTATTGTCAGAGAGTTGGCAAATTCACTTTTCCAACCTCTTGGTTCAATTATTTTTAATTCCTACAAATTTTTTCTTTCTTTAATTGGCGTCACTGCGAAAGAATAAACAATAAATACATTCCATTTGAATTGAATCAAGTAAAAAAAAATTGCATTTATTTTAAGTTATTCTCATATCTTTATATAGATTTAAAGAAACAATATTCAATAATTATTGATTATAATCAGTCAATAATTGCGGCCAAAGTCTGCTTTGCGAGTCGGCCGAATTCCAATTAGAAAAGTGCCGGACCACTTCATTCCCCAATACATTTGTCTTCATGACTTAAGACTGGAACTTTCTCCCGACCTCCGTCTTTCTAGGCATTTATAACACTCAAACCTTCAAGACACCTACGTCTTCTCGGTAATGAAGGGTGTTTTGAGATCCATAGGGGCTGCATCTTATAGATACAATATACCCATACACTCAACAGCAAAAAAAAGACCGGACACTTGATAATTTTTAGATAAAATGAATAAATACAATATTAAAAAAATATTTCCATATTTTGACTAGATAGATAATTAAAAAAAAATTTTTAAAGCTAAAATGGCATTTTAATTTTTTCTCACTTAATAAATATGATTTTAAAAACAGAAAATTGTAACAGCTATGTATTAAATTAAAAATAAGTATCTTATTATCTCGTATTTCCCTCATTATTTATTAACTATTTTAAGAGCTTTTATACGATGAAGGTATAAACAGTTTCAAAGACAAAGAATAAATGATCGATTTTTATTAAATTCATTTTTTTTTTTGTTTTCGATATAATATTAAGTTTTCATGAATTAATCGAGAGTGTTAACATTTTAAATAATGTCTTTTATTCATAAAAATATATTTTAATTCGGTTATCTTATGAGAAAATTTATTTTAATTCATTTTATCAAAAAAAAAAAAATTATCAAGTGTCCGGGTGTTTTTTTTGCTGTTGAGTGTATATGTTGCAATAAAAACCGTTTTTTAGTAAGAACGAGTTTCACTGAATACCTTTATGACAACTAGAGTTTACTGATGTTGGTTGAGTTTAGTTCAAAGGTCTAAAATATTCATTTTTGACCTTTCGCCTTATTTTAGGTGTTTATTTTCGAAATTTTTTAAATGAAAATGTCAAAAATTACATCCTCTGCAACTTTGCTTCTAATTTTTGACATTTTCATTAAAAAAAATTTGAAAAATAAACACCCAAAATGAGGAAGAAGGTCAAAAATCAAGATTCTAGACCTTTGAACTTAACTAACCTGAACTAACTCTAATTGCCATAAAGGTATTCAGTGTAACGCGTTCTTACTAAAAACGTATTTTTAGTGCAACATAACATAGAATATTCCAGCGCCTCCCAATTAATTGTTTAATTAATGAATCAAGGCCTAGGCTGCGAAAAATGAACGAGGAGAGGATTAAAAAGAAATTCCATAATTCATATAGACAAAAGGTATTAGTTTGGGATCAGGGATCAGTAGCTTAGTGGATATGGGAGTTAAAACTCTTATGACAAAGCATTGCAGTACACATGCAAAGATCCCGGGTTCGAGCCCCGGCTGATCCTTTTGTCTGTAATAAAAATAAACTTTTCTTCGTTCCCTAAATTTAAATTTGTTATAACATAGAATATTTCTTTAATTCTCACCTTCTATCCACCAGCTGCTAATTTCAAAACGATTGGAAGCCAATTAGTCACATCAGATTTTATCTAATTTAGGATTAGCCAGAGCCTCAAGGATTTTGGATTTTCCTCTGCAAAAAAGAAACCCTATTGAAAACAAGCCTAAACAAACAACTCTAGAAGATTCAACCGATTAACGTAAATTTATGTATAAAATATTGTATTTTAATATTTTAAATTATATTCTACCAGGTATAATCCTATAGGTAATGAAATCTTTAATATATGAACTATTATTTATTAATATATTAAACATATTTAGGTATTTAATATCGAGTTCACCCCTAAGCCCCTTAATTACAGGCAACCAGAAACACGAAGCTCAATTCCAGAGTGTTGTTTGTTTAGTACCCAATTATGTGAGTAGTTTATTTATTTATATTTCATCATTAACATTATTAGGTTATCAGTTCAAAGAATGATTTGTTTCTTCCGTTTGAGTATAGATTTATTTATTTATTAAATAATGTTATGACATCAATTTATATTTAAGGTCATCTGAGTTGTAATGGGCACAGCAAATACGAGTATAAAGGGATTCTTCAAAACGGAATTATATTATGGAAGTTTCATGCAAATTTTAACTCAGGTCGAATTGCATTCAATTAGTTATACAAAATAAGTCTGAATAAATTTTCTATGCAGATCATCATTCAAGTTTTAAAATTTTCTTTGTTTTTTTGGCTAAAAACATTATAAATATACTCAAACAATGAACTAGAGAAGCAATTTATTTTCCTTTGTTTCTTAGTCAATGTCAATATTTTTGATTAGTGACTAAGTAACATGCTATTTACTATTTACCTAGGAGTTGACTAAGAAACTATTTCTAGCCGGAAATTTCTATCGATTTTATTATTTGAAATTTGCATTCTAAAATTTTTAAAATCTTGCTATGAATTTAACTAAAGAATAATTTCTATCTAAAATTTTAAATTTAATTTCCTTTGGTATTTATTATTTTTGAGGCATTGCTACAATAGTCTTAGCCACAAACAAATAATAATAAAAATGACATTATAAGGATCAGAGAAACTTAAAATGTTTATTTTGCATGAAAAATTGAATTTGAATAGTTGGAGCTAATGCACTTTTTCCATTTACCTACTAGTACCTAGCCACCGAGCGATGCTCGATAACTTTTTGCTTCAGTTAAAAGCTATATATTAATCCCCGAAACCCCCACCTCGATCTCCCCCCCCCCCCCCCCCACTACTTCACCCCTGGGAAGTTTTTTTACGGAGTGAGCTTGTTAGCCTCACTTTCAACCCCTTTTAGTCACCTTTTACGACAAGCAGAGGATACTATGGACCTATTCTACCCCTGGTCCATAGGGGTCTCAGTGTGCAATACTTTTTTTACATTTAGCAGTTATTAGTAGAAAGTCGGAAAATTTCATAAAATAACTGATGTGAACACCACACGACTTTCACATTCTCACTTATTTGAAATCATCATGACACTCCTAATTTACAGCCCCTTCATTTATTTAAATGGGATTTAATACACAGATACTTGTTAAGTACACCGATTTAAAAAAAAATGTTAGTGCCGTTTTTGAGAAAATAAAAAAAAATACGAAATATCTCTCATGCAAATGACCACTTCCGGTCTTCCGATTTCAATGACTGATTTATTGCGACACGCAGAGGGGGGCAGCCCTTTACAGAAAGAAAAATAGATGTATTTACAAATTAGGTTGTAACACCTCATCAGCCGTCCAAAAATAATGCCAGATGTTGTGGCTATTAGTAAAATGTAAATGTATATACTATGGGCGCAGGTAGAATACCAGAACCGAGGCCAGAGAGTTGGCGCCAAAAGCGCCACACAACTATGCACTGCGATTAAGGCAGAATAATAGAATATTACAAACAAAAACAAACAAAAAAAAATTTTCTTCCAGAACTTAAGTGACTTGATTTAAATTTTTCATTAAATTGAAGGGTTGGTTTTGTCACAAATATAATAAAACAATAATTTTAATAACTATTAGAATTATTTAATTGATAACTATACAGTTTTGGTCACCACTGGTCGACCATCCTCAGTAGAAAAAAAAATTGAAAAAATATAAATAAAGGTTAGCATTAATGTTAAAAAACGTTAAAATTCGTTTAAGATGGGCTGGCCACTGGGCCTCTGTAGAAAATCATTTGTCGAAGATGGCCAGCCCAGCAATGCACATAAATTTAAACTTTTAATTTTAATAAATTAAGGCCGAGCCCCGTCCAGAAAAAAACTTTCTGTACTCCTAACCTATATCGAGATTAAATTTCGAATTTCGTAGCACTGAGATTTATGGTTGCCAAATGCAGGGGGCTACATAAGTATATACGCACTGACGAATGAATTTTTGGTAACTTTTTGGACTTTGGGGATCACAAAATCTGGTTTTATCTTCTAAATTTGGTTTCTAGCTATTAAGGTCATCGATTCCTTCCACCTAGAAGTTACAAATTGAAATTAACTTTTTTCATCTCTGAGATAGAAGCTCTCAAAATGTCAGAACCCAGGCGGCTGTCGCAATACTTCACATTACTATATTTTTCAATATAAATGTGAAAGTAAAATAAGTAGGAAAGGATGTCATTGTTTTGCTGTGACAATTGTTTTAATTGTGATCGACATATGGTTTAATGAACTATATATTAATTTTATTACGAGGAAGTTAAGTTAAGCTGATTGGTTAATTCTTCCCGCGTTTTACGTGACGTATGGATATTTTTTCCCACGCTCGATCCTTTTATAAAAGAGGCGTGTCCTTGCTGCTCACCTGTCATTTTATCGAAAGATTTTGACGGGCAAACAACAAACGTCTTTCTCAAGGCAAAAATGAATCCCTATTTTCAAAAGCACTTTACAGCGAAAGAGCGGAGAATGAAATCCCACAGTATTTAAATAATAATCTGTCTAAATTTCAAAAAAAAACCAAGAAAATGCTTATGGTGATACAGCTACATTAAGAAAATAAAATAAAAATAGGTAAGTAGTTCCTAATAAAAAACGAGTAAATATATTATCTTAAATAGATAAATACATAGGTGTTATATTTGAATTAAACGGCATGATACTATTTAATTTTCAAATGACTCGACAATAACAATATTCTAATAGTTTAATTGCAATTTGATAATCCAATCTTGACATCCATTTTCACTTAATCGATTGCGCAAAGTGCTTCGATGAAAGATTATCGTTTATCACACACGATAAAGTGTACATTTCGTGATAGGGGAATACAAGTATAGTCTTGTAGCGAGGGTTCGCTTCCCTTTTATCTAATATGAATTTGATTGACACACACTATTTGACATTAATCGCTTAGGTAAATTAATTTTTATTGTTATACGGTAAGGATATATTGTAAATTTATTCTCCAATTTTAATGTTCAATGGATAAATATATAGCGTTGCTCGGTAATTTTTTACTTTAATTAAAAGCGAAATATTAATATAATGTATTTTTACTTTACCATACAGTGTATGGTCAAGTATTGTAATCGTGCATGAAAAAAGTGTTTTTTGCTTCTTGTTTTCAAAATATCTCAAAAACGGCTGAAATTATTTTGATTAAAAAAATTTGGCGAAACCATGGCATTTCGATCTACAAAAAAAGTCCTAATAAGTGAACAAAGAAAAAATTATATTTTTCGAGATAATAACTGTTTTGTCAAAATGTCTGTTAGTCTGTGCGTTACCAAATTTTTGTGGACGATCTAACTCAAAAACTTGTGTGAATATCAAAACCAAATCTCACATGTAGTTTTGGCCATTGATATTAAAATCTGATTATATTTTGGAGTATATCGACCCAAAATGAAGGTGGGAGAGGGGGTTAAAAATTAAAATTATAATATTTTCAAACTAATGTGAATATCAAAACCAAATCTCACATGTAGTTTTGGCTCATTGAGATTAAGAGTTGATTAGATTTTGGTGCATATCGACCCAAAATTAAGGGGGGGGGAGAGAGAGGGTTAAAAATTAAAATTATAATATTTTCAAACAAAAAAAAAACAAGAAAAATGAAATATACTATAAAATAAACCTATAATAACGAAAATATTTTTTTCTGGGATCAAAATTAGTGGGTGGTCAACAAATAAAAATCTAGGCAATTTGAGCGAACTCAACCAAATTTTGTATACATAATCAGTGGGCCCTCAGTAGTCTAAAATCTAATCCCCCTACATGATTATAAATAATTTTATTAAATATTAAATATAATAAAGGGGCCATGGTGTATGGTAAATTTAAGTGGATGACCACATCAGAACAATTTATTAATTTAAATTTAGATAAAAAGGCGTGTTTTTATTTGCAGCTAGAACTAAATAAAATCTAAAGCCCCTTAAGCTATCATTTTCATCGACCATTTGGAGCATAAGAGGCCTTATGAAGGGGGTTCGGGCTCCAGGGGGCGAAACCTCATGACTAGCAAAGGAGCCCGCGAAGACGGCCCTCGCAGCTAATAATTAATTAAATAAGATATCCTTGAAATAATTAACTTGCTTTTCTTTATTACTACAAAAATTAATTCTAATTTTTAAGTTATTACTCATAATTATTATTTTATTGAGTCTGACTAATTTTGAAGATCTTAGCACTATTCTATCTTTTTATAATATTCCCACAATAAAGTATTTATTTTACGCAGTTTTTAATTTTGAACATCTTTTATATTCGCACTTTTGTTCTAAAAATAATAGTAAATAAAATATTTCGCAAAGTGAAAACTTTACCAAGAAACACTAGAGATTTTTTTACATATTTCTTAGATAACGGAAAAAAGGCACCCGGTATATAACGAATATCGGATTCGCTGAAGGGAAATGGATATTTTAGAATATGTAAATTTAAGAATAATTTGCAATCAAAAAACTTGTCTGGGCTGGTCCTTGAGATTTTTTCAGTTTCTTAAATATAAATAGATAATCAAGAGGGATTCAAATTATATATAATAGAATGAACAATAATAACAGACATACTACTCTGGTTTTGTAGAGATTTAATCACTTTTTTGTTTGATTGCTAATAGTTTTTATATTCGTCGTTTTCAAACCTGAGGCATTCTTTAATTTTTCTTAGAAATTTCATTTTTCGAGCTTGGAAATAATTTGCTTTATTTTATTCATAGACCTGTCGTCTTTCACTCTCTCGGATGCCACGGTTGTTTTTACTCAATTATCTAAGAATACCTTTTCTCATTGAAAATTCTGACTTTCTTTTGAAGTGAAAATAGCTTCTTTCTCTAATTGAAGAATTTCTAAATAACCTCCATTTTTTTTGGTTAAAAAGAAAAAATAAAATATTTACAAATTATAATAATAGAATGTGTACATGAGAATTCATGTAAAATAATTTTTAATATTAACGGATAGATTAATTTAAAATATTGAATATTTTTTGTTGTGATCAATATTGGAAAATAAAAGATTTATTAGAAGATTGATAATTGAAAATTTGATCAAACCAGATAAATCCCCCAAGCCCAGAATCTACTCAGTAGAAATACAAACATTTTGGTATAAAAACGAACTTTCTATGACTTTTCATTCTTGAATTATAGATTATAGTATATATCTGAATCCTCACACACAGTCAGATATAAATAATGGTTGAAAAGTATTTTTCTTCACTTTCCAGATATTTTGAGACACAATGACTAAAAAATGAAAAATTTTGAGTGAATGGGCAGGCAAACCGAGTAATAAATACATAACTTCTGCTACTTTAGACACAGTTCTAATTGAGACTTGGAAGGAGGGCGAATGACTGACCCCCGGTAAGCCGCTCGAGGGACTAGGCCATCTTGGCCTGGTAGCCCTCTCTTTTCAATTTCATTTTCAGTCATCACCTGGAACTTGTTGTATACCGTTTTAATGTTGGTCTCTTGGGCAAGACCCAATGAGAACACCCAAACATGGTGAGTCGCCGCCCAATGGAATTTACTATGCGCCAAGTCAGGCAAAGTGTCAACCGGAGGCTCAAATCTAAAAAACAAAAACAATCAAGTTTAAATAACCATCCTAAACTATAATTAGAGGAAAAAGTAATACGTGAGTGAGTTCAATACGAAAACACCTAGGAGGTTAAGTATAATAATGGTGAGTTAAGTATTTAAACATGGTGTTAAGTTTGAGAACAAGAAGTTGAGTATTTAAACGGAAGTAGTGATGAGCAAAGCAAGATCAAGACTTTGCTTTGCTCATCACTAATATTAATACTCAAAAACAAAATAATAATAATATTTTTCTTAAAAGTGATCAGGACTTTCTAAATACCCTATAGAAGACTTTACAAACACCCTCTGCCTATATTAATTAGTGATGAGCATAATTGGTCGTGGTCTTACAGTCTTGATCTTGGTCTTGCTTTGCTCATCACTAAACGGAAGGTTAAGTATGAAAACGAAGAGTTATTATTGAAATTAAAAGTTAAGTATGAAAACGAGCAGTTAAGTAGGAAAACGAGGAAGTAAGTAGGAAAATGGAGAGTTAAGTATGAAAACAGCTAATTAAATATGAAATCAACAAGGTAAGTATGTAAACAGCGAGCTGATTAGGAAAACGAGGAGTTAAGTAAGAAAACTTAGAGTTAATTATTTAAACCCTGAGTTAAGTAAGAAAACAGCTAATTAAGTATGAAATCAACAAATTTAGTAAGTAGTTAAGTGTGAAAGCGGCGAGTTAATTAGGAAAACGAGGAATTTAGTAAAAAAAAACCGAGAGTCAAGTAAGAACACTGTGAGTTAAGTATTTAAGCCGTGATTTAAATATGAAAACACCTAATTAAATATGAAATCTACAAGGTAACTACGTAAACAGTGAGTTAATTAGGAAAACGAGGAGTTAAGTAAGAAAATTGAGAGTTAAGTATTTAAACATTGAGTTAAGTATGAAAACAGCTAATTAAATATGAAATCAACAAGTTAAGTATGTAAACAGCCTGTTTTATATGAAAACAGCTATAGTTTCGTATGAAAACGGGGAGTTTAACTTAAAATATAAAAAATACCATAAATTTCCTCATTCTCCCACTTATCAATGATAAATAAACACGAATTCGATATTTCAAGTATTTTAAGACTTATAGACGGGTAGGGGACTCTAGACATACAGACCGAATCCTACTTGGCCGGCTTAATATTTATTTATTTATTTTCATAATTTTGATCACAAAATGTGAAACTTTGCAAAGTTAAACTTTTATATAAAAGTATTGAAAAATTGATAAATTGTTATAAATTATCGTGTAAGCTCCAAAATGAAAAACTTGAAAGATGATCTACGCAGCTGTAATTTTTCAAAAAGTTTTTTTTTTTTTTTTTTTTTTTTTTTGGCTTTTCGGCCTTTCTAACCATAAGCCATTTTACGATACTATATATTTTTTTAAATTTGTCCCTATCCCGGGGGTCAGATTTTAGCCGAATGCCTCGAGTCGGATTCGAACCCGGGTCCACTTGGTTAGCAGGATGATGCGCTACCGACTAGCCTATCTGACCTTTTCAAAAAGTTATTTTCCTTCCAATATTTATATAATGATTAAGAATGTAATTTATAATATTTTTATAATAAACAAGTAAACATATATGATCATTATTAAACATTCAATCAACAATTAAATTTATTTAAACATTAACAATTTAACAATTTAATTTATTGAATCTATTTAAAATTACTTTAAGGTGTGACTCTATGTATTCATGAATAATGCACTAGTCTAGGCACAGCCTTATTAGTTTTTAAGGAGTTTGGTGTTGGTACTTGGTGAAACATTTTTAAAATTATTGGATAAAAAAAATATTAAATAAATTATCCAATAACAGTCTTACTATTCACCCACTAACACAGTGTTTCCCAACATAGGGCCCACGCTCTACTGGGGGGCAATTTGATTTTTCAGGGGGCAATCCGAAAATAGACTCGAGTCTTTCATTTTTATTTTTTCAGTTTTAGAAGCATAATAAATAAATAAAAAAGTCACACCTAAAAAACTTGTCCTTATTTTCCCAATATAAACTTTCAAATTATAAATTAAATTATGGACGGAAATGATAATAATAATATAACATATTTTCCAGAAAAATTTTCGAAATGGAAAAATATGTTATTTTGAAATGGGGAAAAAAATGTGTCATATACATTTCAATATGCATTTTATTATAGTCTACGTTTACTCCACTTCATGTTAAATTATTTTTAACAAATACATTATTTTTGCTTACGAATTTTTTAAATTTAATTTTACACCTTTTTCAGTTTAAATTAAAAAAAAATTGAAATTAGTTTTAAATTATCTTAGGATTCACAAAAAATTAATAAAATAATAGCAGCGCGGAAGAAAGGAAGAGAGCAAAACAGAAAAAGCAACTAAATAAATTTAGTTTTAGAAAAAATTAAAGTTTACAAAATTTGATACTAAGTAACTACAACATTTGTTTTTACTTTACCATACAGGGGATGGTCAAGTATTGTAATCGTGCATGAAAAAAGTGGTTTTTTCTTTCTTTTTTTCGAAATATCTAAAAAACGGCTGAAACTATTTTGATTGAAATAATTGAGCGAAACCATGGCATTTCGCTCTACAAAAAGTCCTAATAAGTGAACATCGAAAAAATTATATTTTTCGAGATAATAATTGTTATGTCAAAATGTCTGTTAGTCTGGTTGTCTGGTTATCTGTGCGTTAAGAAATATTTGTGGACGAGCTAGCTCAAAAACTAGGGTGAATATCGAAACCAAATTTCACACCTAGTTTTGGTCCATTGAGATTAAGAGCTGATTAGATTTTGGTGTATATCGACCCAAAATTAAGGGGCGTGGAGGGAGGGTAAAAAAATTAAAAATTTAGGTCGTTTGAGCAAATTCAACCAAATTTTGTATATATAATCAGTTGGGCCCCAGAAATCTAAAAATGCAAAAACTAACTGCCCTCTATATGATTATAAATAATTTTAGAGGTCAGGTTGTATGGTAAAGTCAAGTGGATGGCCACATCAGAACATTTCAGCTTATTTAGAATATATAAATTTAAGAATTATTTACGATAAAAAAAAACTTGTAAGTATGGGCTGGTCTTTGAGATTTTTGCAGCTTCTTAAATATAAATAGATAACCAAGAGGAATTCAATTTAATGCAGTTTTTAATTTTGACACAAAAAAGTTTTGGAAACACTGCACTAAAGGCCGCTGCACACGAGGCTTATTTTAATATTTTTTGTCTAGTAGCAGATGGCCTCCCAGGACCAAGCCGGAAAATAGAACATGTCTTATTTTTATCAGGCAAGCTAGCCAGAATACAGCCAGCAGTGACGTCATTTCGATCCCCACAGGCCTCTAAATTACAAACCGAGAGCTCCAATCCCAAAAACAGGTAGAAAAAAAAGTCTCGTGTGCAGCGGGCTTAACCCTAAGCGTGCCACCTCTGGTGTGGCCTTAGCCTTAAAGAATAAAGAAAATAAGATATTTTTTTAATTATAGTCAAAAGGGCCGGTCGGAAATTGGGAGGTATTTAAATATTGTCAATAATATTTCCATTTAAGTTTACTTTCAAAAATGATAATGAAATTATTTTACAATCGATATCACAAACCAAAGATGAAATATTTACATTTTCAATTTCGCCTCCTATTTAGAGTTGAGGTCTCATGTTCTATATCAGTTGGCGTGGTAAAATTTTAATGAATATACAATTCATATTGGTAATGCTGTTGTTTCATCCAGTGATAACAACGACAGAATTGAGACCCGAAACTACTGGTGTAATTAATATAGTTGATTTTCTAACAAAACAACACCTGGAACACTGTCGACGACTGATTCAGTTTCAATATTAATGTTCTTTTTGGTAGACAATACCTCTGCCTTCACAAAATAGACTAATATTATCTCTTTAATGTCAGGTCATTTAAATACAATTGAATGAACATGTCTAGAAATACATTCAGGTGACTAATTCGTACAAGTTACATACATGAATAAGGACAACCGATTTCTAACTACAATTAGAAATAAAATAAATTTAGTATGACTAGTTTATATCGCATCACTTAACGTTATAACAATTTAATGACAACCCTTATTTAATATTTTTAATATATATACTTATTATAATCGGTTTGCGCGGCGACGCCGACGTATTTTTTTAAATTTTAAAACGTACTAATAGTTCATGACAAATAAAGTTTTTTAAAATTAGAAAATTTAAATTATTATTTTTAAATCCACTACGGAGCCCAGGGGGCGAATTTTAACGATTTTTTTACGAATTTTGTTTTTGTAACATAGTAGTAGTACTTACCTACATATTGTCGGTTATATCAAAATGTATGTAAAAATCTACACTTTTCAGTAGCTAAGAAAAGCTTCTATTTTCTTTTGTATTAATAAAAAATTAATATAATTTTTTTTTGGTAATTTTGACATATGACATTTTGATATAACAGTGACGATATATAATCTATATATATAAAATTAAGGTTTTGTCTGTACATCGCTCCAAATCACGCCAAATTTTGGTTGCAGACGTTTCAAGCAAAGTTATGAACGAAAACGCTTTCAACAAAATTCCTGTCTGTCTGTCTGTCTATATGTCTGTTTCAGTGATTTCCGCGAAAAGTTGCTCACGATTCACGTCAAAACGGCTAAACGTATTATTATGAAATTTCATATTTGTATCAGATGTCTTCTAACTTACGTTTATAGCTATATAACGTTTTGATATTTTGACCACAAAAGGGGGTTTGGGTGGCGCACGAATAAAAATTATCAATTAACTCCTAAACTATTAACTCTATGGCAAATTTTAATATGAGCAAAGTTGTAGGGGTTGTGATTTCTGACAACTTTTGTTTAAAAAATTCCCCCAAAAAAAACACCCAAAAGGGGGGAGGGTGAGAAATATGAAAATTCTGTTGTGGGGTGGGAGGTTGGGGTTTGTGGGTTGGGGGTCCGAGGTGGGTGCGGTGTGGGATGGAGTGTTGGGGTGGTTGTGTGGGGGCGGAGGTTGGGCACGGGTGCATGGTGAGGGGGGTAGGGGTGCTGGGTGGGTTGGAGTGTGAGGGTGGAGTTCGTGGGTTGGGGTCCAGGGGTCGTGCCCCCTGGCTAGCAAGAGGGCCGCCTAGTTATAAATAAATGTATTGGAAGGCTCATCTTCTGAGCTAGCGTCTGTTGAGGTTGTCTAAATACAGGCGTTGCCACCAATTGCTGCCATCTGTTAAACTTAAAGGGGTCAAATTTTTAGATATAGAGCAAAAGGAACCAACCTGCGGCTCTCGAGCCACATGCGGCTCTTTGATGGATTATTTTCCCTTTTCATTTTTGTGCTATTATATTTTAAAAAATTATTATCGTTCCATATGTGTTTCAAAATGTCTTTGAAACTACTGACGGCAAATATGAAAGACTAAGTGCAACGTTGTAACAAATTTCATTTCCGTCCAAGTTAAGAATGATATGACTCATCAAAAAATGCGCGAACGAACATAAACAGTGACGTAATCGTCCGAAATCGACCGACTACCAACCGATTTTGAATTTGTAAACTTGCATTGCAACAGACAGTTGACATTGTACTCTGGAGGAAACAATTTGTATCACTTTTGCTACGGATATAATTTGTGATCGGGAAGTTAACTAAATTTGTTTCGTAGTATGTAACACCTGTTGTTATTGTTTTAATAACACAAAACTTGTATTTTCTAAATTTATTTATTTATTTACAGTTCTTTTAAAAATATGACGACAGAGAAAGAAAATAAAAAAAGAAAATACGAACAAGAAAATAGAAGTTTTAATAATGAGTGGGAGGAGAATTTCTTTTTTATTGACAATAACGGAAAATCATTATGTGTTATTTGTAATTCTACGGTCAAAAATTATAAAGCTAGCAATTTACGTCGACATTATGAAACCAATCATCCTCAGTTTTCTAATCAGTATCCACCAAATTCCAAATTAAGATCAGATAAACTTGCTTCTTTAAAGTCAAATTTAAATAAACAACAGTCAACTTTGATGACCTTTAGCAATCAAGCTAATAATGTGGCTGAAGCCAGTTTTGTTATTGCCTGGAATATTGCTCGTGCAAAACGCCCGTATGGAGATGGAGAGTTTATTAAAAAAAGCTTGGAAGATGTACTTAAAATTTTAGATCCAAATAATGCAGCATTGCACAAAGTTGTTTCGCAAATTCCCATCTCGAGACACACAACCGAACGACGCATAACTGCAATTAATACATCTCTTGAATATAATTTAAAAAATTGATTTGAAGAACTGTATTGCATTCAGCTTAGCCCTTGAGCGAATCGACAGATATCACAGATCTTCCGCAATTGGCAGTTTTCATACGTTTTGTTTCACCTGACTTCGTTGTTAAAGAAGAATTATTAGATTTAGTAGCACTTCAAGAGTCAACCCGCGGTGTCGATATTAAAAATGAATTAGATTCCATAATAAAAACTTTTGATGTGCCTCTTAATAAACTTGTAAGCATTGTAACTGATAGAGCTCCGGCAATGCTTGGAAAAAAATCGGTCTTATTGGGCTTTTAAGAGATGATTCTCAAATTCCACAATTCATACCGATTCACTGCATAATTCACCGAGAACATCTAGTTGCAAAATATTTAAAATATCCTGATGTTATGAAAACAATATTACACATTGTAAATTACATTCGCACCAATGCAAAAAATCATCGACAATTCAAAAATTTCCTTAAAGAATTAAAGGACGAAGAACTTCCAAATGACATTAATTTCTTTTGCATTGTTAGATGGTTATCTAGCTACAACGTATTAAATCGTTTTGTAGATTTGTTTGATCCGATAACTGCATTTCTAAAAAAAAGAAAATAACTTATTCTGAATTAGACGATGACGAGTGGTTACAAGACTTGATGTTTTTGACTGATGTCATGGAACATTTGCAAACACTGAATTTACAATTGCAGGGGAAAGATAAAATAATATCTGACCTCTCACAGTGTATATTTAGTTTTCAAACTAAATTGCGACTTTTTCAAAAGGACATTAAAAATAAAACATTTTGTCATTTTCCTCGAATTAAAAAAATTTGTTCCAATATTAAACAAGAAAAACTCAACGAGTATATAAAAAAGTTAGAAGGAATATTGACGGAATTCCAAAATAGATTTCAAGACTTGAAATATTTTAAATCGTCTCTAGATTTTGTTCTGAATTCATTTGAAATTAACATAATTCAAGGTGAGTTTTCCATTTCCAGTATAATTATGACCCAAAAAGCATATGGAGAATTAGAATTAATAGAGATGCAAGCTCTACAATTAAAATATAAGTCGACGTCGATTACCGAATTTTGGAAATTTGTACCAGAATCGAAGTATCCTGAATTGAAAAAGGCTGCTTGTCGAATTATTTCAATATTCGGAACAACGTACTTATGTGAATCATTTTATTCCACTTTAAAATTCGTGAAACCCAAACACAGATCAGTATTAACTAACCAGCATCTCAAAGAATTACTGAGAAGTACTGTCACCAATTATTCTCCAAATTTTCAAGAATTATCAAGAAGTGAAATAAATGTGTTTAATTTTTAATATTTAAATTCAATACACATATTTTGTACTTTTATTTATATGTTTTCAATAAATATAATTTCTGTAAAAAAAATTTTTTAATACCTTTTTGCATATCTTTTAAATACGTATTTAATTGCGGCTCGCGAAACATTTCAAATTTTGAAAAATGGCTCGGACTATCAAGGAGCTTGGCCACCCCTATTATAGAGACAATTCTTTCTTTTTTGATTTGCACTTTAGACTTATGGGCTGCTATTGTATGGTTCTCGAAAAGGCTCTGTTTCTGGATTGACCAATTACGATAGGTATCCTTTAATTCACGATGTAAAGACTGAACATTTCAAGCCGTGATTCTCAAGTGATTGTTGATGCATGGTCAATTCCATGAAATATTTCCGTTTCCGAGGCGATGTTGATCCTGTACGTGAGAGTTTTTTTTAATTAACTCCTTTTAGTCGCCGTCTTTAGCAAGCAGGGAATACTGTGAACCTATTCTACTCCCGGTCCATAGGAGGAAATCCCTGAATATATTACAAAATTTATCATACTATATTTTCTTCTAATTCTGGAGCAAAGAAGTGTAGAAAGAGGTGAAAAAAATTACTTTAACAAGCATCTACAGTGCGATGTTATAAATGATCTTAGCAGAGAATTCACCATGATTGTTTTCTCTGTTTTGCTCACTTCTTTGTTCTCTTTTTCAATATTTTTTCATCCTAAGTGATGTTTAAAGTTCTTTCTTTAACAAATATAAAATATTATCTACAGTTAAATTGTCAATTTGTTTGTTATTTATTTATTTTTGTTTACTCAATCAACACTAAACGAGTGGAATGATACGTCGGTATAACCACTTGCAATTTGCCTAGCTAATTCAGAAAATTATATTGACTTTAGTCGCGTAAATGTAAACACATTCGTTTGGCATTGGTAACATTTGGGTCTCCGTCAGAAATATTCCTGACAATACATTTTCTGTTGGTGAATGAAAGGGCTTTCAAATGAAGCCCCTGTCCCTCCCCTCACCCCTCAGAACCCCCAATTCATTCCGAGTCCGCTTGAGCAAATATTGGCATGTATGTGACGAACACTAGAGAACCTATAAAATAAATATTATATAGAGAAAATGAAAGTGTGTGGGTGAGTAATAAATTCAAACTCCTTCGAACTCTATCCCCTTGGAGAATATCAATCTATCTGTATATATTGTTTGTTTTTGACTTGATTTCGGAAAAGCTCTAATAAATTAATAATCTGTCGAAAGCACCGATTTTGAATTAGGAATTAAACTTCAATACCTTTCTGTCCTATCGGATATGGATACTGAAGTGTATTATATAATCTATATTCAGCGAGGGGTGATCCGCGATTGGAAGTAGGTGTACACCGCTTTGGAAGTTTTTTGGAAGTACTTGGTGATATTTGGAAGTACTTGGAAATATTTGGAAGTACCTAGAAATATTTGAAAGTACTTGGAAATATTTGGAAGTACTTGGGAATATTTGGAAGTACTTGGAAATATTTGGAAGTACTTGGAAATATTTGGAAGTACAAGTGGAAGTAGGTGTTCAGCATATTAGGTCGCGGTTCACCCCTCGATTTTCAGTCATCAAAAATATCATAAAGAGAAATCAGTGAGGTTGTTTTCTGCTTGATATAAATAAATACACACACATAGATATATTAGCCGTTTATTTTGTAAGTGGTGTAAGTCCATTTATGTTCGATTCGAGATATTGAAGGGTTTGCGTTATAATAAATTTAAAAATTTAATTTTTGACTGGTAACCGAAATAAGTAGGTTGTAATGAAAGGCAGTCCATAAATTATTTAATTTTATTCAAATTCCGACGTTTCGGAGACCTTTTCTTACCTTCTTCAGGGTATTGAATAGTTATTGATGGGTGAGTATAACTCGGCTGGCTCCCATTTGTCTCTCTTTTCAGTGATAACAAGAATATTACAATGCTTTTCAACATTGTATCATAAGTGTAGAGTTAAAGGCAGTCCATAAATTATATACTTTTATTCTATTTATGGCGTTTCGGAGACTTTTTTCTCTCCTTCTTTAGGGTATTGAATAGTTATTGATAGGTGAGTATAACTCGGTTCCTATTTGTCCTCATTTCAGTGATAGTAACAATATTACTGAAATGAGAAACAAATTAATAACTATTCAATGCCCTGAAGAAGGAGAGAAAAGGTCACTGAAACGTCGGAATTTGAATAAAATTTAAATAATTTATGGACTGCTTTTCATTATAACCTACTTAAATTTAAATATGTGGGTAACAGATAAAATAGTAGGATAATGCTTTTAAGAGTGTCAAATTTATCATCCCAATTAGTATAATTAACATTATTTAAGAAATAATATGTTTTTGATGGCTATGAATGGACTTAGATAAGCCACTTTCAATATCAATGAAATCACGTTTTCAATTCTTAAGAAAGCACAAGTCCATAGGAAAAGTATATGTCCCTTGAAATAAAAATCAATGTATACTACACTTATTGTTAGAGTTCGTGGCTGTGATGAAACTGTATTAGATGAAGAAGGAGGTATCAGCCAAAAGATGGAATCTCTGGGTTCAATAAAACACCTTTAATAAAACGTTTCGGCCTGAATTTATTTGGCCATCTAGAGTTAATTAATAACATTTGTGTATAACTCCTAATTAACTGAAGATGGCCAAATAAATTCAGGCCGAAACGTTTTATTAAAGGTGTTTTATTGAACCCAGTGATTCCATCTTTGGTTGATACCTCCTCCCTCTCCTCTCACTTTTATGTTATAAAATCAAAAAAATATTCAACGTTTGTTCTTTGTTAAATAATTCTTACATAAAAATTAATATTGTTTTATTAATTATTATTAAGTCTTCTCCATTTTGTGTATGAGGGAGGGATTTAAAATAACTATGGTGTGTAGGTGGTATATAATGTAACTTTTAAGGAGTTCGGTGTTGGTTCTAGGTGAAACATTTTAATATAATAATAAAACTAAGATACGAGGTAGGTTTCACAAAAGAAATAAAACAAAATTGAGTTTTGAGTTCGATATATTTCGATAGTTTTCTTAGACTCCTGATGATGGGCTAACCCCCGAAATATATCGAACTCAAAACTCAAAGGTATATAATGTAACAAATTTAAAAAAACAATTTAAGAAAACTGTAGAAACAAGTAAAAATACTCAGCAAGTGAAACAACACAATTCCTGGCTCTGGTTTTCAACGTAGACTCCACTTCTTTCTGTGGACAGGCGCTGTTCTGTTATTTATAACAAATTCATTGCACATTGATAAATTTCAACTGCTTTGATAAAGCTGGTATCTCATAAAATTCTATTGCATAATATTTTCTATATCCATTTAAAACTATCACAATGGGACTTACGCCACGTCCAAAATAAATTTTTTCATCACTTCAGTTACGAGCAAATTTTCATAGTTACAAAATTTTAATGATTTTAAATATGTATATTAGTAACAAGTAATTTCAGAATGAAAAGTTTATGTAGATATGTAACTATTAAAGTAGATAAATCAGCTCAGAGGACTTCTTATGGAGTAACCGAATTAATGTTACTTTAGATCAGTGGTTCCCAAATGGACCCCAGGGATCCAATATGACCTGTAAGGGGTCCATTCCAACAAAAAAAAATTGGGGGTCTCTGAGAGGTAAATGGGGGTCCACGATAGTGAATCTCATTTAGCAGGTCTTGAATTTAATTTTGGCTTTCCATGAATGGAATAATTCACATACACAGATAGATTTGATACCTAGTTTTTACGTGAAAACATAACAAATAGACTGACAGTAGTACACTGCGGTTCGGTGGTTCACCATTTTTGGAAGGGTTCATAAATTTAATTTTTGGGAGAGATATGAAAATAAATAATATTATATTCGAGCTCTGTATATAATATAATTTTAGAATAAATTAAAATTTCTTTAAAAGTAAAACTTTATTTTCTTAAAAAAATACGAAAATGAGAGGTAAGGGGACCTTTGTTCACTTCACCATATTTGGAGTGGTTCATAAATGTAATTTTTAAGAGAAATATAAAAATAAATATTATATTCGAGCTCTGTATATAATATAATATTAGAATAAATTAAAATTTCTTTAAAAGTAAAGCCATTTTTTTTTATTTATTTATTTTATTGTCACCGGGAACAAAGCCCATTTAGACACAACATCAGTAAAGTGTTAGTGGGGTTAGTGAGGTAGCCCAGTTTTAGCCGGTAGAAATTTTATATGAAGTAAGACTATATTTTCTTAAAAAATACAAAAATGAGAGGTAAAGGGGGACCCTTTGTATCATTTCACCGTATTTGAAGTGGTTTATAAATGTAATTTTTAACAGAAATATAAAAATAAATATTATATTCGAGCTCTGTATATAATATAATATTAGAATAAATCAAAATTTCTTTAAAAGTAAAACTATATTTTCTTTAAAAAATCCGAAAATGAGAGGTAAGGGGGGACCCTTTGTATCACTTCACCATATTTGGAGTTGTTAATAAATGTAATTTTTAAGAGAAATATAAAAATAAATAGTATATTTGAGCTCTGTATATAATATACTATGAGAATAAATTAAAATTTCTTTAAAAGTAAAACTTTTTTCGTTAAAAAATTCGAAAATGAGAGGTAAGGGGGACCCTTTGTACAACTTCGGCATATTTGAAGTGGTTTATAAATGTAATTTTTAAGAGAAATATAAAAATAAATATCATATTAAAGCTATGTATATAATATACTATTAGAATAAATTAAAATTTCTTTAAAATTATAAGTTTATTTTCTTAAGCAGTGAGTGGGTCTACCCAAAACAGAAAAACATGGAAAGAGGTCTACGAGACAAAAAGTTTGGGAATCTCTGCTTTAAATGAAACGTCATAATTTAGCTGAAGAATTTATCATACTTCCGTATACTTAATTCTTAAAATGATGCTAGGTGATGCAGAAAAATTGAAACTTCTATAGAACCATACAATATAATTCATAGAAGAATTGTAAAATTGAAAAAAAATTCATACCAAGTAGAGAAGAGTTTTTGTTTTTTAAAAGCAAATCAATGAGGTTGCTCACTGCTTAATGCAAATAAACATAACATAATATATGTAGAAAGAACAAAAACACGAAACATAACAAAGAAAAAATAATATAAAGATATTCTAAGTCACCAAATTCTTTTGTACTTAATAATTAAAACCATTCTTATTTGTGGTTCATAAACAGAGAATCGACGTATTTATAAGTTTTTTTCATAATTTTAAACTGAGTAGTTTTGAAATCCATTAAGATACAAATAAATATGCATTTTTTCTGCCTAAGCCCGCATAGTATTGACATTATTCTAATTTTTTTTGTCCTTGTGTTTAAAAATGTCTTTAATATAAAGGAAAACACTTTCAACAATATTCTGATACTCTGTGGGTTGTGTGTTTGTCTGGAATTTAATACCAGGGAAGTTCTAGAAAAATTAGATCTCAACAAAAACACTTGTGTAAAAAAAGGCCAAGTTCGATTAATAAAATCCGTTTGCAAAAAAAAAATTAGTGAGATATAATGTGCTGCCGAGTTCAACATCATCAATTTATTAAATGAGTAGAGAATATATTAGTAACTTCAATTAAAACGCATGTTTTTCATTCCACATGTCCAACTATATTTTTTATTGATTTCACATTTTTAGTTGAAATTATTTTCATAAAACTTGGCTTTTACGCATTAAATTATTATTATTATTGTTTGATAGGGCCTCCACCACTCCCTCTTATTAAGATCCCATGATATGGTAACTAGTAATACGTGACATACATAATAATGCGTAAAAGCCAAGTTTATGAAAATAATTTCAACTAAAAATGTGAAATCAATAAAAAATATAGAGGGACATGTGAAATGAAAAACATGCGTTTTAATTGAAGTTACTAATATATTCTCGACTCATTTAATAAATTGATGATGTTGAACTTGGCAGCACATTAGATCTCACTACGTTTTTTTGGCAAACGGATTTTATTAATCGAACTTGGCCTTTTTTTACACAAGTGTTTTTGTTGAGATTTCACTTCTTTTTGTAAGTTGGATTTATCCTATAAATTTAACCCCTTCATTTCGGGCCCTGAAGAAGGAAAAGTTTTGATTTTTCAATTTCGTCCTTTATTAATGTGTGAAGCTTTACCAGTATGCCAAATTTCAGCATTCTAGGTTCATTGAATTTTTAGTTTATGTTAATTAAGTCTATAACTTTTACCCCTTCATTTTAGGTCCTGAAGAAGGGAAAGTTTCGATTTTTGGATTTTTCCCATTAATTGTACCCCAAACTCTACCTGCCTGCCAAATTTCAGCATGCTAGGGTTAGCGGAAGTACTCTAGAATTATTTTTTTTAATTTTCTCATTAATATATCAAAGAATAATTGATACGTCAACAATAATTATTTTGACCGCGCTGATTTGAAAAAGATATTTTTATCTCGCGAGACTACTGCGGATTACGCTATTGGAGTCTGCGGAGTATTAAGTCTGGACCAAGAGAGAAAAAGATGTGATCCACTTAGCTACAATCCAACGTCATTTCGCGTATAGCCCGCTAGACATTCGGATGGATACCAAGTGAATTTGAAATCTCAGATGTTATATATTCGATCTCCCAGTCCAGAGCGCTAGATCTATTAGCATGTATGTTAGATGCCCAAGCCATTAATTAACTGAAGGCTTTTCTACATTATATTCGCGATTGAATCAAATGTAGAAAACCTTCAGTTTCTCTGTGAATTTTGATGAGTGAGTGAGTGAGTCAGTCAGTGACGAAAAAGCCTATCTTTGGCTTCTTGTAACATGGATGGTATAAACAGTAGAAATATGAAATTTTGTAATTTAGTTAAGCTTATGGATCAGTATTCTGGAAAAAAATCTCAGCCATGTAGAGGTTTCCATTACGAAGTTACAGAGGCGTCAACAATGCCTCAAGTTGTTTCCTGTGGGGTTCGTCTGGCAGTGCACACAACCGCGCTCGAATCGAACTTGGCTGGGGCACCGCCGTATCCCCAGATTTAGTGATCTTTAGTTTAAGAAAAAGAAAATTTTAGTAAGTAAAGAAAACTTCATTTTTTCATTGATTTTTTTAAGGTCATGTCATACTTTAGGTATAAAAGAGCGTACTAAGTCTTGAAAAAGTTTTAACTTTTTCCTCCGTTTAGAAAGTTATAACTCCCGACAATCACCGGAAAGAAGAATTGAATTTGAAATATTTCATCTCCTACAATTTTTTCAATTTTAAGAATTATTATTGAACAATATAACACTCTCATAATATTTTATTTCCAAGTTTAAGCTTCTTTTCTGTGATTTGCGCCCCCGTTTTTGCCTTCCTCCAACAGTATTAACTTAAGTCGATGTTTATGGCATCCCATCCATAAAGGATTTCGCAAAAACTCATTTCTCTAACGACGCTTGTATTATTTTCTAAACTATAATAAAAAAATAAAAGTACTATTTTCAACATCTACGTTCCTTTCCAGGTAACAAAAAACTTCTATATTCCATTATTCTTGTTAAATTAAAATATTCAGTTAGTTAAAGCGTCAGAGATGATGATGATGATCATCATGGCTTTCGAAAGTCTCATATCGTTTATATTTTTTTATTTTTTATTTTAGTATTCAAAATAAATCTCATGCTTTTTACAAATGTATGAAAGAGAAATTTCGAAATAATTTATCTCCATCAAAGAGAAAGGAATAATATCATTTTTTCTTATTATTAAATTCGTACTTTTATATTCATCTTTCTTTTAGTGATTTTTTTTTTTAAATTGAAAAGTGTATTAGGAATAATTTATTTTTAATTAAAAAAAATATTTAATAAAGAAATATTGGATATGGCCATCTTATTAGTTTACCATACACCCAACGCCATAGGTATATACATACCAGTGGCGGTTGGTGACTTTTCTACCAGGGGATTCTGCACCAAAAAATACCAATTATTTTTTTTAATTTTATTTTAATTTTCGCTTTTTTTGCAAATTTCATCGAATACGGCATCATTTTCGTTATTTTTCAAATTTAACATTAGATTATTTAAAAATAAATTTTGGGACCTTCGCCCCAAACGGATATTGCTTTGTGTGAGTGAGGGTAGGAATCAGAAATTAAATCTGACTTAAACTCCAAAGTCCCTGAGATGGAAATCGACTATCTTCCACAATGAATCAGCCTGTTCTTAAAGAAAATCTTAAATTTCTCCTAATTCTATTGCTATAAACAAGAAATGACTTGTCTATAGGACTCTTAGTTATTTCCGATCTTATATATTGAGAATTCTTAAAAAATGGATTATTCCAAAGATTCCCGAATCGTCTTTATTTATTCTTTTTTTTGTATTATTTCTATTTTGATAGCGAGAACACTTTTTGTTCGACTAAAACTCGTCTGGTCTTGTCTTTGACATCCTTGAACTGGAAGATATACCAGGCAGGGACTTCGAACTTTCTATAAGCACCCTTTTCGGAAAAATCATTCATTTTAATTGCCCCATGAAACAATATGCACCCCTATGCAACAAGATTATTTAATATTATTTCATTGTTCGCATCCATAATCAAATCTTTAAAAGGATCGTAGGGAGTCCTCTTATCTTCACGATAAAAGGGTCCACCGCGGACTACAGAGGTTGTACCTTTTTGGTGCAACATCTTGTATCAATATCATTATAAAAAAAGTTGGACACACAATAATTTGTTATAATATTTATTTTAATTTTTTAATTTTTTATAATTGTTATAACAAGAGACAATCTCAATTGTTTTTTATATAAACCGAATGTTTTCTACATTTGATTCAATCACGAATCAACTGTAGGGAATTTTTGTCAAATATTGAGTGGTCCATCCGAATGTCTAGCGGGCTATACGCAAAATGACGTTGGATTGTAGCTAAGTGGATCACATCTTTTTTCTCTCCTGGTCCAGATTTAAGACTCCACAGACTTTAATAGCATAATCCGCAATAGTCTTGTGATAAAATATCTTTTTCAAATAAAGTGGGGCCAAAACACTTCTCATTGATAGGTCAATTATTCTTTGTCATATCAGTTAGAAAAATTATAAAAAAATTTATTGTTTTTTATATGTTTTATCTTTGTTTTAATGACAAATTATTGATGTTTCGGAAAAGACACACCATTTAAAAATGTTTTTTCTTATAGTTAGAACTCCTGAAAAATAAGTTTATCAAATGAGCTACTGGGGAAGTCGCTAATCACTGTCAAAACATTTGCCTCATTTAATTAAGAAACTTTGCGTTTGATTTACATTTTTGTCCAGATCCCTACGATCTTTAAAAAAAAAATTCATTTCGAGAGACATTATAAGTAATACTTTTCAAAACAAAAAATGTTTTTTATAGAAATATTTGAAATAACGGATAATAATTTGGAAATTTAATGATCTCATACATATATAATATTTGTAATGAACTATTAGTGAGATTTAAAATTAAAAAACTAATTACTTATTAAAAGGAAATTGAGAAAAATGCAATTAAAATTTTTTCCAATGGCTTAGATTTTCATTTTTTGAACCCCCACTCTATTGTATGTACATTGATAATACTATGTCAGAAACCTTCCCGCAAATGTCAACAACTGTACAAAGTTTCAACTCATTTGAATTAACGATGCTCGAACACATAAAAGACACCTACACACCGACGCATCGACAGTCACTGACACACAGACAGGCACACATTAATTTTTATATATAAATTGTTTCGGAGAATATAGATTCGAAGGTTTGACATTCATCGTTTGTTATGTGGATGGCTATCTATAACAACTAAACCAATTTTTCTATATCCAACCCAGGTAATTGAATTCATGAGAAATAACAGATAAAATATATTTATAAATTGAAGGAGACAATAAAAGAGTGTGTCTTCTCCTGGAATTTATAAAACTTCTGCTATTCTCGGCAAAAAGAAACTTTCAATTTAAAATATTTATAATTTTTAAGGATTTCGGTGTCGGTTCTAGGTGAAACATTATAAATAACTTATGAGGAGAATTTTGCTAGGTTAGGTTTCACAAAAAGATGGGCTAATAACCCGAAATATATATCGAGTGAATCAAACTCAAATAAACATACATTTGTTTTAATATTTCCTTTTTGTGAAACCTAACCTAGAAAATTCTCCTCATAAGTTAAAATATTTATAATTAAAAGACTGATGAAAGTCAAACTTTCGAAAATTTAGTCCCAAACAAATAAATTTTATATATACAGTATACAATACATAGTTATCTTTGGTAGTTTAAGAATTATATCTAGCTTTGTGATTTAACACGAATACTTTTGAAGCATCGGACCTCCCCTAGTTATCTTTGGTATATATATATATATATATATATATATATATATTTATTTATTTATTTGGATGAAGCAGAGGACAACCCTATTAATTTCTTTTTATGAATCAACAATTCTGCTACTCTCGGTAAACCAAAATCATTTTAATTAGACAATGATGGTCATTTCCAAATTTTGACTAAGTTATTTTTCATATAATTTAGATTTATTTTTATACTAATATGATGGATATGATCGTGGTGCCTTTAAAATAATCGCTAACTTATTTGGGACCACTATAAAATTTCCTAATGGTTGTCTCCCAGACACCCATACCGCATGCCTGCTGCAATAGAGAGAGCAAGTCTTCTGCGTCACATTGTAACTTGATGATAGGTGGCGGGAGGCTTTTAGTCGACTTTATCAGCGTGTCAGGTGTTGATAGCATTGTGTTATTGAAATGAAAGAGCGAATCTTCCGCTTCTCTCGCCCAGGAAAAGATACAGCTGAGATATAATCTCACGGACGAAAACGGGACAGACAGCAAAGATGTCTGTGTATTGATCCTGAGCCTGGGAGAGCCATCTTGTGTTCTGTCTTCAAGATGGACATAAAAGAGTCCGCCATTTGGAAATGACCACTTAGCCTCAAAGTGGCCCTCGTCCATCCCATCCACCCACGGTCGCTCAATTGCACCACTGCGCGCTTGTACCCTCATTCCTACCAAAACCAATTAAACTTGTTTGCTATTTGATTCTCGATCTCTAGAGCTCAGTGAATACACCCAGCTAATAGCCTCTTATATGAATTCATGTATTTATTTATTTATTTAGTGAGATTAAATTGAGTAATTTTCCTTAATAGAATATTATTGTTATCATTTCCGTCCATAATTTGTATTAATTTGAAAGTTTATACATTGAAACCTCTCAAATCCGAACTAATTGGGGCTGTAGCCTGTTCGGATTTCAATTTGTTCGGATTAGCCGAAAGCTGGTTTTGGTGGGCGTTTCTGTTCGAGTTGCGTTGTTATTATTGAGTTTTTAATAAAGTGAACAGAGTTGAATAATGTTTTGATTTTAAATTATGGCAAGCAAACGAAAAGACAGTTCTTGTACAGTAGAACAAAAACTGAAAGCTTTAAAGTTTCTGGATGCTAGGAAAAGTTGGCTGGCAAGTTTGGTGTTGGTAAAGCTACAGTGACTGGAAAAATATCGTGTTTAATTGAACAGTTGTGCAATGTAACAATTAATAAAACATTAAATTTGTCAAAAAAAACTCGTTCGGATTTCGCGGGATTTCGGGTTTCCGGGGTTCGGATTTGAGGGGTTTCTCTATAATAGGAAAATAAGGACAAGTTTTTATGTGGGACTTTTTATTTATCAGCCAACGTTTCGTCGACTTTGACGACTTCTTCAGAGTTACAAATAGTCATGCCACACATTCGTTTAAATTTTCTTTTTATCTTCGTTATCATTGAGGACCATCAGAAACACAAATTTCAAAAAATACTCGCCACATTCACATAAACAATTTTTCCTTCCTTTATATTAATAATTACACTAGACAAAACAGAAATACAGAGAATGAGGCAATACTTTTTTTAAAAACAATCAAAAAGAATCCTTTTTTTAACCGACTTCAAAAAAGGAGGAGGTTCTCTATTCGATTGAATTTTTTTTTTTTTTTTTTTTTTTGTGCCTATGTTACCTCATATCTCCGCCAATTGTCAACCGATTTTGAAAATTTTTTTTGCATTGGGTCCAGTCTAGCTTCCGATTGGTCCCATTTTTTTTTTCGATTTTTTTTCATAGGTATTAGACCTTTTTTATTAGGTTTGTTTAGGCTTGTTTAGACCTAACCTCTTTGTTTATGAACCGATTTCGATGGTTCTTTTTTTATCCGAAAGGGGTGTCTTAGGGATGGTGTCATATTAATTTGGTCAAGTTCTGATAATATAATCACTATTAATAACATCACTAAAAAGAGAAAAATAAAAATTTTTAAGAAAAAATAAAAACCGACTTCAAAAATTAATGCAACAAATATAAAAATACACTAAAAGGTATAAAATAATTATTATCTTATTTAGTTACAACTAAACGACGAAATATTAACACGAAATTACTTTTTGAAGTTGGTGCCAAACATATACCTTTATGAACGCACTCGCGATCTTACTTAGTACGTTTGGCGGGTACGCTCGCTTATAGGTATAGTTTGTTTGGCACCGACTTTAAAAGTAATTTCGTGTTAATATTTCGTCGTTTAGTTGTAACTAAATAAGATAATAATTATTTTATACCTTTTAGTGTATTTTTATATTTGTTGCACTTAATTTTTTGAAGTCGGTTTTTATTTTTTTCTTAAAAATTTTTTAAATTAATCTTTACATTTTGAAATCTCAAATTTAAAAAAATGGCTGATAAATAAAAAAGTCACACCTAAAAAACTTTTTCTATTATATAAAGTTTCAAATTAATAGAATATATTATATACTAATAAATATAATTTGAAATTATATTTTCATTGCTATTATTTAGCTTGATTCCTCATTCAGTTTGGATAGAATCTTGTAATTAAATTTTGACCCTCTTCTGTCGAATCCAATTAAATGAAGTTTTTTTGAACACATATATTTGAGATGATAATACCATATTTCATAATTTCCAGAATTTAATAGAAAAAATACAATTTAAATATTTCATTGTTCTCATCCATAGTCAAATATTTAAACGGCTTCTAGGGAGTTGAACAAGAATTTAAATCAAACGCAAAGTTTCTTAATTCAATGGGCCAAACGTTTCGTCACTGATTCGCGACTTCCTCAGTGGCTCATTTGATAAACTTATTTGGCAGGAGTTCTGACTATAAGAAAAAACATTTTTAAAGGGTATGTCTTTTCCGAAACCTCATTAATTTGTCATTAAAACAAAGATAAAACATATAAAAAACAATTAAGATTGTCTCTTGTTATAATAATATCATTTAAACTTTGAAAAATGTTCAAATAACAACTTTGGGCCCGGCCTCACTAAACTGTTTTTGTATTTAAGCACTACTGTATTAGTGTATTCTACTTGTAAAAAAATACTCAAAAAATTAAATAAACATTATTTAAATAAAAATTTAATAATGTAATTATTTTTCTCCAAGCTTTTCCCCCTCGTCCTGAAAAATTTTTTTGAGGACGCCCCTCCGTGTAAAGTAAATTTAGAAGACTATAAAACGTATAGAATAAGAAAATAAATTGAAATGAGTCGGTCAAATGCAAATCGGACCGTAATTTTGAAAATTAAAAAAATAACTCAACAAAAAGGATTTTAGACAAATTAACTTTTTAAACGTTAGTTTTATTTTTTCTTAAAGCAATTTGAGCTGCACATATTTAGAAAATTATTTTATTATTTTTGAAAGGTAATGAGTGATTTCATTATTTTTCAAAAAATAATAAAATAATATTCTAAATATGTAGAATTAACATAAGAAATTATTAATTATATTATTTAAATTTCGCGACTCAAATTGCTTTAAGAACAAAAAGGATTTAAAAAAATAACTTTATTGTCAAAGTATATGGGGGAGCTTTTAAAATTCATTAAACGCGCTCAATTCGCAAAAGATTTATATACTTAAATACAAAAACATTTTTCGTGATATGATGTGCGCATTTTGGTACTCATCTTATCTATAGCCTGTCGATATTACTTTGTCCAGAGATTTTGAATGATTCATGGCATGTTTTTGTACAGATGCTACTTAAGATATCACCACAAGAACTAATCCGCTGAGGTTAAATCTGTCGACCTGGTGAGCCACATGTTTTTGGGCGAAAACAAAAAGCCACATCAACTTTTTATATGCGTCATTAACGTCTCAGGATTAGTTCTTGTGAGGCTATTCTAATCAGAGTCTTCAAAAGCAAACTTTGCACGATTCAATATCAAAACTGAAATAAACAAAATTGCCAGTCAAGTTCAGACTTGTATGATGAAAATAATATGTTGAAACGAACACAAATGTGTGAAAGAGACACTTACTGCACTTCAACAGAATCAGCTTTAAGAAGAGTGACGGCAAATGCATGGATGTAAGTGATCTGAGGGTTTACGTTGGTGAACAACCATAAAAGCAGTACGAAATTGCTTTATTTTATATATTCTATTTTCGTTTCAACTATGATCAACGATAAGAGTCACTTCATGTATTATTTAATTGAAAGGAAATTTAAAAAAATAAGTGGTTCCCATGAAGAAATACTTTTTTAAGTGTTATAAATGCCATAATGCTAAAAATTCAAAAAAGAGCATAAAGTTTCTGTAGATTCTTTTAATAGTCAAAAAAACTGATAAAAATAATTTGACAGTTTCACTATCTTTATGAAGTACATTCGTCGCTGATCTTACAAAACCTCGTATGACCTAAATTCATTGTTTGCCAGAAAACGTGAAAAACCATTTTAAACAACAAAATATACCTACAAATACAATGCAATATTTATTATTTGTCCGTAGCACGAAATTAAATTGAAATAGAATAATAAGGGTACAATAAACAAATGCGCCATGAAAAGTTGTCCGATATAAACGTATAATAAGTATTTAACCAAAAATCGGACTTGGAGGTTTTGTAAGATCAGCGACAATATGTAATCTAAAAAGATTTATATTAAGGGCAAATGTAAAAATCTGAAGTTTTATTATACTTAATAAGTATTTAATTTTTGTGTTGACTTTATATTAAGTACCTGGAGGCATCGAGCGATGCTCGGAAATATATTTTTAAATAAATTCTTGATTATTTTTTATTCTATTAAATAAATAAAGTTCTTTATAAAAACAATTATAAAACGTTTATTAATATTTCTAAAGTTTAGGGTGAACAAAATATGTTAAAATCCACAATCACAATACTTCTTCAAGGCCTTTGACAACAAAGATTTAAACCAACCCATTGTCTATCTGGGTACAAAAAAAGAGGAACCCTTTTTAAATCCCTAAGATAAGATTGGCATTTGTCTACCTGAGAATAATTAATTTGATTACGAAAATACCTATCAAAAACAATTTTGTCGAAGATGAGACCGTAACAGTTCGAATTGTCAACCCCAAAACTCCCAAACCCGTGAATTTCATCAAAATCGGTAGAGTCGTTTTCAAAATAGAACCAAGATACAAATATATAAATATATACATATATAAATAAATATACAATTGTTGCTCGTTTAATAAGAGTAGATATTATGTATATTATGAATACATATTTAAATTATTATATTAACCAGTCTCACAATGAAAATAAAACCATTTTGGCACAAAATTTGGAACAAAATTGACTTTCCTTCTTGAGTTATCGTGGGTATTGTAATCCAGGTAAATGGACACAAAAGCAGGCATAAATCATGGTTGAAAATTATTTTCAGATATTTTTAACCGACTTCAAAAAAGGAGGAGGTTCTCTATTCGACTGATTTTTTTTTTTTTTTTTGTGCCTATGTTACCTCATATCTCCGCCAATTGTCAACCGATTTTGAAAATTTTTTTGCATTGGGTCCAGTCTAGCTTCCGATTGGTCCCATTTTTTTTTCGATTTTTTTCCATAGGTATTAGACCTTTTTTATTAGGTTTGTTTAGACCTAACCTCTTTGTTTATGAACCGATTTCGATGGTTCTTTTTTTATCCGAAAGGGGGTGTCTTAGGGATGGTGTCATATTAATTTGGTCAAGTTCTGATGATATGATCACTATTAATAACATCACTAAAAGAGAAAATAAAATAATTTTTAAGAAAAAATAAAACCGACTTCAAAAAATTAAATGCAACAAATAAAATACACTAAAAGGTATAAAATAATTATTATCTTATTTAGTTACAACTAAACGACGAAATATTAACATGAAATTACTGTTTGAAGTTGGTGCCAAACATATACCTTTTATGAATCGCACTAGACGGATCTTACTTAGTACGTTTAGAGGGTATGCTCGCTTATAGGTATAGTTTGTTTGGCACCGACTTAAAAAAGTAATTTCATGTTAATATTTCGTCGTTTAGTTGTAACTAAATAAGATAATAATTATTTTATACCTTTTAGTGTATTTTATTTGTTGCATTTAATTTTTTGAAGTCGGTTTTTATTTTTTTCTTAAAAATTATTTTTATTAAGTTTAATGAGCCTGCCTCCCGGGCCTATTGAATAATTTCATCTATAATAATGTCTAGTTCTAAATCGACAATGCTTCGGTTATAGTCGTTCAAATAAAAGCCTATGCTGGTTGCTCGATAATAAATCCTTACCCTTAGGCTAAATAGTAAAGTGAACAGAAGCGAGCGATTCGCTAAAAAAAATTACTTGAATTCCAAATTCAGGAATACGACATGTACAGTGCGTAAATGAGCTGAGCGTAGAATTCAGGCAAGGTTGTTTTCTAATCATCCTAATATTAAAACAATTAGGGGTAACTGAAAAAAGTGTAATTTTACTTCATATTGACACGAGAAGTAGTTTTTATTTTTAAATTGAAAGTTTTTGTGCCGGGGGTAGCAAAATTTTTATATATTGAAAGAGACAATAAAAGAGCCTGTCTTCTGCTGGATTTATCGTTATAAATAAAAGTACCTGGAGACACCGAGCGATGTTCGGTAACTTCTTCCTTCAGTTAAAACCTTTATTTTAATATTATTTTTAATTTAAAATTCTGATAAAAAGGTCGATTTTTATTTGAGAGCCGTTTTCAAATTAAAAAAAATACAAATATATATAGTATTCGCCCACTGTACGCCCCCCTCACCCACGCTTGACCCTCGCCCTACCCCCGTATCCCCCACTACAACACCCCACCTCCTGCACCTGTTTTTATTCAACCGTATGATTCATTTTTATTCATCAAATTGTTAAAAAATAAAACCTATCAAAATGTGTTGTTTTTTGAGACCTGCTTATGCGAAATATATTTTTAAATAAATTCTTGATTATTTTTTATTCTATTAAATAAATAAAGTTCTTTATAAAAACAATTATAAAACGTTTATTAATATTTCTAACGTTTATGGAGAACAAAATATGTTAAAATCCACAATCACAATACTTCTTCAAGGCCTTTTAGAACAATGAATTAAGCCAAACCCATTGTCTGCCTGGGAACAAAAGGAAAAGGGAAACCTTTTTTAAAACCCTAAGAATGGGATTTGTCTACCTGAGAATAATTAATTTGATTACGAAAAAACCCATCAAAAACAATTTTGTCGAAGATGAGAACGTGACAGATCAAACTGTCACCCCAAAAACCCCCTAACCCGTGAATTTCATCAAAATCGGTAGAGTCGTTTTCAAAATATAACTAAGATACAAATATATAAACAAACAAATATATATTTATGTACAAATAAATATACAATTTTTGCTCGTTTAATAAGAGTAGATTTATAATTCCAGCAGAAGACACACTCTATTATTGTCTCATTCAATTAAAAATCATTTTTAACCAACACATTTTAATTATTTGATATTGGAAATAATTATTGATCCAAATGGATAAAAATTTATTTATTTTTTTGTTTTCGATCAAATAATATTTTAATCATGAATCATTATTTTCGAGGCGAGGAAATTTCATTAATTTGTAATTATACCGATCAATCATTATTTGATCTTTTCTAATTAAAACGAAAATTAAAAAGTGATCAAATTGCGATACCCGGGAATTCCAAAAATTATTTATAATATAGGCCAGTTTTTTAAACGTTGTAGAATGATCATAGAAAAATTTAAAGAGATAGTAATTATATTGTCAAAATGTTTGTTACTGAGTGGGAGAGTGTGTTATCAAATTGTGTGTAAGTACGCTCTTGCTAAAAAAATGAAGGAATCAAAAGGAAATTTTATATTTAGACATTTTATACTGAGATTTAGAAGTGATTAGATTTTGGTTGAAATCAGACCAAAAATTATGAGGAGGTTTTTAATAATTTAAACCCGTTGATCAATTTGGACCCAATTTTGCACAGTTAGACTTTAAGGCTATAGGGAACTGTCAGTATTAAATGAAGTTTCCTAAAATAACGGATTGGGTGTATGGTACATAATAATATGTATTGTATATCTTCCTAAGCATTTCCATTCAACATGTCGATGTACGTATTCAGAAAATTTTACATGGTGTGGCGCCAAATAATTATAAATGTATTTTTCTTTTTTAAGGAGGTTCTTTCGAGACAATCCACACAAAAAGCTTTAGCCTCGTAACCATTCTATTAATATGAACGGAACTAAAATTTTAGGTTATGTTTTTTTAAGGTGACTGTTCACTCACATTACGAAATCTCACACATACTTCCCGGATCGTTTCCAAGCCATTGTACTTATATCCCTTCCACTAAAAATAATCGCCCAAATATGTTTTTTTTGTTTTTTATCAAAACTACGTGGTAAATAATTTCAATTTTTTTATGTTACTCCGAATATATTATTCTAACAAATAGGTATTAGTTTTTCATCAAGATGGTGAAAGTCCTTCAATGAAAAAAAATAAAATAATGATCATATCCCAACCCTTTCCTTATCTACCCTATGTTAAAAATGTCATTTTTAATTGCAATTATTTCATGTTTGGTGTGGTAAATCGTCTTGAAATTTTAATAGTATGTGTATTATGCTTTTAATGACTTATATTCTAAGTTTCAAAGACTTCTTGAATTTTCGCATTTGTGAAAGAACTACCTTAAATATGTTTCACTAGAAAATTACCATTCATACTTTATTCTAGGGATCAGGGTTCAATTTCTAAAAGAAAAAAAGAACTGGAACGCTTAGATAAATTATCCTTAATTCATTTTATTTAGTACTTCTAGTTCTTAATTAGAGGCGACTGTGGGTCAGTGGATAGAGTGTTGGGTCGCTGACTCAGAGATCGCTGATTCGAGACCGAGTCTCGGCAGATAGATATTTGCAGTCGCCTCCTCTTGGAAAGTAATTGCAACCTACCAAGAGTATAATTGCCAAGTGACCTCTCCAAATTAGCCGTTCGGAACCGGCCTTAAAAAGTAGGTCCCGTATATCTGTGTAAAACAACTAAACACACTCAGCACAGGTATATGTGGAGAGCCGTTTCGGGTATGGCACTCGAAGAAAAAGAAGTTCTTAATTGAGTAAAAATGTACCGGAACACAGTTCAGCACCGTTCCTGTAGAAATCAACCGCTGCTTAGAATAGTAACGTTAGTAACTTTAAAAAAATTGATAATTATAAATCGACTCAAAATCTCAAACTGTGTTCAAAACATAAAAGAAGCACATTTTAAAACAATAGAAAAATATAAATTCAAAGAAATTATCAGCCTTAGTATAATAAATTTGATGATCATAGCTGAGGCAAAATAAAAAATGCATTTTCAAAATCTATGTATAGATTTTAGTTTAATTTTTAAAACTTTCATGGCCATAGAAGGTTAAATGTTCTTTAATTAAATTGTAATTTAGAGTGAATTCACTACTAGAGCCTCTCGGCAGGTAGGCTTTGCATATGAATTAATTGAAATTGTAATTCATTTAATCTATAGAACATTTAACCATGTACTGATTAAGGTTTTAAAAATTAAACCAAAAGCTATTCTGAATAGGTTTTGAGGGTGTATTTATTATTCTGGCTCATCTCTGATCACCAAATTTATTACAAAAGAAAAATATTATTTGTCTATTTTTGTCATAGTTCCAATTAGTTTTAAAAATTTAAAGTCTAATTGATTTCAATATAATTAAAGCATTTCATATAGTACAGTTATGGAAATAGATGTCTACTTAATACTCAGAATTACTATTGACACAATCATTAACTACTTGAAGCGCTAGGTAAAAGTGGACAACATTTATTCCCATAAGTATAAGTTTGTTATTCACCGTTGGCGATAAATGTTTCAGAGTGAATTCGCATTGAATTATTAATTCTATATACATATCTTGAAAAGGTGCCACTACACCCTTCGTGATTAAAAATAAGCTGACGTGTTCTGATGTGGCCACCCTCTTGACTTTACCATACAACCTGGCCCCTCATTTATATTTAATTTTTAATAAAATTATTTATAATCATGTAGGGGAGAGGGGTTAGTTTTTTCATTTTTAGACTCTTGGGGGCCCACTAATTATGTATACAAAAGTTGGTTGAATTTGGTATAAGAGCCTATATTTTCAATTTTTGACCATACATCCCCCAAATACCCATTTTGGGCGGTTAGTTTTTGCATTTTTAGATTACTGTGGACCTACTGATTATGTATACAAAATTTGATTGAGTTTGGAACAAGAGCATATAGATTTTCATTTTTTGACCATACACCCCCCCCCCCCCATTTTAGACGGATAGTCTTTGAATTTGTAAACTTCTGGGGTCCCACTGATTATGTATACAAAATTTGGTTGAGTTTGGTAAATGGCCAAGATTTTTATTTTATTGACCCTACACCCCCCCCCCTCAATTTAGGCGGCTAGTTATTGCATTTTTAGACTTCTGGGGTTCCACTGCTTGTGTATACAAAATTTGGTTGAGTTTGCTCAAATGGCCTAGATTTTTAATTTTTAACCCCCCTTCCACCCCCTTAATTTTGGGTCATATGCACCAAAATTAATCAGCTCTCAATCTCAATAGACAAAAACTACGTGTGGAATTTGGTTTTGATATTCATCCTAGTTTTTGAGCTAGCTAGTCCACAAAAATTTGGTAACGCGCAGACTAACTAACAGACAGACTAACTAACAGCCATTTTGTCAAAACAATTATTATCTCGAAAAATATAATTTTTTCGATGTTCAGTTATTCGGGCTTTTTTGTAGAGCGAAACTCCATGGTTTAGCTCAATTTTTTTAATCGAAATAGTTTCAGCCTTTTGAGATATTTCGAAAAAAAGAAGGAAAAAAGCACTTTTTTCATGCCCGATTACAATACTTGACCCTGTATGGCAAAGTAAAAAATTAAATTTTTAATTCCTGAATTCTGATCCAGATAAAGAAGTCGTCAGATTAGAAGTATAGTAGTAATAGTTTAAAAAAATTACATTCTTTTGAGAATTTCACCATTTTTAAATTTGAATAAATTAATACAATATTTTAAAATTAATTTGTTGAAAAGAACAATCATAATATTAAGAAATGTGACATAGGGGTGGCAATCGCTTTAGAAACTTTTTAAGGGTTCTCAATTTTTTTTTTACATTTTTTATTTATTTTTTAAATGCTTATTCTATATTGAGTTAATTGGTAAAGTTTCTAGCTTAAAAAAACATTATTTTCGTCTTTGAATAAAATTAATTCGAAATATTCATTTAATTGGAATATTTAAAAGGGTTAGAAACACTTAAATGAATATAAATTGACATAAAAATGTTGCTGGTAGAGAAAAATCTCCTTTGCGTCAAGTTAATTAAGAAATAAAACATCTTTATTAGATATTTAATAGGTCTATAAACCCATCCAAATTAGGTTATTAAAAGTGTGGTACATTAATTGAATAATTAAGAAATCACATTTTGAAAGATTTTCTTATATATTTTTTTTTCTTATTTATTCATTTTTTTTAGAAGTCTTTTATTAGAGTCTTGTTGTCTCCGAAGTTTCTAATGGCTCCAAATTATTAGGCGCATGCGCAGTTCATATTATATATTCGATAATATGAATTGCACAAGCGCTAATTAGTTGGAAACTGTTGCAAACTTTTATAGATCCAAACCATATTCGATGGAGTTTTCGAGCTTTTAGCTAGAAGTATAATTCGAATGTTATATTTATAAGTTCTCGAGAGACATGTGTTGTTTTTAAAGCATTTTTTGCTTTCTTTTTTTTTGTATTAATCAAATTAATTGAAGGACAAAATGGGAGCTTCATGGCTATAGTGTTTAAAAATAAAAATTTCAGAAAATCAAAAAATATCCAATCAATATGTGAAAAGCACTAAGGTAAAAGCACCAGTAATGGCCCTGTACCCGTAGAGGGCCAGATGTAAGAAAAGTGTAAAAATTAGCTTATCCAACTATGAAAAATAGCCCATGGCATGAGCTTTATATATCACAATTTTTCAAAGTTGGATAAGCTAATTTTTGCAGTATTCTTGCATCTGGCCCACTACAGAAATAGGCCTACTACTGGTGCTTTTAGCTTATATCGCTTGTAACCGAGGGGTGAACCGTGACCTAATATGCTGTACACCTACTTCCACTTGTACTTCCAAATATTTCGAAGTACTTCCAAATATTTCCAAGTATTCTAAATATTTCCAAGTAATTACAAATATTTCCAAGTAATTACAAATATTTCATACTCTCAAATATTTCCAAGCACTTCCAAATATTTCAAAGAACTTTCAAATATTCCCAAGTACTTTCAAATATTTCCAAGTATTTCAAATATTTGCAAGTAATTCCAAATATTTCCAAGTACTTCCAAATATTTCCAACTACTTCCAAATATTTCCAAGTACTTTCAAAATACTTCCAAAGAGGTGTAAACCTGCTTCCAATCGCGGATCACCCCTCGCTTGTAACTAATGAACTGAAATTTGGGGCAAAAGTTTGTTTTAAGAACTGAATCTTTGTGTCAAATTTAACTTTTCTAGTTCAAAGTGTTTGGCGATGAAAAATTGACATGTCCCCAAAATGTGCAGAGATCATACTGAGTCTTAAAAGCCCTTTTACTTTTTCTTTCAATTTCAATTCAAAATTGTACCACACTACTTATTTTATTATATTTATTAATTTAGTGACGTGATGATGTTACAATATAAAGCAGGGATTATTAACCTTTTTTGCCTACGACCCGATTAGATTTCAACATTTAAGTTATGCGAATCAAGAAAAATGTAATCAAATATCGCTTAACTTTTTAAATTTTATTGTTATTGGTATTGAACACTAATTTGTAAACTTGATTAATACTTTTTTGAAGACTTATTAAATATAATAAGACATTGAGTGGATATTGATGAGGCAGTTCAAAATTCAAAAAACGAAATAACTATGGGGAATGTTAAATTGGATTTCTTTCAATGGCCTTTCAAAACCCTGAAGAAAGAAGGAATAAGACCCCGAAACGTCGGTTTATAAATAAAAAATTATCTCTTTTTTGAATTTTGGACTGCTTCATCAATATCCACTCAATTCACTTATCATTCCATCTCCAAAAATTACTTCAATACTATTAATGATTTATTTCGGAAAAAATGTGGTCCCTATCAAAAAGATCATAGTCTCAATATAATAATTATTTTATTTTTTAATGATTTTTTTTATATTTTTGTAGTGATAATCTTGGACTCAAATCAGTATTGAAAGTTTTCAAATCTCGAGTTGAATATTTGTGAGGTAGCATCTAATATTTTCATTGTCGTAATATAATTTATGTTGCTATAATTTTGATTTAATAAGTATGTTGTTATAATTTTTCGGAACCCATATGTTAAAAACCGCTGCTCTAAAAACATCTATCCAAGAGGGAGTAGAAAAAATAATTTTATCATTTAACTATCATAAATTATATATATAATACATAATTTATACATATTTATGTGTGTGAGGATATATGTACGATATAAATTATTTTTTTGAAATTAAATCCTTTTCTTATATTCTGGAACATTTCCAAAAGCGTAAATTAATAAACGTTTTTTTTTCAACCCTTGTTTTAATCAAAAAAATGTTAGCCAACTTTGCTTTCAGTAAATGTTTCTGATCTCTTCTGAAAATTAATTATAGATATAAAAAAAAAATAGAAAAAAAAGTGGGTGGGTAAATGGTGTAAGTACTGTTCAAGAGAGACGTGGATAGGGGTTGGGGTTGTATTTGTAAGGGGCGGAGGGGGTGTGAAATTCAGCAACTCGATAGTGGCCTGGCTTGCCTATCTTTTATCCTCTTGTGGGACAGTTGCAGTTGATCGAGCTGGAGTGATTAATCCTCTTGAAATCCAAGAAGCCGCCCCACGACACTCTAATTGTTATTTATCTTTTCAAGAGGACACTGATGAACCAGAAGACACTTTATTTCTTTTCCTCTTCACCGCCCTTAAGTTGTTTTACTTTATAAAAAACAAAATTAGTTTATTAAGCCTTTTTCACTTTTTTCATAAAGAGAAATCAATGAGGTTGTCCTCTATTTTATTTGTTAGGTGCTTACTATCAGGGCCGTGCTAAGATACAGAGAGGCAACTGAATCAGACGGCACCGTATGGGAACGGCATAAGAAGACAAATTTTTACTAATTAATAAAAAAAAGTAAAATTAGTAAGTAGGTTATAATGAAAGGCAGTCCATAAATTATTTAAATTTTATTCAATTTCCGACGTTTCGGAGACTTTTTTTCTCTCCTTCTTCAGAGTATTGAATACCCTATTATCACAATGTTTCAAACTATATAGTATAGCCCAAGAGCCCACGACGGCCAGACCTTCGTTATTGGGCCGCCGTCGTGGGCTCTTGATCTAGTAGCTATATAGTGCCTATATAGATTTCGAGAGTCTATATAGCCCCTATATAGTTACTATATATTTTGAAACATTGTGCTACTAGGGTAGTTATTGATGGGTGAGTATAACTCGGTTCCCATTTGTCTCTCCTTTCAGTTATAGCAACAATATTACAATATTACAATTTGTTGCTATCAGTGAAAGGAGAGACAAATAGGAAGCGAGCTATACTCACCCATCAATAACTACCCTAGTAGCACAATGTTTCAAACTATATAGTAACTATATAGGGGCTATATAGATTCAAGTCTGGCACAAAAATCTTCTTGCCAAATTACCTGCATTTGGGCTCTCCCCGAGCCTCTGCAAGTTGCTTGAGAGCTTTCTCTCAAACCGCTCTATTAAAGTCGAGGTTGACGGAATATCATCCTCGTCCTTTAATACTAATGCTGGAGTTCCTCAGGGCTCAGTCATCTCTCCCACGCTCTTTATTATCTATATTAATGACCTATTAAATCTGCCCTCCAATCCAATACATTGTTACGCTGACGATAGCACCCTCCACAACGCTCAATCCTTACTAGACAATCGCGCAAACATAGCCTCCTCAATAAATTCAGATTTAAGCATGCTTAAAAAATGGGGATCCCACAATTTGGTAAACTTTAATGCTAGCAAAACACAATGCTGCCTAATTTCTAGGCGCGCAGATAGGAACCTTCCGGACATTTCCTTTGATTCGAGCTCATTGGAATTCCGTAATAAAATATCAATGTTAGGTGTCACCTTAGGTTCTGACCTCTCTTGGAATGACCATATTATCTCAGTAGCAAAAGCTGCAGCATGTAAGCTTGGCTTTCTTTTCCGAACCAAACGATTTTTCACCCCCACTCAACTCCTTATATTATACAAGGCTCAAATTCGCCCCTGTCTTGAATATTGCTCGCATTTGTGGAGAGGGGCCTCCAAGTATTCTCTTAATACCTTAGATGCAATTCAGAGGCGAGCTATCAGACTGATAGGCGATCCTACATTAACTGACACTCTCGACTCCTAGCCCATCGTAGATCTGTCTCCGCCCTTTCCCTTTTTTATAGATATTACCATGGCTTTTGTTCTGACGAAATTAAATCGATAATCCCACCAAGGGCTTCATTTGCGCGAAATACACGATTTTCTAAAACTCAACACCCCTACGCGCTTAAACTAGATACTAATCGAACAAACGCATTCGCCAATTCATTTATCCCTATGACATCTAGAGACTGGAACTCTCTTCCCCCGACCGTCTTTCCAGCAACTTATAACCTTCAATCTTTCAAGACCAGCATCCACAGATACCTTCGACTGCTACCCAATCACTAAATCTCCCCTTATCTTCACGTTACAAGCGTCCACCACGGACTACAGAGGTTGTACCTTCTTGGTGCAACTTTTTCTTGTATTAATATCATTATAAAAAAAAAAAATACTCATCCATCAATAACTATTCAATATCCCGAAGGAGAGAAAAAAGTCTCCGAAATGTCGGAAATTGAATAAAATTTAAATAATTTATGGACTGCATTTCATTAAAACCTACTTATTTCGCTTTACCTGTCCGTCTTTCTAAGAAAATAAATAAAAGGAAAATTAGTAGTTTGTCAAAATAAATTTCTATTTAATTTATATTTAGCAAATATACACTCTGTATAACTATGTATAAGTAATTCATCTTTCATGATTTTCTATAGAAATTTTAACCTATCTATAGGCATTTTTTTCATGGAAGAGCGCTTGATGAAAGTCATGAATTAAAAAATAAAATAATAAATAAATAAATAAATAAAACAAATAAAACAAATATACAAAGTAATCCTGCCGAGAATATGTCAGAAATCAAGTCCAGGCATGATCGTCGTCTAAAAACTTGCCAACCCGATATTATGCCTTTTTTAGTAGTGTGCGCTTAAAGGAGGATTTAAATTTATTTAGAGCTAGACTCGGAATTTCCTTCTTTTATATGAAAAAAATTTAATGATTAAAAATGCTATGATATTATGTATCGAATTTCTAAATGTATTTATAAAATCAATATATATATTTTACATTAATACTATCAAAAAATTAAATAATAAGTAGAAGTAGAATAAATAAAAATGAAATAGTGCCTGGAACTTATGCAACTAAACGTGAAGCTCTTGATGCCTTTCACCTATCTAACAGGCTGAATCAGAAATTTAAAATTCATGGATATTTAAATTGTTTTACTAATATTCATTACTCAGTTAAACTATCAAATAATTAATTGAAAGTTTATTTTTGGCGAGAGTAGTAGAATTTTTATAAATTTAAAGAGAAAATAAAAGAGTGTGATATAGTCTCGTTATAAATAAATTAAAAATTGATTTTTCCAGCAGAAGACACACTATTTTAGAGTCTCCTTCAACTATCAAATAATACCTCTATGGTTTTAAATTTAAACCAAATATTTATTTTTTGACCGACTTTGAAAAAAGGAGGTTATTTACAAATTAATGTTTAATAGAAAAAATTCAATAACAAAAATGAAAATTGCCTTCTCTTTGAAGACTTAATTTTTATTTAATTTAAATTTTCGCAGAGAATTTTGTTGAGCCTGGAAAAATTAATTTAAATAAATAAATAAATGAAGATTAAATGGGTGCATAGAATCACATACGATTAGATTCTTGAAACAAAAAGGATAATAAAGAAAGAATGCTGTGGAAAAAATAAGAAGAAATGAAATTTTCATATCATAAGACACACGTTAAAACATGAGAGACTTGTAGGGAATATTTTAGAGAACGAAATGGGTAAGAAAAAAGATTGATAATTCCATGGATTGGAGTATATTCCCCAGATAATAAAGATATGGGGTGATGTAGGGCTTTTAGAAAACTGAAAGATTTGGTATGAGAGTTTAGTAGAGATGGTTGCGTCAAACCAGTCTTAGGATATGTATAATCGATGAAGATGATAAATAAACTATAATTTTACATACAAATGGAATGAGATTGAAAAGAATACTATGAGTATAGAAATAATTAATAATTAACATATTATTCATATGTGCTAATTTATATTTATATTTATTTTCATTCCGGTTGTAGCTAGAAGTGTAATTATTTATTCATTTTTACTGTCCTTTATATATGATTGAATTCAATTTTTTTTCCTATATATTTTATACTTATAGGAAAAAATTAAAAAGAATAATTTAAAATTACCATATCTAAGAGATTTATATTTATACAATTTTAATTTTCTTCGAAAAATGAAAAAATGCATTTTTTAAATCAATTAAAGTAATACCCACAGAAAGCAAAGACATTCGTAAATAAATAAACTATTGGCTACGATTGAAATGAGAATAAATGAATATAGAAATAAATAATCATCATTGATATTTTAAAAGATTATTTATTAATTAATTGATGATTGTATATTATATAATTATTTGTAAAAAAATAATAAAAAAATATATATATATTTTTTGAAACAACTCTCCAGAGAGCGGTAACCGATTAGAAATTGGTTTCTGAACTGATTAAGATTGCTTAACTTTTTTGATTGATCTAGAAGTGGCCTAATGCAATTAACTAAGAAAGGGGTGCTGGGCGCGCCCGAAAATTGGCCTATAAGAATGTCCTTTCCCTGTTATGATTCAGAGAGGCGGCTGACAAGTCTGGTCAGGCACAGTGTATATTAAGCGCATAGGCCAATTAGAAAAGCATTGTAATAGAGTTAAATAGAAATGAAAATAATTAATAGATTTAGCATTTTAATACAAAAAATGAAAGAAATATTATTAAAATAGTATTCTAGAGGGTATTAGGACCATCTAAAGTAAAATAATTAACATTTTGATGCATAATTAATAAATTAATCGGTTGACATTTGGAATCAAATATTTTTAGAAATTATTTTCTCAATTATTCGGGCATCAAATCGAAATTGGTTTTATTTAAAATATGCCGAAAATTCTATTGTTTAATTCTGTTCAATAAATTGTACTCTAATTGTTGAATAAATTTTTATGAAGTGCTGAAAAATCACTTCCCTAGTGGTGATCTTGAAATTTGACTGAATGGTATATATATAGAAGTTCTCGATTTCTATTATTAAGACGAAAGTCTAGAGAGTCAAGGGGAGGCTCTCTCAGATAGAAAACAAGGCGTTTTGCTGACCGTAGATCGAGCGGAAGGTTAATATATGTTTTCAGGCTGCGAAGCAGCCTGAAACATATATATAGAAGATTCTTAAAGAGAAGCTTCTCATAAGAAACTCAATTTTTTTTTCTTTTAATTAATTCAAGATTCTTAAGTCTATTTTATATTATATACAAGTTTTTTTTATGAGATGGGGAATCATGCCCCCACGCTCAACCCCTTTTAGTCGCTTTTTACGACAAGCAGAGGATACTGTGGACCAATTCTAGCCCCGGGTCCACAAGGGGGAATCAAAAAATAACAAAATTTAAAAATAATAGCAGAAAGAAAATTATAATTCTTTTATTAAATATTCAAGGACCTAACATTTTCCGGAGCGGAAACTTATATAAAACCAAAAGATCTTTTGTAAAGAGAAACAAAAAGGTTGTCCTCTGCTTGATGCAAATAAACATATACACATATATATATCAAATATAATTATATGTATATATATATATATATATATATATATATATATATATATATATATATATATATATACCATACATGAATATATATTTGATATATATAAGGGTATGTTTATTTGCACTAAGCAGAGGACAACCTCTTTGTTTCTCTTTATTAATCAACAAAGCTGGTACTCTCGGCAAAATAAAAACTTTTCAATTAAAAGAACTTTGAGTTTTTATCAACATAACTTCAAAAAAATGCAGAAAATGAAAAAATATCTTTATAAAGGGAGCTTATAAACGGTTCTAGATGAGAAGCTGAACTTTGAGAAAAAAAGTTCATAATAATACATAAGTTATCCTTTTCTACAATGTTTAAGATTTCTAGCTCAAATCTTTCACTGACAGAAAATTGCTCAACAATATGAGTATACACTTTTTTCTCGAGTTTTTGAATAGATATATACCGGGTGAGTTTTTGTTATCTTGAGACAGTCTTATAGCTCAAAAACAGAGGATTATATGGAAAAAACTTTCAAATAAAAGTTTGTTTATATTGTGGAGGAAACTAAACTAAGCTATTGTTTGTCGACCTAGAACAAGTTTTCAAGGGTATTTCAATGACAAGTTCTGTTTTTTAAATGGAATCCTATATTTTTCTATTAATCTACAGAAAAAAACTGAACAACAATGATAAGAACTATTTTTTTATACGTCATCAAATTAACAAAGTACATGAATCAATGAGAGTTCAAAAAAAAAATTCTTAATAATTATTTTTAACAATTATTTAATTTAATTATCAAATAATAATCATTAAATAATTTATTATTAAATAAATAATTTAATAATAATTAATAATTCCAGTTCCAATTTCCTTATTTTGGGCTGTTCCAGTTTCTTCGTAGTCTTTACATTTCCTGGTGTTTGTTTTTTTTAAACAGATTTTACAACACAATAAAATGAAGCTTGTGAGGGTGTATTCTTATCAGGAAAACGCTCGGCATCCATTTCAATAGCACCACCATAACACTTCTTCCACGTTCACCGCATAAATTAAGACCATTTTAATTCTGTCTTGAACAAAAAATGCTCCATTTATATTATTTATTTATTTATTTATTTATTTAACAAAGTATACAAACATAGGACCTTAGGTCCCACCTAGTGTTTATACATAATTTAGCAACAATATTTTACAAATTTGGCAAAAGAGTTCACCAATACACAAATTTTATGGGGAAGAAGAGAGAGAAAAAAGTAGAGAAAGATTAGAAGACATAAAGGAAATAAGAGTAAGGAGTATCAGTTATTGGGTGGGATCCATAAAGAACGAAGATCTGAGAGCACCAAGAGTTATTATTATGGTAATACAATATAACTATCTACTCGATTGACACGAGAAATAAACTTTTTTAAACTCAAGAATTTTAAATAGTTCTATTAAGTAGAAAATAATCTCTTAAATCTGAATTTTATAATTTTTCTCATTAATATATCAAAGAATAATTGATACGTCAACGAGAATTATTTTGACCGCGCTTATTTGAAAAAGATATTTATCGCGAGACTACTGCGGATTACGCTATTGGAGTCTGCGGAGACTTAAGTCTGGACCAAGAGAGATTAAATCTTAAATCTGAGTATAACGAAGTTTTAATATCATTATAAACACTTGTTTTCATTGTTGTGAATTTTCGATTTAATGATTATTTATTTAATAATTAATTATTTAATCATTATTATTTGATAAATAAGTTAAATAATTGTTAAAAATAAGATTTTTTTGGAGATCTAATTGATTCATGTATTTTGTTTATTTGATGTCTTATAAAAAATAGTTCTTATGAAAGTTGTTCAGTTTTTTTTTGTAGATTAAGTAGTCGTATAGAAAAATATAGGGTTCCATTTAAAAAACAGAACTTGACATTGAAATACTCTTGAAAGCTTGTTCTTCGTCGACAAACAATAGCATAGTTTAGTTTCCCTCTCGATATAAATAAACTTTTATTTGAAACTTTTTTCCATATAATGCACTGTTTTTGAATTATAAGACTGTCTCAAGATAAAAAACTCACCCGGTATACAAGCACGAAGATTAGTCGTTAATTATAATTACCCTGAAAAAGAGAATTCGTTTTGACAATGGGCGGTTTTTCAATTGCTTTAAGCGGCTTGTCTAAGCTGTCTTTCCTTCCGCCTTCAATAATATTAGCATATATAAACTTTCAAGTCAGGTTTCACTTTTGTTAAAATGATATTTTAATAGGTTTTTCTTTTGTTTTGCAAAAGATTGATTCAGTCTATGACCTTTTTCGATCTAGTTTTCTCTCTTTCTAGCCTAGAGTTAACTCTTTTTCCTAAGTTAACTCTGATCAATTATGCAATATGCAAATTTCGCTTGATGCATTAATAAATTCAGATAATTCACATACTCTCTCTCTCTACTCAATGAAGTTAACAAAATTATCTTTGTCACACAAGGAATATATTAAATTTGCAAAATATGAAAAGAAATATCCTTTCAGGCGGGTGGGCCTTTTACATAGCATATTTTTCATTTTTTGTCATTTATCTTTTGGAAAAATGTCATCTATCCTTATAAAATGTATGCATTCTCATTTATACCCATAATGAAATGCTTTTTGTCGGATACAATAAAATATTGAAGAAATTTTTTTTGGCATATCTTATCTCAAATGAAATTTTCAAATGTATTTTTTCTAAATTTTTAAATATTTTTTGTTTAACGTCCAGCAATCAATCAATAAATGTCTCTTTAACCAAATTGATTGTATTTTGTAAAATTCAAACTGGAGGGCAAGCGGAATTTTTTTTAAGATTTAGGAGGCTTTCCGCTTACAGTTGTTCTAGTAATAATCTTGAATTTATAATATATAACATATTAAAAATAATTTTTGAATTTAGTTTATCGTTCCTTTTTTAAATTTTAATTTTATTCCAACAAAATTAGGTTTAGTTTGGTTAAAAGGGCTAGAATTTTCATTTTTTGACCCCCTATTTTTTAGTGCTTATTTTTTGCATTTCTAGTTCCCTAAGAGCTCATAGTTTATAATATGTATCCCTAGTAGCACAATGTTTCAAACTATATAGATTTTGAGAATCTATGTAGGCACTATATAGTTACTATATAGTTTGAAAAATTGTGCTACTAGGGATGTTGCAGTAAAAACCCGTTTTTAGTAAGAACGGGTTCTTATTGAATACCTTTGTGTGAACTAGAATTTACTGATGTTGGTTGAGTTTGTTGGTTGAGTTTGTTCCAAAGATTCAGAATCTTCATATTTGACCTTTTCAAAATTTTTTAAACGAAAATCTCAAAAATTACATCTTCTACAACTATGCTTTTGATGAAGATGTAATTTTTGACATTTTCGTTTAAAAATTTTTGAAAATAAACACCCAAAATGAGGAAGAAGGTGAAAAATAAAGATTCTAGACCTTTGGACTAAACTCAACCAACATCAGTAAATTCTAGTTGCCACAAAGGTATTCACTGAAAAGCGTTTTAACTAGTAAGAACCCGTTCTTACTAAAAAACTGGTTTTTAGTGCAACATGTATACAAAATTTGGCTCAGTTTGTTCCAAAGGCCTAAAATTTATATTTTCCCCAATAGTTCTCAAATAAATAAAATAGCATATTTTAACTTGATTTTAAATGACAATATAATATAGCACCCCCACCCCCTCGCTGGGGTAAAATTTCAATAAGCTATTCTAACATATTTTTTCAGTAATTTCAAAAAAATTACTTCATAACTCCAAATGAACTTGTTAACTTAAAAAAATGGGAAATACGAAACCTTTTGTGTTTAAGACCCCGAAATGAAAAATAATCCATTTTTCGGGGAAAGGGTCAAATTTTGAAGTGTAAAAAAAACATTTTAGACATATTTAAATAATAAATCCATTCTTCAAAAATGAATGCTGAAATTTCAGTTAACTATAATTATTAAAAATCATAACTAAGTATATTGATGATTTTTGTTAACCATTCTATTACTTAGCCTTTTTGAATTATAAATACATACTAAGTTAAATCTAGCTCTCTATTTCTAAAATCACAGAAGGCGGTCACTTCTTTTTTTCATTTATCAAAAGACAAAAAAGTCGAACTGTGAAAACCCCTAAAATAACCTGACATGTTATTTTTATATCCCTCGGCTTAATTAATTAAAAATACCCAATTCTAACTGGAATTGAATTCATCCAATCAAACAATCAAATACGATATGTTGTTCCGTTAAGAGATTCATTTTTCAATAATCGAATGAAAGATCTATTGAATGAAATCATTCCATCAATCTGGACAACAAAATAAACAACTATAAAAATCTAATGGCTTATCCAATTGACCACTCAGTCAATCAAATGGTATTTACATTTGGCTTTGTTGGCTTTGATTTATTTATTTTTATTTTATGTGAATTTAAAAAAAATGTAGAACAAAATCAGTTCAAGCCTTGTATCAATAATAAACTTTTTTTTGTTTTAAAATTTATTATACTTCCTAATACATATCATTTCTTTTTTGTCTTTTTCGGATTTAAATAAACATTAGCCACTTTACGATACTTTATATGTATTAATTTTTTCTCTATTATGTATGGCACTAGCTAGCTAGAGCTTAAGGAGTTTCGGGACTGTTTATAATTTTTATGAGAAAATTCTCAAATTTTTACCATCGAATCATTGATGTATTAAATATTTATTCCCGAAATTTGAAGTTGATCGTCTGTCCCATTACCGAGAAATAAATTATTAAAAATTGTCCTTTTAAAATGGAAGTAAATAAACCGAGCTTTTAAAAGGGCTCTAACTTCTATACAAATTATATCATTTTCAACAAATTTATACAGATCAATAATTCAACTTTTATGAATCGAATGATACATTTTTCAATAGATTTGACAGTCTAGTTAATTAGTTATTCATAAATGTAAAAATAAAAAGTTATTTGCTGCCATCAGAATATGACAAAAAACTAATGTAGAATTCCAAATCGTTTTTGTGTTAAATACATCTTTTTATAATGAGAAAAAATTTATCTCAATATTCTTGTTATTAATATTATCAAAACAAAGATTTTTATTTGAAATTAATCTAATTATTAACAAATTTTTTTAATTAAAAAAATTAGTAGGCAGAAGTTGTCACTCTGGAGAAAAACAAAATATTTTTTCGAAGATCAACAAGAGAGATAAGCTGTCTCGAACTCCCTTAATTAGAAGTCATTTACGATAACCCATCGGCCAACTTGATCCCCTTAATTTATTTTGATTACAGGACAATTTGACAAATAATTTTATTTTTAATGTTAAAGAAAAATTTAAATAAACGTCTAGGAAAATTCCACATTAGACTTTTTCCATTTCGATCACGATAGTCTACTAATTGACGAAACAAGTCTTTTCATCTTTTGATTGCTACTTGACATCTTTCAATGATATTTTTACATTCAATAGTTACGAGAATTTCAAGATTTTTCAAATTAAAATGATAATAAAATTTGTAAGTTTTTTTTTATTGAAATATAATTAATTCCACTATATTTATAAAAGGTGATTGAGAATATTGTAATTTTATGCTCAGTATAAAATGAAAAACAAATAAAGGCAAATAGAAAGCCACTTAACCAATTTTGATGAAATTTAATATCCTAATTAAGTATCATGGGGACCACAAAAAAGGTTAAATAAAGTTTTTAGTAAAATTATATTTTACAGTACTTTACTCTAGAGTAAGATAGTACTTTTTAAAATTTTTTTAAATTTATTCTTTTGAACGGTTTATATTAGCTCATTTAAACTTGCTTAAGTAAGAATGGATTCTCTCTGTGAAATGCTAAAAATTGAGGAGGAAATTTTATAAGTAACCATAGCAACTGCGTTGTTTTCTTATCCGTTACCTTTGCTGAATTCAGAGGAATCGACTTAAAATCAAAAATAGCGATTGATTCTGATCTAATACTTGATCTAAAGCTTGAGTTGTTTACCAAAAAAGAGTTTAGTCTTTTTGATTTTAAGTCTATTCTTCCACGTTTTCAGTAGAGGTTGCCATTAATAGTCAAAACATCAAAAATGAAATGCAATAAGGTTATTCCTCTAGTATTAGATAAGAATCGATGGTTATTTTTGATTTTAAGTCGATTCCTCCATGTATTCAGCAATGGTTACCAATAATAATCGAAGGGTCAAAAATCTAATGTAGAATTGTTATTCCTCGACTGTTAAATGAGAATCGATCATTATTTTTGAATTAAAGTCAACATGAACTGCAAATTGCAAGTGATATCTGATTAATAAAGAAACATTAATATTTCAAATGAATTTGGATAAAGTTTAGCAACGATCCGTTGCAGTTTATTTTATTTGTAAAGATATAAAAACTTAAAAAATTTAATATTTTCGCGGTCCCCCTACATAATACGTTCCGCGGCCACTCTGATAAGAATCGCTGCTCTTCTTATTGTCAAAGAGAAATAAAGAGGTTATACTCTGCTTGATGCAAATAAACATACACACATATATATCGAGATGATATATCTGTATATATATTATTTATTTGTTTGAGACTATAGTTTCGAAGACTTGGTCTTCATCATCACCTCTTTGTTTCTCTTTGTGAATCAACAACTCTGGCAAAACAAAAACTTTTCAATTAGCTCTTATTGTCTTTAAGAAGTCTTTGAGATACCTTCTTTATATTATCGAGTGTGATATTAGAGGTATGGTTCATTTGAAAATTTTCAGTCATTTTTTTCTCTTTTATCAAAAAAGAAATATAGAAAGAATTTTAACAATGGTCCATTGCAAGTATTTTTTTCACTTTTGAAGATTTCAAATTTTTTGCATTTTCATCAAAATCGACTCTAACCATTCTTATACGCTTATCAATTATTTTTTATTCTTTGAGATCAGCGTACAATTTACATATTGTAATTAACTCTCCTCCCTCGATAAAATTTATTCACATCAAAGAACATAAAATAATTGATATGCGGATTAGATTAGTAAGAGTTTATTTTTTAAACTTAAAAATACTAGAAGTAACTTAATTAATAAAGAGAATGAATGCAATTTTAACTTGTTTTACGCTCTTGTCTGTTCTTTTACAAAGCAAAGAGATAATTTCATGATTTAAGCAAAATAATTTCTGGATCTTGAAGTTAAATTATTAATAAAGTTTTTTTAAACCAAACACTCAACTAGATCGGGTATATTTCGTTATTTACGAAAAAACATAAAAATGTCCAGTTAATTAAATTAAATTATAAGATAATTTCTATTTCCACAAATGCAAATATTTATTCAAAAAGTTTCTCAAATTTAAGTAAGGCAGTCTGATAGGGGTGTGTAGGGGGAGTAGGAGGGGTGCATGATGGATGAGGGGGGTGCTTTCCCGTTAAATAACGACCTTGCCTCGTCTGCCTAATGATTAATTAACAGCCCTTCTGCAGATGGACTTTCACGAGATGGGCTGCCTTATTAATCCTGGCCTGACGCATACAACTCAATCTCTTCAATGCTTTCAAATGGCTATAAATTTAACGAGCAATTCTATTTTTTAATCTCGCCACTCTCGAATTTTATTTCTTTATTTTCGGGTTGAGGATAAATTTAATGAAAGAATCATAATACAGACAATTTTTACGATTGCCATTTCTGGAAAGTAAGAAAATTGTCTGTCTCAATCGTTTGAGATAGAGAATCAAATGCGTTCAGGTGTCTGTCCATACTACGAGAATTTTCGATGAATGTCACGATTTTATCGCCATGGCTTATGGAAACATTTCACTCCTTACTTTAGGAAACTTAAGATTTCAAAAAAGTATTTTATTTTATCTTTTGAATATCTTATTATTCACTATATGTAACTTGATTTCTCTGTAAGAATCTTCTGTTCGAATTTGGACCTACTTCAACCCGTATGGACATAAATAGATTTTCGAAATATGTTTTTTATATATTAAAAATATAAAATTTTTGTGTTAAATTTATATAAAGTTTATGTTTTCTATATATTCTTAAAATATAATTATGTCGTTCTAGTATAAATTTTTTATGTTTTAAAGATATATTTTGAATGTGATATACATTTTATATGTTTTAAATATGTTTTTAAAATAAAAATATTTTTATATCTCTCTAGTATAAATTTTTTAATGTTTTTAAATATTAAATTAAAAGTTTTTGTGCCGAGACTAGCAGAATTATTATATATTGAAGGAGACAATAAAAGTGTGTCTTCTGCTGGAATTATAAATTTTATTTATTTATAACGATCGTTACAAATAAATAAAATTTATAATTCCAGCAGAAGACACAGTCTTTTATTGTCTCCTTCAAGTTTTTAAATATGTTTCAAAGTTATATTTTGAATAAGATATTTGAAAAATAAATATATGCATTTAATTTGGTTGAGGGGTCCCAAAATAAAAAAAAAGGATTTTTGATGAAATTTGATTCACAGAACAACACATGTGTGCTATGCATAGCCTATATTTTTTGTCGTGGGATCCAATTTGGCTAGGAGGGCTCCCAAAATAAAAAAATGATGATAATGATTTTTGATGAAATTTGATATACATAGCCAATGTTTTTTCTGGTGGGGTTCAATTTAGCTGAGAGGGCCACAAAATAAAAAAATGATTTTTTTATGAAATTTGATTCACAGAACAACACATAGCCTATATTTTATTTGGTGGGGCCCAATTTAGCTTAAAGGGTTCCAAAATAAAAAAATGATAAAAAATGATTTTTATGAAATTTGATTCACAGAACAACACATAGCCTATATTTTTTTGGTGGAGTCCAATTTTGCTGAGAGAGGTCTCAAAATAAAAAATGATAAAAAAAAATGATTTTTGATGAAATTTGAAACACAGCACAATATACATATAGGCTAAATTTTTTCTGTTGGGGTCCAAATTTGTATACACATCGAAAGCATCGTTGAATAACATATATTATAGGAAATGTATTTTTTTGGTGCGGACCAATCTGGAAGAGAATATTGAAAAAAATAAATAGCCACAACCATGGGCCCCGTCAGGGAGTGCAAGGGGTGCACTTGCACACCCCTGTCATGAAAGAAAAGACACGAAAAAGATTAAGAATTTTTACTTTACCATACAGGGTATGGTCAAGTATTGTAATCGTGCATGAAAAAGTGTTTTTTTCCTTATTTTTTCGAAATATCTCAAAAACGGCTGAAACTATTTTGATTAAAGAAATTGAGCGAACCCATGGCATTAAGCAAGACGAATGTCTTGGATTTGCGACTACAATACACTATTTAGCCTAAATTAATAGAGAAAAATATAGTTTTTAAGGAATTTGGTGTTCGTGTTTTTTTAAATTATTGGATAAAAATATAATTTTACCAACATCTCTTATACAAGCCAAAGAAAATCTATATTATATCGGGTGAGTTTTTTTATCTTGGGACAGTCTTGTAAATCAAAAACAGTGTATTATATGAAAAAAGTTTCAAATAAAAGTTCATTTATATCAAGAGGAAAACTAAGCTACACTATTGTTTGTTGACCTAGAACAAGCTTTTTTCATCTTCAAATGAAATCTTTGAATTAAAATGTGTGTTTAAAAATGCAAAATATAAAAAAGAATTAAATTGTCGTATTAGTATCTAATAAGCCAAAATTCAGGGCACAAATTTGTTTAGAAGCAACATTATTATAGTTCGAACTGTGGGTTGACAAAAAATCAGCATCACAAAGAAAAACAAAGGGGTTGTCCTTTGCTTGATGAATATAAAAATACACACATATAATTATATCAAATATATATATGTATATACTATATTATTTATTTGTTTGAGACTATAGTTTCGAAGGCTTGGCCTTCATCATCAGTCTTTTTTAATTATAAATATTATTTTTCATGGGGTCAGTATCGCTACTGTTTGCTGGATTGTCTGATGAGTTACAACCAAAAAATATTCAATATCCACGCGATTCTGACCCCATGAAAAATAATATTTATTGAACAATAATATTTGATGAGCACATGAACATACCTTAATTCCTCTGAATCACTTGTAATAGACTGATGAAGAGGGCAAAGCTCTCGAAATTATAGTCTCGTTATAAATAAATTAAAAATGTATAATTCCAACAGAAGCCACACTATTTTATTGTCTCCTTCAATTTATAAAAATTATGCTACACTCGGCAAAAAACTTTCTATTTAATAATATTTATAATTAAAAAAGACTGATGACCAAGGCTAAGGCTTCGAAACTATATTCTCAAACAAATAAATACTCCCTCGGTCCGGAAATATGGTATACATTTGAAAAATAATCTTAGATTATCCAGAGTTTCGTAAGCAACTGGCAATACTCATTATATTGTTATTGTTTACATTGATAACTAAAATATCCTAACATATTTGACAGACGTTGCTTTTGTGTTGAGTTGGAATTTGAAGATCGAATATTAGTTTTTTAAGAAAAATAAAAAAGTCACGGCTATAATTTCAAAATTGAAAACTTTAACTCAAATAGCGTGAATTTACAAAGAAGAGATGCCAAATCGAATCATTTGACTATTGAACAACGTCATGGTATCTTGAAACATACATTACAATATTTGAAGAGCAAAGAAAAATTAAAACACGGTGCTATTAATAAATTGATTGAGAGCTTTCAAGATGCATTTAATAAACTAAAGACAAATCTCTTGATAACGTTTTCATAACATTAAAAACGTGTATGGAATCAATTATGTTGAAAGGAGGGAAAAATTCCTAGAAAATTCCTCATAGGTAGGTAAATAAGGTGAAGCTTTGTCGTGAGGGTCGATTAGTTGAAAAGTATATATGTTCAGAAGAAGCGGTCAACAAGGCTAAATTTCACTTTAACCAAATTTGGATTGCCCTAAAATGGTTTGTGTTTAGTTATATTGTGATAATAAAATGAATTTAATATTTTTTTTATATTTAATTTTAGTATTATTTGATGTTTTTTGCAAATGTATACCATATTTTCGGACAATAAAAATCGCGAAATGTATACCATATTTTCGGACAATAAAAATCGCGAAATGTATACCATATTTCCGGACGGAGGGAGTAATATATATACATATTTTATATATATTTGAAATATATTTATTTATGTTTATTTGAATCAAACAGAGGACAACCTCTTTGTTTCGCTTTATGATTCAACAACTCTGGTACCTTCGGCAAAATAAAAACTTTTCAATTAAAAAAATTAGCATTTTTGGCCAGACTACCGGGCCTTGAAATAAGGTTTCGTTTTCCTCCAATTTTGAGTTGCAATGTTAATTACGAAATTAACATTTTCTCTGTAAATCTGATGAATATATATTAAAGTGCAATTTATATGAGCATTCATTTAGTTCTTCATTTTGTGCAAATATTCCACCAGGCAACCAATTGTAAATGTTTTTCAATTAATACAAACGACATCCATTAGATTGTTCTATTCTTTATGTAAATTGTGATTGGATATTTTGCAGGTGGCCAAGGGCTGGATTTTCTCTTGCAACGTTATTATGCTCATCATGACATGGTTTCATCCCACATATCATGTTCTTTGTGCTGATGAAATGCACGATAAATTTCCTGCATAAACGTTGTTCTCATTGCCACTCGTCCTGGATTGTATCTCCGACATGGCTAGCTACCTTCGAAAACATTTATTTTTTTTTATTTATTTTTTCATGTTCATTATGTAACGAGACGCAAGGGAGGGAGAAATGTTCGATAAATAACATTCAATTTATTGTATGGGCAATGAGGGATGTGTTTAATAAATAATAATAATAATTTCAACGAGAAAATATATATTTTTTAAATATGATAAATCACCTCGCTTCTTGTTTTGCATTAAAATAAAATCATTTGAAATGGTAAATAAATCATGTATGTGGTGCAATAGAAATGGAAATGAAATCATAATAATTTGAAACAAATAATGGACTTTGCTGCTGAAACACTTCATTTTTCTAATTAATAACAAACTATTTACCTCATGACCAGACCATGTCTTAATAAATTACCTATTGTTTGAATAATAATAAAGTATTTCTAATTTTATTAAGAATGAATGAGAGAATTAAAGTATTCGAAATTTCCATGAGAAAAGAAAAGTCTGACTCACCAAACAAGCAAGCTGTCTTCCGTTTGTCTCCGATGATACTTTCTGAAAAAAAAGAAAATGGAAATTGAAATTAAAGAATAAATTAAATTTTTCATTTACTTATTAATTTGAACGAATTAAAAAATATATAGAAAATTAATATTTTTAATAAGATCCTATTTTATAAGTAAATTGAAAGAGACAATAAAAGAGTGTGTCTTCTGCTGGAATTATTAATTTTTAATTTATTTCTAACGAGACTATAGTTTCGAGAGCTTTTCCCTCTTCATCAGTCTATTACAATTGACCGAATGTTTTCTACATTTGATTCAATCGCGAATCAACTGTAGGGAATTTTTGTCAAATATTGAGTGAAAATAATATTTGAACTTATATATATTTCTAACTTGAAATAATGATCTTAAATAAATTTTTATAATTTTTCTAATTAATATAACAAAGAATAATTGCTATATCAATGAGAATTGTTTTGACCGCGCTTATTTGAAAAAGATATTTATCACGAGACTACTGCGGATTATACTATTGAAGTCTGTGGAGTCTTAAGTCTGGACCAAGAGAGAAAAGATGTGATCCACTTAGCTACAATCCAACGTCATTTTGCGTATAGCCCGCTAGACATTCGGATGGATCACCAAGTGAATTTGAAATCTTAGATGTTATATATGCTAATAGACCGAGCGCTCTGGACTGGGAGATTAAATATATAACATCTGAGATTTCAAATGCACTTGGGGATCCATCCGAATGTCTAGCGGGCTATACGCGAAATGACGTTGGATTGTAGCTAAGTGGATCACATCTTTTTTCTCTCTTGGTCCAGACTTAAGACTCCACAGACTTCAATAGCATAATCCGCAGTAGTCTCGAGATAAATATCTTTTTCAAATAAGCGCGGTCAAAACAATTCTCATTGATATAGCAATTATTCTTTGTTATATTAATTAGAAAAATTATAAAAATTTATTACAATTGATTCACATGAATTAATTTATGAATGGTAAGTGAGATCTCACAGAGATTTTTATTAACTGGGCCAGACGTTTCGTCAATTTATTTTTACTTCTTCGGTGGATCATTTTATTAATCTTTGTAAAAAACAACTTTTCTATAGACAAAACATCATGTTATTTTTTGCAACGAAATTTTCTCTGGAGAGAGACGGACTGGTAGAAACTTTAATTGAATGTAATGGAAGGCAGCCAGAGGTAGTGAGGAAAGAAAAAATTAACACATATCAAATAAGGTGTAATTTATTGAAATCCTTCCTCCTTTCCTTTCAAACCGACGTTTCGGAGGATTTCCCTCCTTCTTCAGGGTCTCAAAGTGTCAATGAATGAAACAAATAAAATGTTTCTTCTTCTCTCACAGTAAGTGTTCAAAAACTTCTTCATTTTTAACAAAGGCATAGAAAAAGAATTTTTTCTCTCCTTTTCTTAATTAGAAGGAGGAAAAAAATTCTTTTTCTATGCCTTTGTTAAAAATGAAGAAAGTTTTTGAACACTACTGTGAGAGAGAAGAAGGAAACTATTTTATTTGTTTCATTCATTGACACTTTGAAACTCGAAGAAGAGGAAAAATCCTCCGAAACGTCGGTTTGAAAGGAAAGGAGGAAGGACTCCAATAAATTACACCTTATTTGATATGTGTTAATTTTTCTTTCCTCACTACCTCTGGGCTGCCTTCCATTACATTCAATTAACATCATATTATATTCAGTGATCTTTCTTTAACACATTCTTGACTCACAATAATCTTGGAAACGACTTTGCTTGAGCAATTAAAAATTTGTCGTCGTTTGATATGAAAAAAAAACATATGTAAATTAGAAAGTAAATATCAATGTAAACATGTCAATAGTGATATTTAGTTTCTAATTTACATATGTTATTTATATAGATAAATTTTAATTGCTCAAGCAAAAGTCGTTTCCAAGATTATTGTGAGCCAAAATGTGCTAAAGAAAGATCAATGAATATAATATCATGTTTTGTCTTATAGGAAAAATTGCTTTTGACAAAGAATGATAAAATGAGCTACTGAGGAAGTCAAAATAAATTGACAAAACGTCTGGCCCACTTAATAAAAAACTATGTTTTGATTTATCTAATTCCTTCCGATTCCTTTTATGAAATTTAATATGGATATGAATGATGTAACATAATATAGTTTATTTTGGACTTCACAATTTTTATTTTTTTGAAATTCCAGAATGTTTTAACAGAGCTTTGGATAGAAGTTTGAATTTTTTGTCAGAGGGATGCAGTTTACTTATACATACGAATTCATATTAGCGCAGCATTTAAGAGCTTCTCATATAAAGATTTATTGGATTAAATATTTGGTCGCCAAAAGGATATTTCTATGACCTTGTGTGTTTTGAGAGTATTAGTGATATCAGGCACCTACTTTAAATAGACAAGAAACAATCGTACTTGAAAAAAATTCTACGTTCTTGAAAACTGATATCTACAAAAAATGAAAATATTTAATCGAAGTCAAGTACGATGTTAGCACCACGTGGTAGAAATTGAAACTAACGCAATTGGGTCACTGTCACAAATGTCATATGGATACTCAAAGAATATTATTTAATAAATAGGTGGTTGTTCACAAAGAGAAACGAGGTTGTCCTCTGCTTGATGCAAATAAACATACACACATATATATCATCTCGATATAATATGTGTGTATGTTTATTTGCATCAAGGGACAACCTCTTTGTTTCTCTTTGTGAATCAACAACTCTGATACTCTCGGCAAAACAAAAACTTTTCAATTAAAATAGGTGGTTGTTGTTTATATGTCATTTAAACACTCTTTCCAGAATAAGACGTTTAGGCCTAAATTTTATTGGACCATCTTTCAGTTATTGAAAATCATACAGACCAGATTTTGTGAACAATAAGAATTTTTTGCCTCATGTAGGTGTTTGCGCCCAAGGTTCAGAGATTAATGCTATCATTATTAACTCACTGCAATTTCATCACAGCCACGAGTTCTAACAAGATCCAATGTTTTCTTTTTTAATATGATTATTTTTAGTGGGTCAAGAAAAAAAGTTGATTATTGCTTGTTTAATTATTTTGCAATCAATTTTAAATAGATATCGAGTTGAAATTCTGTATTGCTTTTCTCTTAAACGGATAAATTGTTATCAAAGACCTGTATTTTAGAGTCAAAAGATCTTTTTTATTCAACTCAATTAATGATTCAAATAGTGTTTTTAGAACGAAGCAATTTTATCGATATGAAACCCATCGAGAGTTTAAATCTGTTGCCGATATCTAGCCCAATCCAAACAATTGGATTTTTTCTTAAACGACAAATATGACAAAAGTCAATAAAGTTAGTTTCTATTGACTTGATATATCATCAAATCAAAGATATATTTGAACAACGACAAAAATAGCTCGCAAGCTCGAGTACATAAGGTAAATCCGTAGACAACAAATAATGTTCGTATAATTCAATAAAACCAAGAGTAGTTGCTTGTTTGTTCAGGTATCTTCTATGTTGATATAAATAATCAAATATGGTCTTAAAGTATTTCTTTTTAACTAGGACGTATCTACAGGCAGACCCTAGTAAGCTACTCTCGGCTCAACTTTTATCTCGAACTGTACATCAAACATTACTCTACAAGAGAGCTGAAGTATTGAATTCTCTCGATAGTATTATTATTATTATCCGAAGTTATTACACTTACTCAGCACTAATGCTGGTAAACTTTCACCTACCTATTATTAATATGTATTATTATTAAAGAACTCAATAAAAGAGTGTGACTTCTGCTATAAAATAATTTTTTTAATTTATTTATGAACGAAACTATAGTATCGACGCCTTTACACCTTCATCAGTCTATTAGAATTAATTCACAGGAATTGATATGTGAAAGCCCTCGAAACTATAGTCTAATTATAAATAAATTAAAAAAAATATTTTTTCATCAGAAGACACAGTCTTTTATTGTCTTCTTTAATAATAATATTAATAATAGTTAGGTGAAAGTTTACCAGCGTTAGTGCTGAGTAAGAATAACAACTCGGATAATAATAAGTACTCTGGAGGCACCGAGCGATGCTCGGTAACTTCTTCCTTCAGTTAAAACCTTTATTTTAATATTATTTTAATTTAAAATTCTGATAAAAATGTCGATTTTTATTTGAGAGCCGTTTTCAAATTAAAAAAAATACAAATATATATATATAGTATTCGCCCACTGTACCCCTCCCACCCCGCTTGACCCCACCCCAGAAACTCAACCTACTCCCGATCCCCCGCCACTGCACTCCACCTCCTGCACCTGTTTTGATTCAACCATATGATTCATTTTTATTCATCCAATTGTTAATAAATAAAACCTATCAAAATGTGTTGTTTTTTCAGAAAATTGAGACCTGCTTATGCGAAATATATTTTTAAATAAATTCTTGATTATTTTTTATTCTATTAAATAAATAAAGTTCTTTATAAAAACAAATATAAAACGTTTATTAATATTTCTAACGTTTATGGAGAACAACATATGTTAAAATCCACAATCACAATACTTCTTCAAGGCCTTTTAGAACAATGAATTAAGGCAACCCATTGTCTGTCTGGGTACAAAAAGGAAAAGAGTAACCTTTTTTAAAACCCTAAGAATGAGATTTGTCTACCTGAGAATAATTAATTTGATTACGAAAAAAACCCATCAAAAACAATTATGTCGAAGATGAGACCGTGACAGATCGAATTGTCACCCCAAAAACACCCAAACTCGTGAATTTCATCAAAATCGGTAGAGTCGTTTTCAAAATATAACCAAGATACAAATATATATACAAATAAATATACAATTTTTGCTCGTTTAATAAGAGTAGATAATACTTAAGCTCTCTTGTCGAGTAATGTTTGATGTATAGTCAGAGATCAAAGTTGAGCCCAGGGTAGCTCACCAGTGTCTGACTGTAGGTACGTCCTAGTTAAAAATATATTGTCTCCTTTAATTTATAAAAATTCTGCTGCTCTCGGCAAAAATAAATTTTCAATTTATTATTATTATTATTACTTAGAGGTTTTTGATCAGAAATGAAAATTTTCGAATGTACCATGCTAGCTAACCAGCCATTTATTTAACTATATAATGTTGATTTCAAAAATTAATCAGACACATAGGGCTAGTACTATACTTCCATAAATGTTTTGTTTTTATTCTCCACCCATAGGCTATCGTAACAAAGCGAAGTTCTTTGGAATAATTTACATTTGGAATGTATCTGAGGCTCAAAAAAGAATCAAATAAATTTGATTGATAAGGTACTTGATAAAGTCTCTGTTTTTGGTTCAAATAGTTCAGCTATACTCGGAGAGTCAAACATCCATCCATTTGCAGTTAAGTGGCTTTGTTTGTCCACTTTTGAAAAAAAACAGTTATAATAAAAAACCGTCATTCAAAAAGCTCCTATGGCAATTCTTTATTCTTGTCGATATTACTCTCTGTAGCACTTATTTAATTGTCGATTACTTTCCGACTTTCCTTCTTTAATTAGAAAATATTTATCATACAGGATTTTGTACAGAAATACATGAATTTTCTGACAATAAATCTCTTTTATTCACGATTGCAATCCTTTCTGGTAGAATTAGATGATTTTCTCTTCATTAATTGTTTTTAAAATCTGGTCTACAGGCGGCTTGTGTGCTATATGCCAAGCATAAAAATATTTCAAATCATTCTGAATTTTTTTGATTAATTATTTTCAAAATATCAAAATAAAATAAAATTTTCTGAGGATTCTAGATCATTTTGTTATCTACTCTTATTAAACGAGCAAAAATTGTTTGTATATATATATATATATATATATATTTGTATCTTAGTTCTATTTTGAAAACGGCTTTACCGATTTTGATGAAACAAATTCTATTAACAAGTTTTGAGGATGAGAAAGCGATCTGGCTAGGTCTGGACCACGACAAATTTAATCTTAATTGATCTTTTCTTAATTAAAGTAATTATTGACAGATGAAAATCTCAATAAAAAAGTTTGTTTACATTTTTTTCAATTATGTTTTATTTTTAATTGGTTTTTTAATTTTAAAACCCACTAATAGGTTATAGCAAATATTAATATATTATATTAAAATTAGGAATTTTTTGTTTTGGGAGATGGGAGGGGAGAATGGAGAAACCAATCGACTTGATTGGGGAATAATGGAATTGAAATAATTATCGGAAAAGAGGTTTTTTTTATCTAATTAGATTTTTCCTCTTATTAAAAACAAGGACTAAAGATGAATAAGGACACTCGATGGTGGAGAAGTAATCTCCGGAATCGAAGCAAAAATACAATGTATACATTAATTAATGTAAAATAATTGGTTTAATAAAATTTATAAAAATAAAAATAAATTTTTTGTTTTGGATTGAGATGGATGAGGAATGGAACCGATCGACTTGATTGGGGAATAATGGAATTGAAATAATTATCGGAAAAGAGGTTTTTTTATTTAATTAGATTTTTCCTCTTATTAAAAACAAGGACTAAAAGATGAATAAGGACACTCGATGGTGGAGAAGTAATCTCCGGAATCGAAGCAAAAATACAATGTATACATTAATTAATGTAAAATAATTGGTTTAATAAAATTTATAAAAAAAAAATTTTGTTTGTTTTTAATTAACAGGTGTCTAAATCATAACAAAACAGGTTTGTTTACAAATAAAGTGGTTCAAGTGGCTTTTTTTATATAACTTGGAAACAAATCTTATTTAATTTTATGTTTTTATTTCAGATCTTATACGATTATTTTTTTTATTATTTTTTTCCTATTTATTTTTTATAATGTTTATCAATATGAACGAATGTGGGCAAATTGGAGTACGAGTAAACAAATATACACATAATATATGTGTGGACCATTAGAAAGCTAGAAATGCAAAAACTGGGTGCAGGATGGGGTGGATGTGGGAGGTGTAGGAGGTGGGGGATCCGAGGGGGGAGCGGTTGGAGTGGGGTGGGGGTGCATTGGTGGGGGATCCGGGGGGGCGGTTGGAGTGGGGGTGGGGGTGCATTGGTGGGGGCGAGCTTTGTGGTTTCGGGAGGGGGGCCAGGGGTTACCGTGCATCGCTCGGTGGCTCCAAGTACTTATATTTAAAAGAGTAGTTTGAAAAATAGATAAAACCGAGGGGTGATCCGCGATTGGAAATAGGTGTACACCTCTTTGGAAGTATTTTGGAACTGAAGGAAGAAGTTACCGAGCATCGCTCGGTGCCTCCAGGTACTTTTTAATTTATCACAGCAAAACAGTATTCGTAATAAAAACGTATTGTGCTTTTACGAAAGATTAATGGATTTTATTTTTAAAAGATTTCATTATTTTGATTAATGTTATCGAATCGTTTTTCCTTTAGTCAAAGATTTTTTTTTCATTATGAGCTTTGTTTGGTCAGTGAATAGAGTCTTTAGTAATAACTGATAACAAGTTGGTGCACGTAGGTTGCGTTCGTTACTTGGCCTCTTAACTGTTGATCAAACAGCGACCCCAGTCAAGTCATGTCCCATTATGAACCAGTCTTCGGAATTCCTCTCTCTTAACTGGGTTGACAAGTAAGCCCGGGGGAAGACATTTTGAGAAAAGCGCCTCTTGATTTTTAAACATTTCTCCAAAGAGAAATCTTTTTGAGGAAATGTGAAACGGCTCTTTAACTCAAAGAAATTACATTTATAATTGAAAAAAGTTAGCCAATTTGTTTTTTATTAGTATAATTAGTTTCGCATTTCGTACCAATAGTACAACAAAGATGACATTGGGTAAGTTTTAATTTAATTACAATTTACTCCATTTTATCTTTAGAAAAAGAAAGTAGCTATCTCTTTTAATTAAAACGTACTTATAGCATTATTAGACATCAAGTGTTTTAATAGAAATAAAATTTTAAATTTGGAAACTGTCAAATCTACAGCAACTATATTATTGAACTGTCGTTAATTTATATCGCACTACACAATTAAACAACATGTTTTTTAAGTTACTAAACCATTAATATTTTTTCCTTCGAATCATTTAATCCCACTTTCGGGAGACAGATGAATTACACACAGACATGTACGGAATTGGTGATTCTGGTATAATGTATGCTATCTTCATACCGTAAAAGCGAAAACTATCGTCAGTCGTATTTATAGTCTTGTAATTGGATGAGATAATAAAGAGTGTGTCTTCTGCTGGAATTATAAATTTTATTTATAACGAGACTATAGTTTCGAGGACTTTGCCCTCTTCATTAGTCTATTATAATTGATTCACAGGAATCTCTCCATTCATACATTAATACCTGTGAATCAATCGGAATAGACTGATGAAGAGAGGCAAAGCCCTCGAAACTATAGTCTCGTCATGAATAAAATTTATAATTCCAGCAGAAGACACTCTCTTTTATTGTCTCATTCAATGTATAAAAATTCTGCTACCCTCGGCAAAAACTTTCAATTTATAGTCATGTAACTTTACTCGTATCTCACAGCGGCATACTTAATCTTTGAAATTCCATTCAGGATATTTTTTATATTTCATCAACAGGAAAATTGAATATTGTAGCTCTTGTTGTTTATAATTATTTTTTCATTTAGAGTTTTATAACTAATTCAATTTTTTTTGGCACATATAAGAAAAAAGTACCTGGAGACACTGACCGATGCAAGGTAACCAAATTAAAAAAATACAAATATATTTAATAAACGCCCCCTGGACCCCACCCCTTAAAACCACGCATCTCGCCCCCACCACTGCATCCCCACCGCCACCCCAACCCCTGGATGCCCCACAAGTGCACCCCACCTCCTGCACCCCCCACATCCACCCCCCCCCACACCCAGTTTTTGCATTTTCTAGCTTTCTAGTAGTCCACATATTATGTGTATATTTGTTTACTCGTACACCAATTTGCCTACATTCGTTCATAAACATTATAAAAAAATAAATAGGAAAATAATAATAAAAAAAATAATCTTATAGGATCTGAAATAAAAACATAAAATTAAATAAGATTTGTTTCCAAGTTATATAAAAAAAGCCTTTCAACCACTTTATTTGTAAACACGCCTGTTTTGTTATGAATCCACCTGTAATGTTATGATATAGACCTGTTAATTAAAAACAATTTTTTCTTTTTTTTAATATTATGAAACCAATTATTTTACATGAATTAATGTATACATTGTATTTGAGCTTCGACTCTGGAGATTACTTCTCCACCATCGACTGTCCTTGATCATCTTTTTAGTCCTTGTTTTTAATAAGAGGAAAAAACTCATTAAATAAAAAACCTCTTTTCCGATAATTATTCCAATTCCATATTATATCCCTGTCCCAATCCCAATCTCTGAAAGCAAAAAAAAAATTCCTAATTTTAATATAATATACTAATATTTGTTATAACCTATTAGTGGGTTTTAAAATTGAAAAACCAATTATAAATAAAAGATAATTGAAAAAAATGTAAACAAACTTTTTTATTGAGATTTTCATCTATAAATAATTACTTTAATTAATAAAAGATCAATAAAGATGATATTTGTCGAGGTCCAGACCTAGCCAGATCGTTTTCTCATCCTCAAAACTTGTTAATAGAGTTGGTAGAGCCGTTTTCAAAATAGAACTAAGATAAAAAAATATATATATATATATAATTTTTGCTCGTTTAATAAGAGTAGATAGATAGATATTGAGTTATAAAATATAAATAAATAACTGTACTAATTTTTAATTTTTTTTTAATAAAGCGGTTTGTTCTACAGCATGCGCCGTTTTCCGCATCCAACACGCCAATTCTCTCTATCCAGGATGTCTTGCTCTTGTAGTTGCCTACTGGTCATTGCCTCATCTACTCCCTGCTTCCACGTTCGTCTCGGTCTTCCTCTTCTCCTCCGTCTTTCCGTGGGCATCCAGGTCCATATTTTATGAGGCCACCTATCTTCCGGCATTCTTTTGAGGTGTCCGTACCATATTACTAACTGTACTAATTAAAATCCTAAAACTGTAGTCTGAATTTGAACTTGATTATTATGTTGGTGCGCCTGTATTTAGGCTACCATTTGCGCAGAGAAGAATGAAAGCTGTGTATGAGCTAGGCGAGTCCAGTCGTTGATGGAATGCTCCAGAGCTTAAGGCTTAAAACCCACTAATAGGTTATAACAAATATTAGTATATTATATTAAAATTAGGAATTTTTTTTTGCTTTCAGAGATTGGGATTGGGACAGTGGATATAATATGGAATTGGAATAATTATCGGAAAAAGTTTTTTATTTAATGATGTAAGCCATCACGTATGTATGAAAGGATAATTTTTACATAAGCTTTAATAGGTAGAGAATAGAAAAGGTAGAGTTTACCATATAAACATTCGAATTTTCCTTCCTATTTGAATACATATCTAACTTGCTCAGGCGGGGCTGAATATTATTTATAATCAGTCTTATAGTTAATCCTTTTGAAAACTCTTTTCTCCGAGGTCCCTTGGAAATTACAAGATTCTTTAGGAATGGACCACCCATGGTAAAATTAGATAATTGATTAAAATTTTCTACTTTCCCATGAGGGGTTCAGACCGAAAAAATAGTGTTAGAATTCACCATTAACACCAAAAAAATATTTTGAATATTACTAGTATAACATTCAAGCAAAAGCACTGTTATAAGGAGGTAAGAAAGAGGTTCCTTCGTTGATCTTTTTAAACCCTGAAGATGGAGAAAAGATCGTCCGAAACATCAATTCGCCATTTGATTAATTACATCAGGGGTATCCAACATTTTGGCTTACAAGGACTACATTTGAAGAAAAAAAAATTGTCTCGGACCGCGAATAAAATATTATAATTCTATTGATATTTGTTATTCAAAAAAGATAGTTAATAAGATATGTAGAAATAAAAACTTTATTATTTTTTTAGCTCATATTGAGCTTCTAATTTTACTTTTGGTAAATGTTCTACTTGAAAATAGCTTCTCGTATATATAAATACATACCTACATATTAACAAAAAGTGATATCATGTATTAGTATTTGTTTATATTTTTCCTGGCTAGATAATTAATCTAAAATTCTAATAAAAAGACCATATTCAATTAAGAAAAGAAGGAAAAAAATTGTTTTTCTATGCCTTTGTTAAAAATGAAGAAAGTTTTTGAACACTTCTGTGGAGAGAAGAAGTAAACATTTTATTTGTTTCATTCATTGACCCTTTGAAACCCTGAAGAAGGAGGGAAAAATCCTCCGAAACGTCGGTTTGAAAGGAAAGGAGGAATGATTTCAATAAATTACACTTTATTTTATATGTGTTAATTTTTTCTTTCCTCACTACCTCTGGGCTGCCTTCCATTACATTCAATTACCATATTCAATTTTCTTTCAGATCGGTATCCAATTGTTGTTCTTGAAAATTCAATCAGAAAGTTTGCAAGTAGAAAATTTATTTCTAATGAATGGAATCAAAAATAGACCAAAATGATGATTATTTTTTCGGAAATCTTGAAATCTAGTTCAAGATCTAAAATTTAAAATTATCACTTTTATTTTTCGAAAAATTCACAGTAGATTTTCAGATTTCTTTTTTTAGAGAAAAAAAAATTATCAAGTCAAATGGTTGTATGTTTTCCAGTATCTAAAGTTATTAAATATCAATATTTTATGACTTTATTTTGGGCCAGGGGTTGGACGCCCTCGAACGGGATTAAAGAAGGATATGAGTAATAAAAGTTTATCTTTTAAAAGGGACACCGATATAATAATCCTTGACTATACATTATCTATTGACATCTAATAACGTACAAATATCTAAAAGACAAGTCCTGACAAGTTTTAGTCCAGAAGAGAAATTATCAATTAATTGTGATTGTTCTAGAAAATCCCAACACCTTGTCTCCTTGTACTGGAATGATAACTCTATAGACTTGGTTAGTGTCGTAGGATATAAATTACTGAAATAATAAATATTTTAGAAAAATGAAAATATGAGAAAAAGAAGAATATTTAAATATTCGAAACCTCATTATTTTTTTATAGTTAAGCTTATAATTTTACTTTTAGTGAATTTTGTTCTTGAAAAAACCCTAAGTATTGTACAAATGTACATTCATATTTCGAAAAAGTGAATAAATTTATTTCTATACATATAAATCTCAATGTTTTAAGGAAATTTATGATTTTATGTTGGTCCACACTCATTACAGTGCTGGGCCACATGCAGTCCGCAGTCCACAGGTTGGACAATTCTGAATTAGATAGTTAAATGAATCACAAAAATAGATTTTGAATATTAAAAGAAAGGGTACTTACTGATTCTTGAAAAATTTTCTAATTTTATAAATGGGTTTACTAAAAAATAATTTAAATATATTTTTGCCTTAATCAAAAAATATCCTCCATTTTTTTGTTTCCAATTATTTTTATTATAATATAATAACTGTTCTTTTGATGAAAAGTGTATCCAACTGCGATGTTATTCCGTTACATATTAGCGACCACTTTGATACGGGCCGGTTTCCTTTGTGAAATATTACACAGAAGCCATTAATTCCTTTCAATGTTGATCAGTTCGCACATTCAACTTGAATGATTAAGTCCCCTTGGCTGTTCAGAGACAGAGCATAGCAACAGCTATTCCATTCCTCTCAACAACTCATTTCAAATTAACTGAGCAGTTCTTTGGCAAATGAATCACTCAACGAGAGACATCCAAGGGATGGATATTCACCATAAAGGCTCCTGGATTCATCTCTCAGCCCTTTAGGCTATTGGCATAATCTTGCCGCATCTATTAAATGGCCTTTAAAAATAAATCTCTGTCTAAAGACTCATTTAAGAATATTTAACAATTAAGAAATTGATATAGATTTAATTAAAAAAATTTTAGTTTTCCGAGTGTGGCAGAGATGGTGTGATTCATAAGGAGAAATCAATCAGGTTGTCTTCTGCTTTATGCAAATAAACTTATAGATATATATGTATATGTTGCAGTAAAAACAGTTTTTAGTAAGAACGGGTTCTTACTAGTTGAAACGCGTTTCACTGAATATCTTTGTTTCGACTAGAATTTACTGATGTTTGTTAAGTTTGGTCCAAAGGTCTAGATCTAAAATCTTCATTTTTGACCTTCAGCCTTATTTTGGGTGTTTATTTTCAAAGATTTTTAAACGAAAATCTCAAAAATTACATCTTTATTAGAAGAAAAGTTGTAAATAGACATTTTCGTTTAAAAAATTTGAAAATAAACGCCCAAAATGGAGATTCTAGAACTTTGAACCAAACCCAACCAACATCAGTAAATTCTAGTTGCTACAAAGGTATTCAGCGAAACGCGTTTTAAATAGTAAGAACCCGTTCTTACTAAAACGGGTTTTTACTGTAATATGTAAAAGAAAAGTAACAAATATTTGTCTATAAAATTATTATTTACTATGAGTTATTTACTAGGTCACTTGTTCCACGTGTAATAAATAAAAGAGAGAAAAAACTCGTTCTCTATTATTTATTACACGTGGAACAAGTGACCTAGTAAATAACTCATAATAAATAATAATTTTCTAGAAGAATATTTGTATTTTTCTTTTAGGAATATATGTTTTGCCTTGCACTAAGACCATACTCTCTAAAAATTATTATATATATTAATAATCTACTCTTATTAAACGAGCAAAAATTGTATATTTATGTATTTGTATCTTGGTTCTATTTTGAAAACGGCTCTACCGATTTTGATGAAATTCACGGGTTAGGGGGTTTTGGGGTTGACAATTCGATCTGTCACGGTCTCATCTTCGACAAAATTGTTTTTGATGGGTTTTTTTCGTAATCAAATTAATTATTCTCAGGTAGACAAATCCCATTCTTAGGAATTTAAAAAAGGTTTCCCTTTGCCTCTTGTGCCCAGGCAGACAATGGGTTGCCTTAATATATTGTCCAAAGGCCTTGAAGAAGTATTGTGATTGTGGTTTTTAACATATTTTGTTCAACTTAAACTTTAGAAATATTAATAAACGTTTTATAATTGTTTTTAATAAAATTTTTTATTTATTTAATAGAATAAAAAATAATCAAGAATTTATTTAAAAATGTATTTCGCATAAGCAGGTCTCAATTTTCTGAAAAAATAACACATTTTGATAGGTTTTATTTATTAACAATTGGATGAATAAAAATGAATCATATGGTTGAATCAAAACAGGTGCAGGAGGAGCGGGTGTAGTAGTGGCGGATACGGGGGTAGGGCGAAGTTTCGGGGGTGGGGTCAAGCGGGGTGGGGGGGGCGTACAGTGGGCGAATACTATATATATTTGTATTTTTTTAATTTGAAAACGGCTCTCAAATAAAAATCGACATTTTTATCAGAATTATAAATTAAAAATAATATTAAAATAAAGCTTTTAACTGAAGGAAGAAGTTACCGAGCATCGCTCGGTGCCTCCAGGTACTGAATATTATGAGTAGAATTGGTGTTCGTTTATGTTTATAAGGTGACCAGATTACTATTACAACCCAACGAATTTTCTTAAACCAATCTAGTATTTGAACCCATGAGAAATAAACTCCAAGACTTTATTCCTTATTCCTTTATTATTAATCAGATATCACTTGGTACTTGAAGTCCATGTTGAATTAAAATAAAAATTAACTATCCAATAACAATAAACCAAATTTATTTTTTCTATTTAAAAATCTTATTAAATGAGTTCAGTAAATATGAATAATATCTGAATTTCTTTGAGGACCATTAAAATCATGCCACGGAACCCCGATGTTTGCCGATGCGCGGGTCTAGGCTCTAGAAAATACAAATATGTAACAGGAATTGTATAAAATTAAATACACAGAGTTTTTTTAAATGGGCCAGACGTTTCATCAATTTATTTTGACGAAACGTCTGGCCCATTTAATAAAAAAACTGTGTTTTTAATTTTATTCAAATCCCTACTCTTGCTGTTACAAATTTAATATGGACACGAATGATGCAAATAATATTCATAATTTTCTACTTAGGAAGTAAGTTAGTGTTTTTTTACATTGGAAATTATCTATGTTGTTTGATTGGTTCAAAGCCAGTTACGTCATCGGAGACAAATTTATATTGGAAATCTAATTTATGAAAATTTAATAATGAATAAACATTTAATTAAGATTTTGCAAGTAGTGAAATTTACTTAAAGTATATACTTATAGGTTTTTAACTTCAAATTCGGACTTTTCCATATCAAATTCATGATTTTAAAAATCAAGTGCGGACTGTTTCCATATCAAATTAAGGATATTAAAAATCAAATTCAGGATGTTTCAAACCAAAGTCAGGACTTTAAAAATCAAAATCAGACTTTTTCAAAACAAATTCAGAATTTTTATAAAACCATGCATATTTTACATATTAAATTATAGCTTTTTACCTGAGAACGTTTCTTGGAGAGTAGCAAAATGCTAATCTTAAAGGCTTTAGTTAATTAGTTGAAAATTTGTGCTCAAATATATTAGAATCACCAAATTTTAGCTTTTTGCCTGAAAATGTTTCTTGAGAGTACAAAAATGCTAATCTTAAATAGTTTTAATTAATGAGCTGAAAATCGGTACGAAAATATTTTAGAATGCACCAAATTTTAGCTTTTTGACCTGAAAACGTTTCTTGAGAGTACAAAATGCTAATCTTAAATAGTTTAAATTAATGAGCTGAAAATCGGTACGAAAATATTTTAGAATGCACCAAATTTTAGGTTTTTACCTGGAAACTTTTCCTGAGAGTTAAATTAAATTAAATTAAAGTTTTTTTATTTTTAAAATGCTGAATTTCGTTTGAAACATCCTGAATTTGATTTTTAGTATCCTGAATTTGACATGGAAGGTCCGAATTGGAAGTTAAAAACCTATATGTTAATTAAAGGAATCGTAGGGAGTTGGACAAGACTTTAAATTAAATTAAATACAAGTTTTGATTAAATATGCCATACGTTTCGTTGCTGTTTTCAACTTCTTCAGTAGCTCATTTATTAAACTTATTTGTCAGGATTTTTTACTACGAGAAAAAACATTTCAAACAATATTCTTTTTTCTATCACAATTCATTCAATTCATCAACTAACATAAAATATAAACCTTTTAAACAAATTAATTGTTTTTTGTCAAAAAACTAAAAAAGAATCTAAATTGCCACAAAGAAATTTTTTTTTATTTATTTTTTCTTACTTTATCCACAAAGTACATGGGTGGGTGCTATTGTAATCGCTCTCGGGGCAGGCGTGGCTTCAAAGGGTCCCTACAGGTAAAGATCTACGGAACCCATGGACTCAATTAAAGTCACAAATTGTAGTATTCAATTAGGTTGAATATTAGCACGTGACGGTTTTGCACATAAAATTTACATGATCTCGTCGAGAGGCCAAAAAGTGCGATTTTTTCATTTAGTGCGTGCGGATGGATGAGGTGGATGTATGTATGGATGGATGTATGTATGTTATCGCTTTTTTGGCCCACGACTTTTTCCACACCGTTGCAACCGATTGAAATGAAATTGAAAACCTACCATTAGTTTAACAAAATGAAGCGCTGATTAGTTTTTGGTACATATCGGCCCACAAACATTAGTACTTTATTTCAGTACTTTTTTAGTTTTTTTTTCTAAATATCTTGAAAATGACTTAACCAATTTTGATGAAATTTAATATCCTAATTAAGTACCTTGGGGACGCACAAAAAAGGCTAAATAAAGTTTTTAGTAAAATTATATTTTAAAGTACTTTACTTAGAGTAAGATGGTACTTTTTTAATTTTTTAAATTCTTTAAAATTTATTCATTTGAAAGTTTTAATATAGCTCATTTAGCACTTGCTTAAGTAAGAATGGATAGGCTTCTCTCTGTGAAATGCTAAAAATTTGGGAGGAATTTTTATGAGTAACCATAGCAACTGCGTTGTTTTCCCATCCGTTACCCTTGCTGAAGACATAGAGAAATCGACTTTAAACCAAAAATAGCGATTGATTCTCATCTAGTACTTGAGGAATAATCATTCTACATTGGATTTTTGACGTTTCGGTTTTTATTAGTAACCATTGCTGAAGACATAGAGAAATCGATTTTAAACCAAAAATAGCGATTGATTCTCATCTAGTACTTGAGGAATAATCATTCTATATTGGATCTTTGACGTTTCGGTTTTTATTAGTAACCATTGCTGAAGACATAGAGAAATCGACTTTAAACCAAAAATAGCGATTGATTCTCATCTAGTACTTGAGGAATAATCATTCTATATTGGATTTTTGACGTTTCGGTTTTTATTAGTAACCATTGCTGAAGACATAGAGAAATCGACTTTAAACCAAAAATAGCGATTGATTCTCATCTAGTACTTGAGGAATAATCATTCTATATTGGATTTTTGACGTTTCGGTTTTTATTAGTAACCATTGCTGAAGACATGGAGGAATCGACTTAAAATAAAAAATAGCGATTGATTCTCATCTAATACTTGAGAAATATCCATTCTATATTGGATTTTTGACGTTTCGGTTTTTATTAGTAACCATTCCTGAAGACATAGAGAAATCAACTTTAAACCAAAAATAGCGATTGATTCTCATCTAGTACTTGAGGAATAATCATTCTATATTGATTTTTGACGTTTCGGTTTTTATTGGTAACCATTGCTGAAGACATAGAGAATCGACTTAAAATCAAAAATAGCGATTGATTCTCATCTAATACTTGAGGAATAACAATTCTACATTAGTTTTTGACGTTTCGATATTATTGGTAACCATTGCTGAAGACATGGAGGAATCGATTTAAAATCAAAAATAACGATCGATTCTTATCTAATACTAGAGGAATAACCTTATTGAATTCCATTTTTGATGTTTTGACTATTAATGGAAACCTCTACTGAAAATGTAGAAGAATCGACTTTAAAATCAAAAAGACTAAATTTTTTTGGTAAACAACTCAAGCTTGAGTTGTTTGCCATAAAAGAATTTAGTCTTTTTGATTTTAAGTCGATTCTTCTACATTTTCAGTAGAGGTTTCCATTAATAGTCAAAACATCAAAAATGGAATTCAATAAGGTTATTCCTCTAGTATTAGATAAGAATCGATCGTTATTTTTGATTTTAAGTCGTTTCCTCCATGTCTTCAGCAATGGTTACCAATAATAATCGAAACGTCAAAAACCTAATGTAGAATTGTTATTCCTCAAGTATTAGATGAGAATCGATGGCTATTTTTGATTTTAAGTCGATTCCTCTATGTCTTCAGCAATGGTTACCAATAAAAACCGAAACGTCAAAAATCCAATGTAGAATGGTTATTCCTCGACTCTTAAATGAGAATTATTTTTGAATTAATTTCAATATGAACTACAAATTGCAAGTGATATCTGATTAATAATAAAGGAACAAACATATTAATATTTCAAATGAATTTGGATAAAGTTTAGCAACGATCCGTTGCAGCTTATGATTATTTATCTAAAAATAAATAAACAGAAAAAAATTTCTTTGCTCAATTTAGATTCTTGAAGTTTTTTGAGCAAAAAACAATTAATTTGCCGGTGCAAGGTTTACATTTTATGTTAGTTGATGAATTGAATGAATTGTGATAGAAAAAGAATATTGTTTGAAATGTTTTTTCTCGTAGTAAAAATCCTGACAAATAAGTTTAATAAATGAGCCACTGAAGAAGTTGCAAAACAGCAACGAAACGTATGGCATATTTAATCAAAACTTGTATTTAATTTAATTTAAAGTCTTGTCCAACTCCCTACGATTCCTTTAATTATTAATCATGGACACGAATAATGAAATACTATATATTAATTATTTGCCATGAACTTTTGTATATAATAATTTTTCGTAAAACCAAATTTGAGTAAGCATAATTGCGCATTTTGATGATTTGTAACGTTATCAAAGAAAAAAGAAGGAATTAGATTTTATTAATAATAAATTCTTTTTCCATTGTTTTTCTCTTTTTCTTTGTTTCTAGTCTCAAATGTCCCAATTCATTTAAAATGAATCAATAAATAAGTGAAAAAGCATATCCAATGGAAAAGAAGTGCTTGCAATATTCTCTTGCAGCAAATGGAATTAGCTCTCGCTTTTAGTCATCCGTGAAACGACAAAAGGGACATTTCGCAGCTGCTCATGGTCATGGCTCAATTTGTTCATTTCGATTTGCAAATATTGGCCTCGGTGGCCATTGCCATCGACATTATCAAATCATTCGATATGGTTCGTTTTCCCATTAACGGGACATTTTTTTTTTACAATTTGCGAGGAATGTCGATGATTTTAAACTGGTTTAGAAAAAGAGGGGAGTACGATTGAAAATATATAAAGAATTATGGAATAATTAGAAAATCAATATTAAAATTTGATGAAGATTAAGTATAATTTGTTATTTTTTGTAAATAATAAAAAATAAGCTGACGTGTTCTGATGTGGCCATCCACTAGACTTTACCATACAACCTGGCCCCTCATTTATATTTAATATTTAATAAAATTATTTATAATCATGTAGGGGGAGGGGGTTTGTATTTTTAGATTACTCTGGGCCCACTGATTATGTATACAAAATTTGGTTGAGTTTGGTACAAGGGCCTAGATTTTCATTTTTTATCCCTACACCCCCCCCCCCTCTCCCCATTTTGGACGGTTAGTTTTTGCATTTTTAGACTTCTGGGGTTCCACTGATTAAGTATATAAAATTTGGTTGAGTTTGCTCAAATAGCCTAGATTTTTAATTTTTAACTCCCCCTCCATCGCCCTTAATTTTGGGTCGATATGCACCAAAATCTAATCAGCTCTTAATCTTAATGGAATAAAACTACGTGTGAAATTTGGTTTCGATATTCAAACTAGTTTTTGAGCTAGCTCGTCCACAAAATTTGGTAACGCACAGACTAACTGACATTTTGACAAAACAGTTATTATCTCAAAAAATATAATATTTTCGATATTCACTTATTAGAGCTTTTTTGTAGAGCGAAATGCCATGGTTTTGCTCAATTTTTGTAATTAAAATAGTTTTAGCCGTTTTTGAGATATTTCGAAAAAAATAATAATTTAAATTTCCTAATTTAAATAGATTTTATTTGTTATTAAATATTAGTGGGTTTTAAAAAAAATATTTCCCCTTTATTGTAACAAAAAAATCAAACAGATACGTCGCTAAAGAAGTTTCACTTCAAAAAATGACATTCGGAAGTGAAATTTGTTTTTTCTCCTAAATACAGAAATGTCTGAAACTGAGAAAAATAATATTCAAAAAATGCTTTGGTTTATCTGATTGTGACTAACTGGGTTTCAAAATCCATAATCGCTCAGTAGTAGGTTCAACAAAATTATTTTGAAGAGAAAAAAATGAGGGTGTCCTATTTTTTCAATAATACCGAGCTATGAAGAAATTACACCAAAAAAGTGTAGCCTTTCGTAGTCCGGGGTCGAACAATGGTGTCTGAAATAGACAATTGAAAATCAATAAACTTTTGGCTACCATTGTAATGAGAATAAATATAATAAGACGCTATGATAAGAAAGAGATATTCATTGACATTTTCAAACATTATTTATTAATTAATTGATGATTGATGATTAATTAGATATTTATAAAAAATAATAAATTATAAAAAAAAATCGAAACTTTCCAGAGAGCGGTAACCTATTAGGAATCGATTTCTGAGCAGAATAAGATTGCTTAACTTTTTGATTGATCTAGAAGTGGCCTAATGCAATTAGCCATGGAAGGGACGCCGGCTGCGCCCGAAAATTATCCTATAAGAATGTCCTTTTCCAGAGCCTTGCCGACCTATGATTAAGAGAGCCGTCTGAACTAGGCGGCAACATTATGGTAGGGGCATTAGCAGCCAAATCAAAATACAATTTGAACCATTCAATAATTAAAAATCTTTACGCAACTCCTTTCTATATTGATCTATGTTATTACGATTTATACTGAGAACATCTACCACCTGCTAACTGCCGACCGCGACAAGTCTGGACAGGCACAGAGTACATTAAGTATAGGTCAATTGGAAAAGCATTGCAATGGAGTTAAATAGGAATTAAAATAATTAATAGATTTAACATTTTCATACAAAAATTAAAATAAATATTATTAAAATCGTATCCTAGAGGACATTAGGACCATCTAAGTTAAAATAATTAACATTTTGATGCATAATTAATAAATTAATAGGTTGACATTTGAAATCAAATATTTTTAGAAATTATTTTCTTAATTAATCGGGCATCAAATCAAATTTGCTTTTATTTAAAATATGCCGAAAATTCTATTGTTTGATTCTGTTAATTAAATTGTTCTCTAATTCTTGAATGAATTTTTATGAAGGGCTGAAAAATCACTTACCTAGTGGTGATCTTGAAATTTGAATGAATGGTATACATATATAGAAAGTTCCCGATTTCTATTATTAAGACGAAAGTCTAGAGAGTCAAGGGAGGCTCTCTCAGATAGAAAACAAGGCGTTTTGCTGACCGTAGATCGAGCGGAACGTTAATATATTTTACATGCTGCTTCAGCAGCCTGCGAAACATATATATATATAGTAGATTCTCGAATAGAATCTTCTCATAAGAAACTAGATATTTTTTTCTTTTAATTAATCCAAGATTCTTTAATCTTTTTTCATGTTTTATATATAAGTTGTTTTTTAAATATCCTTCTTATAGATGTTTTTGTAGTAAATATTTTTTTACTACTTATTTATAGTTCATTTATATTTCTAATAGATGTCGTTGTATTTTTATTAAGTATTTCTAGTATAATTATAGTTCAAAGTATTCCTAATAGATGGCGGTATTTTTTGTTTTTCTAAATCCGGGTAGATTTGTAGTTTCTAGTCATTTTAATAGATGGCGTTGTATTAAAAAAAGCCTCTGAAATAAGTGTTTTAATTTTTTTGCCCCCCCCCCCTCCCCCCATCACCCTCCTCATTCTAAGGGCTATTACGCACTGTCGACTGGTCGCCGGCGACTTGATCTCTCGGCGACCAAAAAAACAAAGGCAACTAGGCTAAGAGACCAAGCCGAGCGACTGAATTTAGATAATTTTTTTTTAAATAGGAATTTTGGTCCGGTCGTACTGTGAACACTTCCTTAGGTAGTGTTTCTTGACATTAGTGCAAATGGACGTCCAAGAAGTTGCAATAGTAGCGTTACTAATTATAAAGAGAAATAAAGTAAAAAAATGAAAAAGAAAAGCAAAAAGTATTGGATACATCCTTTTGTTGCAAGAACGGAGAATAAAAAAAATGTTTAAAATATTTTATCAATAGGTTAGAAAGTAAATTTTTTAACTAAGCAAGAATGTCTGTGCGTTCGTTTGATGAGCTATTGTGTCTTCTGAAATCACACATAACTGGGAGAGATACTAAAATGCGACCCTGTATTTCTCCGGAAGAAAAGCTATTTATAACACTGAACTAAGTCAAAACTTCATTAAATAAACCAAAATATTGAACTAAGAAGAATTTTTTTTATTTGTTTAATTAATGTAATACCATATTAACTAGGTATGTAAGGTCTACCTAAGTGGCCACAAAGAAAAAAATGAAAAATGAAAATTCAAAATAAAATAAAAAATATCAGGGACCTTGAGAGGCACTCGAAGTTGCAGTGTGAAATTTGCAGCCTCTCGGGCGTCCATGTGATCGTTAAGCTTGAGTTGACGTGTAGTAATCTGTGAGCCAGATCGGTTGACTTGGTGCAGCACAAATAGAAGATCTCGTCCTCTTGTGTGAAGTAACCACGCTGATAGGTACTCGTTAGCTAGACTTCCCTCACATTGTGTTTGGATATGTAGTGGTTTGGAATAGAGGTATGCAGAAAGAATCGATTATAGAAATTAATTGAATTTTTTCAGGCTGCCTTTCTGCCTATGCTCGGGAATTTTTCCTGAAAGAAGATGAAACATGGGACATCAGGAACAGAGTTTTTTTTTCTTCCGGTTATATTTTGTCTCGAGTATGGTCCTAAGTGGTTCTTGATCAGCTTGTCGATCTTCTTCCGCAATGCCACTTTTTGCCTTCGAATTCACCAACAGTATTCTTCAAAAACAAGATAGCGCTGTCAGGCTAATAAATAAAAGGAGATTAGTCGAGAAATGAGCAGAGCCGCTTTTTATATTTTTAATTCTTCGTAGTTTCCCTATTCAAAACAGCTTCTTAGTATTTTTCCACTTTTTTGAAGTGTTTGACTCAGAATAAATTCAAACTCAAGCTTGAGTTGTTTTTGCCAAAAAAGAATTTAGTCTTTTTGATTTTTAAGTCGATTCTTCCACGTTTTTCAGTAGAGGTTGCCATTAATAGTCAAAACATCAAAAATGGAATGCAATAAGGTTATTCCTCTAGTATTAGATAAGAATCGATCGTTATTTTTGATTTTTAAGTCGATTCCTCCATGCCTTCAGCAATGGTTACCAATAATAATCGAAACGTCAAAAACCTAATGTAGAATTGTTATTCCTCAAGTATTAGATGAGAATCGATGGCTATTTTTGATTTTAAGTCGATTCCTCCATGTCTTCAGCAATGGTTACCAATAAAAACCGAAATGTCAAAAATCAAACGTAGAATGGTTATTCCTCAACTATTAAATGAGAATTATTTTTGAATTAATGTCAATATGAACTACAAATTGCAAGTGAAATGTGATTAATAATAAAGGAACAAACATATTAATATTTCAAATGAATTTGGATAAAGTTTAGCAACGATCCGTTGCAGCTTATTTTTATTTATCTTAAAATAAATAAATAAAAAAAATTTCTTTGTTCAATTTGATTCTTTTAGTTTTTTGACAAAAAACAATTAATTTGTTTAAAAGGTTTATATTTTATGTTAGTTGATGAATTGAATGAATTGTGATAGAAAAAAGAATATTGTTTGAAATGTTTTTTCTCGTAGTAAAAATCCTGACAAATAAGTTTAATAAATGAGCCACTGAAGAAGTTGCAAAACAGCAACGAAACGTATGGCATATTTAATCAAAACTTGTATTTAATTTAATTTAAAGTCTTGTCCAACTCCCTACGATTCCTTTAATTATTAATCATGGACACGAATAATGAAATACTATATATTAATTATTTGCCATGAACTTTTGTATATAATAATTTTTCGTAAAACCAAATTTGAGTAAGCATAATTGCGCATTTTGATGATTTGTAACGTTATCAAAGAAAAGAAGGAATTAGATTTTATTAATAATAAATTCTCTTTTCCATTGTTTTCTCTTTTTCTTTGTTTCTAGTCTCAAATGTCCCAATTCATTTAAAATGAATCAATAAATAAGTGAAAAAGCATATCCAATGGAAAAGAAGTGCTTGCAATATTCTCTTGCAGCAAATGGAATTAGCTCTCGCTTTTAGTCATCCGTGAAACGACAAAAGGGACATTTCGCAGCTGCTCATGGTCATGGCTCAATTTGTTCATTTCGATTTGCAAATATTGGCCTCGGTGGCCATTGCCATCGACATTATCAAATCATTCGATATGGTTCGTTTTCCCATTAACGGGACATTTTTTTTTACAATTTGCGAGGAATGTCGATGATTTTAAACTGGTTTAGAAAAAGAGGGGAGTACGATTGAAAATATATAAAGAATTATGGAATAATTAGAAAATCAATATTAAAATTTGATGAAGATTAAGTATAATTTGTTATTTTTTGTAAATAATAAAAAATAAGCTGACGTGTTCTGATGTGGCCATCCACAAGACTTTACCATACAACCTGGCCCCTCATTTATATTTAATATTTAATAAAATTATTTATAATCATGTAGGGGGGGTTTGTATTTTTAGATTACTCTGGGCCCACTGATTATGTATACAAAATTTGGTTGAGTTTGGTACAAGAGCCTAGATTTTCATTTTTTATCCCTACACCCCCCCCCCCTCTCCCCATTTTGGACGGTTAGTTTTTGCATTTTTAGACTTCTGGGGTTCCACTGATTAAGTATATAAAATTTGGCTGAGTTTGCTCAAATAGCCTAGATTTTTAATTTTTAACTCCCCTCCATCGCCCTTAATTTTGGGTCGATATGCACCAAAATCTAATCAGCTCTTAATCTTAATGGAATAAAACTACGTGTGAAATTTGGTTTCGATATTCAAACTAGTTTTTGAGCTAGCTCGTCCACAAAATTTGGTAACGCACAGACTAACTGACATTTTGACAAAACAGTTATTATCTCAAAAAAATATAATATTTTCGATATTCACTTATTAGAGCTTTTTTGTAGAGCGAAATGCCATGGTTTTGCTCAATTTTTGTAATTAAAATAGTTTTAGCCGTTTTTGAGATATTTCGAAAAAAATAATAATTTAAATTTCCTAATTTAAATAGATTTTATTTGTTATTAAATATTAGTGGGTTTTAAAAAAAATATTTCCCTTTATTGTAACAAAAAATCAAACAGATACGTCGCTAAAGAAGTTTCACTTCAAAAATGACATTCGGAAGTGAAATTTGTTTTTTCTCCTAAATACAGAAATGTCTGAAACTGAGAAAAATAATATTCAAAAAATGCTTTAGTTTATCTGATTGTGACTAACTGGGTTTCAAAATCCATAATCGCTCAGTAGTAGGTTCAACAAAATTATTTTAAAAATGAGGGTGTCCTATTTTTTCAATAATACCGAGCTATGAAGAAATTACACAAAAAAGTGTAGCCTTTCGTAGTCCGGTCGAATAATGGTGTCTGAAATAGACAATTGAAAATAAATAAACTTTTGGCTACCATTGTAATGAGAATAAATATAATAAGACGCATATGCAAAGAAAGAGATATTCATTGACATTTTCAAACATTATTTATTAATTAATTGATGATTGATGATTAATTAGATATTTATAAAAAATAATAAATTATAAAAAAAAATCGAAACTTTCCAGAGAGCGGTAACCTATTAGGAATCGATTTCTGAGCAGAATAAGATTGCTTAACTTTTTGATTGATCTAGAAGTGGCCTAATGCAATTAGCCATGGAAGGGACGCCGGCTGCGCCCGAAAATTATCCTATAAGAATGTCCTTTTCCAGAGCCTTGCCGACCTATGATTAAGAGAGCCGTCTGAACTAGGCGGCAACATTATGGAGGGGCATTAGCAGCCAAATCAAAATACAATTTGAACCATTCAATAATTAAAAATCTTTACGCAACTCCTTTCTATATTGATCTATGTTATTACGATTTATACTGAGAACATCTACCACCTGCTAACTGCCGACCGCGACAAGTCTGGACAGGCACAGAGTACATTAAGTATAGGTCAATTGGAAAAGCATTGCAATGGAGTTAAATAGGAATTAAAATAATTAATAGATTTAACATTTTCATACAAAAATTAAAATAAATATTATTAAAATCGTATCCTAGAGGACATTAGGACCATCTAAGTTAAAATAATTAACATTTTGATGCATAATTAATAAATTAATAGGTTGACATTTGAAATCAAATATTTTTAGAAATTATTTTCTTAATTAATCGGGCATCAAATCAAATTTGCTTTTATTTAAAATATGCCGAAAATTCTATTGTTTGATTCTGTTAATTAAATTGTTCTCTAATTCTTGAATGAATTTTTATGAAGGGCTGAAAAATCACTTACCTAGTGGTGATCTTGAAATTTGAATGAATGGTATTTACATATATATGTAAGTTCCCGATTTCTATTATTAAGACGAAAGTCTAGAGAGTCAAGGGAGGCTCCCTCAGATAGAAAACAAGGCGTTTTGCTGACCGTAGATCGAACGGTACGTTAATATATGTTTCCAGGCTGCGAAGCAGCCTGAGAACATATATATATATAGAAGATTCTCGAATAGAATCTTCTCATAAGAAACTAGATATTTTTTTCTTTTAATTAATCCAAGATTCTTTAAGTCTTTTTTCATGTTTTATATACAAGTTTTTTTAAATATCCTTCTTATAGATGTTTTTGTAGTAAATATTTTTTTACTACTTATTTATAGTTCATTTTATTTAAAATAGATGTCGTTGTATTTTTATTAAGTATTTCTAGTATAATTATAGTTCAAAGTATTCCTAATAGATGGCGGTATTTTTTGTTTTTCTAAATCCGGGTAGATTTGTAGTTTCTAGTCATTTTAATAGATGGCGTTGTATTAAAAAAAGCCTCTGAAATAAGTGTTTTAATTTTTTTGCCCCCCCCCCCCTCCCCCCATCACCCTCCTCATTCTAAGGGCTATTACGCACTGTCGACTGGTCGCCGGCGACTTGATCTCTCGGCGACCAAAAAAACAAAGGCAACTAGGCTAAGAGACCAAGCCGAGCGACTGAATTTAGATAATTTTTTTTTAAATAGGAATTTTGGTCCGGTCGTACTGTGAACACTTCCTTAGGTAGTGTTTCTTGACATTAGTGCAGAATGGACGTCCAAGAAGTTGCAATAGTAGCGTTACTAATTATAAAGAGAAATAAAGTAAAAAAATGAAAAGAAAAGCAAAAAGTATTGGATACATCCTTTGTTGCAAGAACGGAGAATAAAAAAAATGTTTAAAATATTTTATCGAAGAGGTTAGAAAGTAAATTTTTTAACTACAAGAATGTCTGTGCGTTCGTTTGATGAGCTATTGTGTCTTCTGAAATCACACATAACTGGGAGAGATACTAAAATGCGACCCTGTATTTCTCCGGAAGAAAAGCTATATTTATAACACTGAACTAAGTCAAAACTTCATTAAATAAACCAAAATATTGAACTAAGAAGAATTTTTTTATTTGTTTAATTAATGTAATACCATATTAACTAGGTATGTAAGGTCAATTATGTAATACAAAGAAAAAAATGGAAATGAAAATTCAAAATAAACAAAAAATATCAAAATCTTGAGAGGCACTTGAAGTTGCAGTAGAAATTTGCGCCTCTGGGCGTTCATGTGATCGTTAAGCTTGAGTTGGCGTGTAGTAATTCTAAAGTTTCTGGGATTATTGACTTGGTGCAGCACAAATAGAAGATTCGTCCTCTGTGTGAAGTAACCACGCCGATAGGTACTCATTATAATTTCCACATTGTGTTTGGATATGTAGTATTTGGAATAGAGGTATGAAAAAAGAATCGATTATAGAAATTAATTGAATTTTTTCAGCCGCCTTTCTACCTATGCTCGGGAATTTTTCCTGAAAGAAGATGAAACATGGGGACATCAGGAACAGAGTTTTTTTTTCTTCCGGTTATATTTTGTCTCGAGTATGGTCCTAAGGGTTCTTGATCAGTTGTCGATCTTCTTCCGCAATGCCACTCTTTGTCTTCGAATTACCAACAGTATTCTTCAAAAACAAGATGAGCTGTTTGTAATAAATAAAAGGAGATTAATGAGAAAGAGCAGAGCCGCTTTTTATATTTTTAATTCTTCGTGTTTCCCTATCAAAACAGCTTCTTATATTTTTCCACTTTTTGAAGTGTTTGAGCGTAACAATTCAAACTCAAGCTTCTGAGTTGTTTACCAAAAAAAGAATTTAGTCTTTTTGATTTTTAAGTCGATTCTTCTACATTTTCATAGCAGAGGCTTCCATTAATAGTCAAAACATCAAAAATGGAATTCAATAGGGTTATTCCTCTAGTATTAGATGAGGAATCGATCGTTATTTTTGATTTTAAGTCGATTCCTCCATGTCTTCAGCAATGGTTACCAATAATAATCGAAACGTCAAAAACCTAATGTAGAATTGTTATTCCTCAAGTATTGGATGAGAATCGATGGCTATTTTTGATTTTAAGTCGATTCCTCTATGTCTTCAGCAATGGTTACCAATAAAAACCGAAACGTCAAAACCATCGAACGTAGAATGGTTATTCCTCGACTCTTAAATGAGAATTATTTTTGAATTAATGTCAACATGAATCACACAAATTGCAAAGTGAAATCTGATTAATAATCAAGGAACAAACATATTAATATTATTTCAAAATGTTGAATTTGGATAAAGTCGAGCAACGATCCGTTGCAGCTTATGATTATTTATCTAAAAATAAATAAACAGAAAAAAATTTCTTTGCTCAATTTAGATTCTTTGAAGTTTTTTGAGCAAAAAACAATTAATTTGCCGGTGCAAGGTTTACATTTTATGTTAGTTGATGAATTGAATGAATTGTGATAGAAAAAGAATATTGTTTGAAATGTTTTTTCTCGTAGTAAAAATCCTGACAAATAAGTTTAATAAATGAGCCACTGAAGAAGTTGCAAAACAGCAACGAAACGTATGGCATATTTAATCAAAACTTGTATTTAATTTAATTTAAAGTCTTGTCCAACTCCCTACGATTCCTTTAATTATTAATCATGGACACGAATAATGAAATACTATATATTAATTATTTGCCATGAACTTTTGTATATAATAATTTTTCGTAAAACCAAATTTGAGTAAGCATAATTGCGCATTTTGATGATTTGTAACGTTATCAAAGAAAAAGAAGGAATTAGATTTTATTAATAATAAATTCTTTTTCCATTGTTTTTCTCTTTTTCTTTGTTTCTAGTCTCAAATGTCCCAATTCATTTAAAATGAATCAATAAATAAGTGAAAAAGCATATCCAATGGAAAAGAAGTGCTTGCAATATTCTCTTGCAGCAAATGGAATTAGCTCTCGCTTTTAGTCATCCGTGAAACGACAAAAGGGACATTTCGCAGCTGCTCATGGTCATGGCTCAATTTGTTCATTTCGATTTGCAAATATTGGCCTCGGTGGCCATTGCCATCGACATTATCAAATCATTCGATATGGTTCGTTTTCCCATTAACGGGACATTTTTTTTACAATTTGCGAGGAATGTCGATGATTTTAAACTGGTTTAGAAAAAGAGGGGAGTACGATTGAAAATATATAAAGAATTATGGAATAATTAGAAAATCAATATTAAAATTTGATGAAGATTAAGTATAATTTGTTATTTTTTGTAAATAATAAAAAATAAGCTGACGTGTTCTGATGTGGCCATCCACTAGACTTTACCATACAACCTGGCCCCTCATTTATATTTAATATTTAATAAAATTATTTATAATCATGTAGGGGGGGTTTGTATTTTTAGATTACTCTGGGCCCACTGATTATGTATACAAAATTTGGTTGAGTTTGGTACAAGGGCCTAGATTTTCATTTTTTATCCCTACACCCCCCCCCCCTCTCCCCATTTTGGACGGTTAGTTTTTGCATTTTTAGACTTCTGGGGTTCCACTGATTAAGTATATAAAATTTGGTTGAGTTTGCTCAAATAGCCTAGATTTTTAATTTTTAACTCCCCTCCATCGCCCTTAATTTTGGGTCGATATGCACCAAAATCTAATCAGCTCTTAATCTTAATGGAATAAAACTACGTGTGAAATTTGGTTTCGATATTCAAACTAGTTTTTGAGCTAGCTCGTCCACAAAATTTGGTAACGCACAGACTAACTGACATTTTGACAAAACAGTTATTATCTCAAAAAATATAATATTTTCGATATTCACTTATTAGAGCTTTTTTGTAGTAGCGAAATGCCATGGTTTTGCTCAATTTTTGTAATTAAAATAGTTTTAGCCGTTTTTGAGATATTTCGAAAAAAATAATAATTTAAATTTCCTAATTTAAATAGATTTTATTTGTTATTAAATATTAGTGGGTTTTAAAAAAAATATTTCCCTTTATTGTAACAAAAAATCAAACAGATACGTCGCTAAAGAAGTTTCACTTCAAAAAATGACATTCGGAAGTGAAATTTGTTTTTTCTCCTAAATACAGAAATGTCTGAAACTGAGAAAAATAATATTCAAAAAATGCTTTGGTTTATCTGATTGTGACTAACTGGGTTTCCAAAATCCATAATCGCTCAGTAGTAGGTTCAACAAAATTATTTTGAAGAGAAAAAAATGAGGGTGTCCTATTTTTTCAATAATACCGAGCTATGAAGAAATTACACCAAAAAAGTGTAGCCTTTCGTAGTCCGGGGTCGAATAATGGTGTCTGAAATAGACAATTGAAAATCAATAAACTTTTGGCTACCATTGTAATGAGAATAAATATAATAAGACGCTATGATAAGAAAGAGATATTCATTGACATTTTCAAACATTATTTATTAATTAATTGATGATTGATGATTAATTAGATATTTATAAAAAATAATAAATTATAAAAAAAAATCGAAACTTTCCAGAGAGCGGTAACCTATTAGGAATCGATTTCTGAGCAGAATAAGATTGCTTAACTTTTTTGATTGATCTAGAAGTGGCCTAATGCAATTAGCCATGGAAGGGACGCCGGCTGCGCCCGAAAATTATCCTATAAGAATGTCCTTTTCCAGAGCCTTGCCGACTCTATGATTAAGAGAGCCGTCTGAACTAGGCGGCAACATTATGGTAGGGGCATTAGCAGCCAAATCAAAATACAATTTGAACCATTCAATAATTAAAAATCTTTACGCAACTCCTTTCTATATTGATCTATGTTATTACGATTTATACTGAGAACATCTACCACCTGCTAACTGCCGACCGCGACAAGTCTGGACAGGCACAGAGTACATTAAGTATAGGTCAATTGGAAAAGCATTGCAATGGAGTTAAATAGGAATTAAAATAATTAATAGATTTAACATTTTCATACAAAAATTAAAATAAATATTATTAAAATCGTATCCTAGAGGACATTAGGACCATCTAAGTTAAAATAATTAACATTTTGATGCATAATTAATAAATTAATAGGTTGACATTTGAAATCAAATATTTTTAGAAATTATTTTCTTAATTAATCGGGCATCAAATCAAATTTGCTTTTATTTAAAATATGCCGAAAATTCTATTGTTTGATTCTGTTAATTAAATTGTTCTCTAATTCTTGAATGAATTTTTATGAAGGGCTGAAAAATCACTTACCTAGTGGTGATCTTGAAATTTGAATGAATGGTATATATATAGAAGTTCCCGATTTCTATTATTAAGACGAAAGTCTAGAGAGTCAAGGGGAGGCTCTCTCAGATAGAAAACAAGGCGTTTTGCTGACCGTAGATCGAACGGAACGTTAATATATATGTTTACAGGCTGCGAAGCAGCCTGAGAACATATATATATATAGAAGATTCTCGAATAGAATCTTCTCATAAGAAACTAGATATTTTTTTCTTTTAATTAATCCAAGATTCTTTAAGTCTTTTTTCATGTTTTATATATAAGTTGTTTTTTAAATATCCTTCTTATAGATGTTTTTGTAGTAAATATTTTTTTACTACTTATTTATAGTTCATTTATATTTCTAATAGATGTCGTTGTATTTTTATTAAGTATTTCTAGTATAATTATAGTTCAAAGTATTCCTAATAGATGGCGGTATTTTTTGTTTTTCTAAATCCGGGTAGATTTGTAGTTTCTAGTCATTTTAATAGATGGCGTTGTATTAAAAAAAGCCTCTGAAATAAGTGTTTTAATTTTTTTGCCCCCCCCCCCTCCCCCCATCACCCTCCTCATTCTAAGGGCTATTACGCACTGTCGACTGGTCGCCGGCGACTTGATCTCTCGGCGACCAAAAAAACAAAGGCAACTAGGCTAAGAGACCAAGCCGAGCGACTGAATTTAGATAATTTTTTTTTAAATAGGAATTTTGGTCCGGTCGTACTGTGAACACTTCCTTAGGTAGTGTTTCTTGGACATTAGTGCAAATGGACGTCCAAGAAGTTGCAATAGTAGCGTTACTAATTATAAAGAGAAATAAAGTAAAAAAAATGAAAAAGAAAAGCAAAAAGTATTGGATACATCCTTTGTTGCAAGAACGGAGAATAAAAAAAATGTTTAAAATATTTTATCAATAGGTTAGAAAGTAAATTTTTTAACTAAGCAAGAATGTCTGTGCGTTCGTTTGATGAGCTATTGTGTCTTCTGAAATCACACATAACTGGGAGAGATACTAAAATGCGACCCTGTATTTCTCCGGAAGAAAAGCTATTTATAACACTGAACTAAGTCAAAACTTCATTAAATAAACCAAAATATTGAACTAAGAAGAATTTTTTTTATTTGTTTAATTAATGTAATACCATATTAACTAGGTATGTAAGGTCAATTATGTGACACAAAGAAAAAAATGAAAAATGAAAATTCAAAATAAATAAAAAATATCAGGAATCTTGAGAGTAGATCAAGTTGCAGTAGAAATTTGCAGCCTCATGCTTCATGTGATCGTTAAGCTTATTCGTGTAGTATCTGTGCTTCGTGATTAGTTGACTTGGTGCAGCACAAATAGAAGATTCGTCCTCGTGTGAAGTAACCACGCTGATAGTACTGTATTATACTTCTCACATTGTGTTTGATATGTAGTGTTTGGAATAGAGGTAAACGAAAGAATCGATTATAGAAATTAATTGAATTTTTCAGCTGCCTTTCTGCCTATGCTCGGGAATTTTTCCTGAAAGAAGATGAAACATGGGACATCAGGAACAGAGTTTTTTTTTCTTCCGGTTATATTTTGTCTCGAGTATGGTCCTAAGGGCTCTTGATCAGCTATGTCGATCTTCTTCCGCAATGCCACTCTTTGTCTTCTGAATTCACCAACAGTATTCTTCAAAAACAAGATGAGCTGTTTGTAATAAATATAAGGAGATTAATGAGAAAGAGCAGAGCCGCTTTTTATATTTTTAATTCTTCGTGTTTCCCTATCAAAACAGCTTCTTATATTTTTCCACTTTTTTGAAGTGTTTGACCTGTAAATAAATTGGATAAAATTATATTTTGATTAGTTATATCCATTGATTAAATTAATAAATTTGGTATCGGAAAATAAGGACTATATTTTTATGCAAATTAAAATAAAAATTTTTGCATAAAAATATAGTCCTTATTTTCCGATTCTTCAGCAATCAGCAGTCGCGTGTGACTCGCTTGTGAGTCGCCACCGCGTGGCGACTCGCAGAATCACCCGGGCGACCGGCAACCAAGTTCGTAACCACTCATTTAAACTATAGAAATTTACAGTCGCCGTCCACCAAGTCGCCGACGACCAGTCGACACTTCGTAAAGACCTAGTGCGTAAACACTCATTTAAATTATATTAAAGTCACAGTCGCCGACGACCAGTCGGCAGTTCGTAACGACCTAATGCGTAAACACTCATTTAAACTAAAGAAAGTCACAGTCGCCGTCGACCAAGTCTCCAGCGACCAGTCGACAGTACGCGTAAGCCCTAATAGTTGATTTTTTAATTAAATACAAATACAAACTGGTTAAACATATTTTATTTTTCTGCTTTATGTACCCGAAAGAAACAGCGGTCAAAATACCAAAAGATATTGCTTGAAATATTGCCTCTACCTCCAACTAATGGTTTTGATTATGAATTTATTTATACAACATTTAAAATATTTACTTTATTTTGCCTTCGTTGATTCTTCGTCAACATTAATAAATGTATTAGTTTTATTTGACACAGTCTAAAATGATGCCATTGGAAATACGGGGAAAATTCTGGTTAGGCAAAGATTAAGCATAGCCTAATTAAGAAAGCATTGAAATGGAATAGCCTATAAACATATAATAATTATATAGAAGCTTCTCATAAAGTTATTCAAACAGTTTAATTATTTTTTTCTCTTTTAATTCATCCCAAGAATTTTAAATATTTTTTATCTCATACATATATATTTAATATAATCTTCATTAAATATTTTAATAGATTCTCCTTGATTTTAGGGATGCGTTCAAATGAGCAATGGGGCCCTACTAGTGTCGATTCAATGCCTGTGTGACTGTCCGTCATACTCTCAGGTACAAGCATTGTAGCTCACTATCTAAATAAGACGCAAACTTGAAATTTAAGAGTTAATTTTTTTTTCTTTTAAAATGAGATGTGAAAGGATCGTAAAATAGCCATTTTTAGGAGATTTTTGTACCTATCGGCGCTAATGGAATAATTTAAAATTATGAAAAAATTCCTCGAATTTTCTCAATGTCTCCTTATCAACGACCAATAAAAATGAATTTTATATCTCAAGTATTTTGGAAGATATCGGTATTCGAATTCGGTCGCACTCGACCGGTTTATTACAATTAATTTTAATATTTTATTATATATTTGAATTATATGGCTTTTGAGAGAATTAAATATTTTGTATTTTTTTATGTGGCTGGTAATTGGGTACTTGGACCTGAAATAAATTAAAATTAAAATTTTCAAAATGTTGATACGTTTCGCAGTATATTTTTCTGCTTCCTCAGGCAATGTTTAAACTTAACCTCCTCGTAATCAGTAATATATAGTTCATTACACCATATGTCGATAACATTACGAGAAGTTCAAGTTTTAAAATTGCCTGAGGAAGCAGAAAAATATACTGCGAAACGTAGCAACATTTTGAAAATTTAACTTATTTATGTGAAAGTTTATAATGGGAAATAAAGACAAATTTTTTGTTGTGATTATTTTTATATTTATCAACCAACGTTTCGTCGACTTTGGCGACTTCTTCAGGGCTTCCACAATTTAAAGAACAAGAGAAACAAAGAGCTCTGCTTGATGCAAATAAATATACACACATATATATCGAAATTATATATCTGTATATATATATATATTATTTATTTGTTTGAGACTATAGTTTCGAAGCATTCTTCGTCATCAGTCTTTTAATTATAAATATTGTTTTTCATGGAGTCAATACCGTATCAAACAAATAAATTATATATATATATATATACAGATATATCATTTCGATATATATGTGTGTATGTTTATTTGCATCAAGCAGAGGACAACATCCTAGTTTCTCTTTGTGAATCAACAACTCTGCTACTCTCGGCAAATCAAAAACTTTTCAATTAAATTATAAGAATATTATTAATATCAATCAAGTATGTTGGCAGGTATTTGGACAGGGAAGTAGCAAATCAAAAAATTCTCATTAATTTACGCGACGTTTCACCAATTTTATTTTGGCTTTATCAGGCGTCTAAAAAAACACAAAAAATAGTTTCAGAGAAATTACAAAAGTTACATAATGTTTTTCCTCTTTTCTTTGTTTTCTGACTAAATCAACAAATGATATTACACACAATATATACCTCAATGAATTATGATTAATTTTAATTTTAATTAATCATTATTCATTGAGTTATGTTGCGTGTACTATCATTTGTTGATTTAGTCAGAAAACAAAGAAAAGAGGAAAAGAGTTAGGTAACTTTTGTAATTTCTTTGAAACTGTGTTTTTTGTGTTTTTTAGACACCTGATGAAGCTAAAATAAAATTGGCGAAACGTCGCGTAAATTAATAGAATTTTTTATTGATTAATTAAATAATATGCTATGGACTTTAATCATTATTAATATCAAGTTGCAAGAGTACATTATAATTTCAGACCAAACATGTATCAATATTTTACCCACCAATTAATTTATCTCAAGTCCAAGTACCCAATAACCATCAACATAAAAAATTTCCAACATGGACGATAACAACACCAATTTATTTTATATTTTGTTACTCAAAAAATCAAAACATATCCAATCCAGTTCTCACCACAATTTAGTTCTAACCAAAACAAATCGATATTGCCGGAGCTTAAATTCAACAAGATAAACGTTCACTGGACAGAGATGACCCTCTTAAGAAGAAGAAATGTTTCTAGTTATAGAAGTATTTATGGAGAACATGAAATATAAAAGGGGAGTTCTACCTCTAATGTAATCCGCTTAAATTCGACAAAGTCAACTTGCTCCTAAGAAGATTACCTCTTCGCCTTTTAAAATATACTATTTTCATATTAAATGTTAACAGTCAAAAAGGGAATTTCGCCATTTGTCAAACAGCCCTTCTCGCTAAATGAAATACCTGTTTGTAGAGGTGAGCTGTTGACAACTTATTCAGGTATTTTTCAAACGTTGAATTAATTCCACTTGAAAACAATTAAAGATTAAAACAAAAGCGTGCTAATTGATGGTCGCGCTGTTCCGCTTTGCAAGTTTCATCCGAGCCTGATTAAAGAACAAGTTGGAGTTGTGGGGGCTGCGACCCCCCAACTCCGGGGAGCTTTCATTAGCTATAAAGGCGAGAGAGAATTGCATCATTTATAGATCGAAAGCGAAACAATTGCTTTTGCGCTCTGAAGACGTCTCCAATTTTGAAACTCTTATTATTATTATTATTATTATTAAATTTCTTTATAGTTTCTTGAAAATGGTTTAATTGTAATGATATAAGAACTGCATGTCGAATATTATATGACGTTAAGGAATATTGTGAAATAAATGATTGGTTCTATTATTTATAAGGAGATATTAATGAGGTTATTCTCTGCTTGAAGCAAGTAAACATAAATATGGTATAATGAATATATGTACCATATATATAATTTATTTGTTAGATACTATAGTTTCGAAGATGTAACCCTTCATCTTCAGTTTTTACGTTATCATACAGGGTATGGTTAAGTATTGTAATCGTGCATGAAAAAAGTGATTTTTTTCCTTCTTTTTTTTCAAAATATCTAAAAAACGGCTAAAACTATTTTGATTAAAAAAATGGAGCGAAACCATGGCATTTCGCTCTACAAAAAAGCTCTAATAGATGAACATCGAAAAAATTATATTTTTCGAGATAATAATTGTTTTGTCAAAATGTCTGTTAGTCTGTCTGGTTGTCTGTTAGTCTGTGCGTTACCAAATTTTTGTGGGCGAGCTAGCTCAAAAACTAGTGTGAATATTGAAACCAAATATCACACGTAATGTTGGTCCATTGAGATTAGGAGCTGATTAGATTTTGGTGCATATCGACCCAAAATTAAGAGGGGTGGAGGGGGGTGGGGTTAAAAATCTAGGCTATTTGAGCAAACTTAACCAAATTTTGTATGCATAACCAGTGGGACCCCAGAAGTCTAAAAATGCAAAAACTAACCGCCCAAAATGGGGGGGGAGTATAGTGTCAAACAATTAAAATCTTGGCCATTTACCAAACTCAATCAAATTTTGTATACATAATCAGAGGGACCTCAGAAGTATAAAAATGCAAAAACTAACCCCTCCCTACAAGATTATAAATAATTTTATTAAATATTAAATATAAGTGAGGGGCCAGGTTGTATGGTAAAGTCAAGTGGATGGCCACATCAGAACGCGTCAGCTTATTTAATTAAAAACATTGTATATGTTATATTCAAACGCCTCCCAATCGATCACAAACCTAAAGGTCGAAAATAATTTTTTCTTTACCCCTGGGCGCAATCACAACGAGGCCGCGTCGAATGACAATTATAAATTAAATTAAATTAGGGAACGAAGAATTTTTTTATTATAGACAAAAGGATCAGGCGTTTGAAAATAGTTTAATAATAGTCCGGCCACTACATTGCTGCAAAAAAGAAACGAGGAAGAGTTTAAATAAAAATTAAATTTCAAATTCATATAGACATTAGGTATTAACTTGAGTTCGGGGATCAGTGGCTAAGATTATATAGGAACTAAGGCTCTAATGAAAGCATCACAGCGCACATGCGAAGATCCCGGTTTCGAACCCCGGCTGATCATTTTGTCTATAATAAAAAAATATTTTCTTCGTTCTCTAATTTAATTTAATTGTATATGTTATTTCTAATTGATTCAAATACCCGAATGGATATAAGTAAATTCGTTTTGTTGTAATGGTAAGCTGGACACTTCATAAAAGTCGTTTGTTGGCCACTTCAGTAAAATCTTAGTTTAAAAAGTAAATCTATAATGAGTCAAGATTCAATCAGAGATCTATCAATGCAGGTATGAGATGAAGGCTAGAGGCGGTAACACAAGATATTAGAGTAAAAATAAATCGTAACTAATAAAAATAAAATTGAATTTTTGCATTTTATCAAATGTTGTATTTTTAAAATTTTCTTTATGTTCTAGTTTTTTTTTTTTTTTTTTTTTTAATTTTCTTATCCAATAAAGTTATTTATTTTTACTTAGTGTTTTTTCATTCATAATAAGAGCCAGGTGGCCCCTGAATAAAAATAATAATTATTATTTATCCAATTCTTTAAATATTGTGAAAATCACAAGTTAATTTTGTCCGAAAGTGTATAATATTTTTTTTATTTCAATGGCTTCGGATACATAGTCAATTTAGCTACTGGGGACGAAGTATTTATTATTGATTCTTTTATCATGGGTTACTACTGTGTTAGTGAGGAAGCCGCGTTTTCGCAAATAATATTATTAAAATAGTATAGTAACTTTAAAGTATTTTTTATATAAATATTAAAATAATATTTTATTTATTTTATGTGACCTTTTTAGAAAAACTCGTAACAATGAAATACCTAACAAAAATTTAGAATAAGTATTTCACAATTATTTCATTAAAATAATACAGTAGATAGGTATTAAATAGATATCTTACCTTAACAGCCATCTTCTCGTGAATGAACCTAGGATGCTAACTCCACAGGAACACACTCACACTAAATGTTAGTATTAGTAGGACGTGCTCCTACCTAAAAGGAAACAATATTATTAGTAAAATAATATAGAGAATTTAAAGTATTTTTTTATATAAATATTCGCAATAAAATTAAGTCGAATTTTTATTCTGCCACAAGCAAGGCCTGAACTTGGGCCTCCCGTTCTAATATCGTCACTAAGACGACGCAGAAGCGGTAGCTCTAACGCGACCCGCTACCCGACTCCCCCATGTAATAATAAATTTTACTAAGAAAATATGGTGATACCGATTATACCAATTAGCACAATTTTGTAATAGATATTACCCACTTTGTTTGTCAAATGCTTGAGAGTACAATAGTTTCTTTTCCCATTCGTTACAAAAATAAAAGATTGAGAGAAATAGTTACCCTATTGACATTAATTTCGGATTAGAACGTATCTGGGAAAGGGAACTTAACGGAGGGAACTTTTGGGGGATGACTTTTACCATCCGAGGGCCAATAACACGCAAGGATAAATAAACGATCGCAACCTGAATAATTGAAAAAGAAAATGTAGATCATTTCGAAATAAATGAAAATATTATATTGAAATTATTAATAGAGCATAATTTTTTCAACTACTCTATTATTATTCTTAATATTCCTTTTGCGATATAGGATGATAGCGACATCATGAGGTTATTACTATGATAAGAATAAATTATTACCTACAACTAAATTAGTTTTTATAATCTCGAAACATGAATTAAATATTCAATTTATTCAATTAATAAATCCACTTTTAACAACTTCATTATCTATTATAAAACGAAGGAAAAAGTGAAAACTTTTTTCAAAACTCGGTACGCTTTATGCATATTAGCCAACGATTTAAGCTAGAAAGTTGAAACTTGCCAGAAACGGGCAGTATTATTATAAAAATGTTCATTTTGGTCTAATGATTCTAAATTTAAAGCCTTTCCATATAGCTTAAATAAAGATTGGTGACTGTTTAGTATTTGGAAATTGGTAAAAAATTGATTTGAAAGAATAAATTAATATTTTTCATTTTATAAACAAAGTCACCTTATTTTTTTCTCAAAGTAGTATATTTCAATTGGTTTTTATCCAAGAGAAAATGTCGGTTATCCTTATTTATTAAAATCATTATAATATGTCAATAAGTTGATAACTCGAATTAAGTATAAAAGAGTTAAAGTGAAAGTTTTTTGCCGAGAGTAGCAGAATTTGTATATTATATTGAAGGAGACAATAAAAGAGTTGTTATCTCAACAACCAGAATATTATCTATTTCACTTTGTCAACAGATAGTAGTACTTCTGTCAAAGCAAATTACCCATTTAGAATAAAAAAATATTTTAATATAAATTAAAAACTCAGTCAATCTAATATACAAAAGAAAAAAATGGTTTTTCAATTTTTTTATTTTAATTATAAATTATTCGGTGTAAAGAAAAATTTGATCTTAATAGAATGAGAATATTTTATATATTATTTAGGTGATGTCTATTATTTTATATTAAAAAATAATTAAATATTATTTGTAAATGAGAGATATAAAAAAGTCTACAAGAATATTCCCCTTTAAAAAAATGTTTAGGGAATATATGGAGGAAATCAATTTATTAATTATTTAGTTGTAAAATTTTTCTTTATTAGAATTAAATGAAAATAATTAAGGATTTTATCTTATGGAAAAAGGGAGAAAATATCCATGCTGAAAGTTAATTTGAGGTCTGATGGAATGACAGCATTATCATGGTGGTGAAATCTTTTTTGTTAAGGGAGAATGGTATAGGTTCTTGGTGAAATATTAAATAAAGTAAAGAAAATTTTTTACAAGCTTTTTAAAATTTAAAATATAAAATACTAGGTAGGTTTCACATATATAAAAGATCAGATGCTTGTTTAGCATGACTCAATATATATTTCGGGGTATAAGCCCATCTTCAGGAGTTAACAAAGGACACTGAATACAAAAATACAAAAATGTTTTAGAAGTTGATAATTGTGAACTACTGAAGATGGCTTATACCCCAAAATATAAATAGAGTCGTGTAAACAAGCATCTGATCTTTTATTTATGTGAAACCTACCTAGTGTTTTATATTTTATATTTTAAAGTTTTCAAAAAAATTTCTGTAGTTAAATCTGTTGAATGTAAAGGCCGCTGCAAACGAGGCTTGTTTTAATAATTTTTGTCTGTTTTCGGCTAGCAGATGTCTTCCCAGGACCAAGCCTAGAAATAGAACATGTCCTATCTTTTAAATCAAGCAAGCTAGCCAGAAAGACAGCCAGCAGTGACGCTATTTCTATACCACAGGCATCCAAATTGCAAACAGAAAGCTCCCATTCCACAAACAGGTAGAGGAAAAATCCTCGAGTGCAGTGGGCTTGAGTTTGGCTTTCTATATAGATCCACGCGCTATTTTTTGCACATTTTCAATTAGGTACTATACAAGGGTAGAATTGGACCTTGTTTTGAATATGGTTCCTTCTGTAAAGAGGCTTCCTAGAATTCTTTTGTCACCCTGGATGCGATTCAGAGGCAACCAATAAAACAAATTGAAGGTCCAGCCTCCCTCGACACCTCCTTTAAATAAAAGTACCTGGAGCCACCGAGCGATGCACGGTAACTCCTAACCCCCCCCCCCCGAAAACCCATACCTCGCCCCCACCACTGCACCCCCATTCCGCCCCAGCCCACCCCCGGATCCCCCACAACTGCACCCCACCTCCTGCACCTCCCACATCCACCCCACCCCGCACCCAGTTTTTGCATTTCTAGCTTTCCAATGGTCTACATATTATGTGTATATTTGTTTACTCATACACCAATTTGCCAACATTCGTTCATATTTATAAATATTACAAAAAATAAATAGGAAAATATAAAAAAAATAATCGTATAGGATCTGAAATAAACACACAAAATTAAATAAAATTTGTTTCCAAGTTATATAAAAAAAAGCCACTTCAACCACTTTATTTGTAAACACACCTGTTTTGTTATGATTTGGACACCTGTTAATTAAAAACAATCAAAAAATTCCTAATTTTAATATATATATTAATATTTGCTATAACCTATTAGTGGGTTTTAAAATTAAAAAAACAATTAAAAATAAAAGTTAATTGAAAAAAATGTAAACAAACTTTTCTATTGAGATTTTCATCTATCAATAATTACTTTAATTAAGAAAAGATCAATTAAGATTAAATTTGTCGAGGTCCAGACCTGGCCAGATCACTTTCTCATCCTCAAAACTTGTTAATAGAATTTGTTTCATCAAAATCCGTAGAGTCGTTTTCAAAATAGAACCAAGATACAATATATATATATATATATACAAACAATTTTTGCTCGTTTAATAAGAGTAGATAACCAAACACGCTTTTAATTTTTTAGTCGTGTAAGAGTGGAATAATTTTAGAGAAAAGTTCTTTTTTTCAGGGTATTTTGAAATATAAAGTAACTTTTAGAAAATGTTTGTTTGTATGTGTGATTGTGCCGGTGGTGAGAGTATCTGTGAATGTAAAACTGAAATACTGAGTTCCAGTCTCTAGAAGACATAGGGATAAACGCGTTGGTGAATGCGTTTGTTCGATTAGTATCTAATTTAATCGAATTTGACTTTTTGAAAAGAGTGTATTTTTTCCCAAATGACGTTTTAGGAGGGATCAGAAATTGTATGTGGTCAGAATTAACAGCAGAGTAATATCTATAAAGAAAGGGAAAAAGTGGAGATAGACCCAGAGTAAAGTCTGTATCTCCTATTGGTCTAATAGCTCGCCTCTGAATCCTTTTTCAGAGATTTTTTTAAAAAGGATTAAAAAAAATGAAATAAATACTTCTAGTTAAGTTAATACTTAAAATTGCAAGAGTTCAAACTAGATTTTTTTAAGTAAATAAAAAATACCATCTCTTATGAGATTTTCACTAATTCAAATATACGTAGTATTTTTTTTTTTTTATTTTTTTTTTTTGTTTAAATATTTAATTACTTTGAAATTAATTTGAATATTAATCTATTTCAACAAGAACTAAAATAAAATTTTAGAAATGTTTACTTTCACATTCAGAAAACATTTAATTGGATATCTGCTGACTCATACACTCAAAATACACCCATCTACTAGGGTACATTCACCAAATGGCCTAGGAGCCTAAGGCTCATCTCCGCCAACCTACACTCAAAACATCCACATATAAATAAACAAATCAAAGACCATTAATAAATAAAAATAAGAGGACCCTTGAGGCTTCGACTAGGTCATTATGAGCTAGTGATAAATACATTTTAGTTAAAAAGTATTTTTTGAATATTTGAGTCCTTCAAATTATCTCCGCATTTAGACAAAAGAATGTGGAATCAATATCAGTAAAAATGTATACCTATAGTACAAATAGGTTACTATATATATGCAATTCATATGAATTTTAAACAACTATATTTTGCAAGTGTTTTAGCTGATCACAGCGTTTCTATGATCTGTATCTTTAGCAATAACCGAGGGGTGAACCGCGACCTAATATGCTGTACAACTACTTCCACTTGTACTTCCAAATATTTCCAAGCACTTCCAAATATTTCCAAGTATTCCAAATATTTCCAAGTAATTCGAAATATTTTCAAGTAATTCGAAATATTTTCAAGTAATTCCAAATATTTCCAAGTACTTCCAATAACCGTTAGAGTTGTCTTTAAATAAAAATTCAATTTTTCAGCATTCCCCTAAAAATTATGATATTACTATAATAGTAAAGCATGTTTTTAACTAACATTTTTTATATTGTCTTGTAATATTCGTAAAATGTTCTAATATAATATTTGTTTCGAGTTCAAATAACATCAAAACATTTCACGGAAACTTAAGGTGTCTGTTAGTTTATATGGTAAAATGGAATTTTCTCAAAAAGTTCTTAAAAATTTAATACAACTTAAAAACAATTTATTTAAAAATATGATTTAGTGAGTAAAATTACTCTCTATTTATTTTCCAGTCTGGCCTCACTTCCTTTTGATTTATCTGTAATGAATAAAAAATTAAAAAATAAATTTATCAGTAAATAAAATAACAAATATTCATTTAGCTTTAATTAATTTAGGAGAATTCGGCATACGTATACCATAATAAATTGAGTATTTATATCAGTGGAGGCTGGTGACTTTTCAACCAGAGGATGCTGTCCAAAAAAGTACTTTTCATTTTTTGAAATTTTATTTTAATCTTCGCTTTTTTTTGTAAATTTCATCGAATACGTGATCATTTTCGTTATTTTTCAAATTTAACATTAGATCTTTTAAAAATATTTTTTGGGACATTTGCCCCAAACGGATACTGTTTTTTTATGATTGAGTCAGAAATTAAATCATTTCACTTAAACTTTACAGTCCCTGAGATAGAAATCTAACATCTCCCACAATGAATCAGCCAGTCCTATAAGAAAATCTTAAATTTCTCCTAATTCTATTGCTATAAGCAAGCTATAACTTGTCTAACCACTCCTAGTTATTTCCTATCTTATATATTGAGAGTTATTAAAAATTGATTATTCTAAAGATTCCCGAATCATCTTTATTTATTCCTTTTTTGTAATATTTCTATTTTAATAGTTCCTTAGCGAGAACAATTTTTATTCGACTAAAACTCGTCTGGACTTGTCTTTGGCATGGTTGAACTGGAAGATACAGTATATCTACCAGGCAGGGAATTCAAACCTTCTAGCCGCGCCCTTTTCCGAAAAATCATTCATTTTAATTGTCCCTTGAAACTATGCAACAATTTTATTTCATTTCGAGAACCAATATATTTTCCAAAACAAAAAATGTTATTTATAGAAATATTTGAATCAACTGATGATAATTTGAAAATTTAAAGATTATTAGATATTAATTTATTAAATTATTTATTTTAAAATATTTCTGATTTAATAATTTTAATTTCAAAACGATTAATATCAAATTATTTTATTAAATTGAAAGTTTTTGCCAAGAGTAGCAGAATTTTTATATATTGAAGGAGACAATAAAAGAGTGTGTCTTCTGCTGGAATTATAAATTTTATTTATTTATAACGAGACTATAGTTTCGAGGGCTTTGCCCTCTTCATCAGTCTATTACAATGTATTCACAGAAATTAATTTATGAATTAATTCCTGTGAATACATTGTAATAGACTGATGAAGAGGGCAAAGCCCTCGAAACTATAGTCTCGTTATAAATAAATAAAATTTATAATTCCAGCAGAAGACACACTCTTTTATTGTCTCCTTCAAATTATTTTATTAATGCGCTCGAGTTTTTTATTTTATTTTAAAATCTCACTCCTACTTCAAGTTAATTTTCCGTTTGAATTAATTAAACTCTTGTTTTAACTCGGAAATCCACTCAAAATGAAATATATATTGAATTATAAGCTGAAATTTACCTATAACTCAAAGAATTAATTATAAAATACAAAATCGAGGATTTCGAAGTCATCTTTTCAAATTCTTATTTTGATATCTATTTATTCACCAAATAATATTCGCGACGAGCTCTGTTCTCGATCAAAGAACACTCCGAGTAAATCCTCTAAGCCCAGTCCGGATCATGCATTGACATTATCCAGACATGTATTTTTTCTCTAGCCGATTAATCTTTTGTTTTATGTATGATTCTTTGGAAAAACTCTTTTTGTAGTTCCCATCATATGTCTAAAGCTATCATCTTTTTGACATTTGGTGGAATCTCATTTTCCTTTTGTAACTGACAAGTAATTTCAGTAGTGGTATAATCGATTAAATTCAATAGTAGGCATCTTTTTAACCGACTTCAAAAAAGGAAGAGGTTCTCAATTCGACTGATTTTTTTTTGTGTCTATGTTACTCGATTTGATGATTTTTTTGCATTGCGTTCAGTATAGTTTCCGATTGGTAAAAAAACTAAATTTCATTGGTATTGGACCTTATTTGTTATGTATGTTCACCCATAACTTCTTTGTTTATGAACCGATTTTATTTGTAAACAACTCAAACTTGACTAAACATCACTAAAAAAGAAAAAGAAAAATTATTTAAAAAAAAACCGACTTCAAAAAAATTAAATGCAACAAATCAAATAATAATAACTCAAAATTCAAATAAAATGCACTAAAAGGTATACAATAATTAACTAATTTAGTTACAACTAAATGATGAAATTGTTACATGAAATCACTTTTTGAAGTCGGTGCCAAACATATAGGTACATTTTATGAATCGCACTCGATGGATCTTACTTAGTACGTTTGGCGGGTAATGAAGACAACATCGCTTAAGCTCTCTTATATAGTTTGTTTGGCACCGACTTCAAAACTCTCTACTCAGAACTTCAGAATTAAATAATTTTATTAAAATTTATGATTGATTTAGTGAATTCAAAATATTACGACAAAAGCTTAAACAAACAAACATGTGTTTTTCGATTTATATATTAACTTGATCAATTTATTTATTTTAAAACCCACTAATAGCTTATTAAAAATAATTACTGTTGTATTAAAATTATTTGAATAAAATTATTAAGAATTCTAACTGATTATTTGATGATCTATCGCGTTTCTGATCTTTCTTTTTTATATTTACCCAAATGAAGTAAAATCAACAATTCCTTGGAAAGTAAAAGATATTTTGTGAACACTCAACATTTTTTCGCAGTCAAGTTGGGAAAATATAGTACAACCCATTCAGGAATTCATTTATTTTTTGTTCAGAGAGAATGGTGTAGGTTTATAGTAAAAAATATTAAATCAAATTAAAAATAGATACCTAAAATAGATAACTAAGTGGCGCTGCACGGCAAACCCTCACTCCCGAATAATCGAATCAATGTTGCCTCCTCAATCACTCTCGACCTTGACAAACTGAATAAATGGGGCTCCCAAAATTTAGTTGACTTTAATGCAAAGAAGACTCAATGTTGTCTAATTTCTAGGCGCCGAAAATAAAAATTTCCCTGATATTCACTTCGATTCGAATACCCTGAAAATGTCCATGTTGGGCGTCTCTGTCGCATCTGACCTGTCTTGGAATGAACACATCTCCTCTGTGGCGAAATCTGCAGCAAGGAAGATTGGCCACTTATTTAGAGTCCAAGCGATTTTTCAAGCCCCCACATCTTCTCACCATCTACAAGGCCCAAATCCGCCCCTGTCTCGAATACGGCTCTCATCTATGGAGAGGAGCCTCTAAATATTCTCTTGCTACCCTGGATGCAATTCAAAAACGAGCCGTCAGGCTAATTGACGATTCTACCCTCACCGACACCCTCGACTCGCTAGCTCGTCGAAGAAATGTCTCTGCCCTTTCCCTTTTCTATAGATACTATCACGGCAGGTGCTCTGATGAGATAAAATCAATAACCTCCACCAAAGCATGCTTTGTGCGTAGCACGCGTTTTGCCGACTCCCAACACTCTTTCGCGGTCAAATTATAAAAGTGCCGGAACACTTCATTCCCCAATACGTAAATCCCCATGACTTCAAGGAACTGGAACTCTCTCCCAGCTTCCATCTTTCCCAGCACCTATAATCTTCAAACCTTCAAAATCCGAGTGCTTAAACACCTACGTCTCCACCCCCTCACTTAATCAACTTTTCATTTCATATTTACATTAGATGTCTTCTGACTTACCATACGTTTTTAGCTATATAGCACTTTGATATTTTGACCCCAGAAGGGGGTTTGGGGGGGGGGGGCGTACGAATGAAAATTATCAAATAACTCATAAACTATTAACCCTACGGCAAATTTTAAAATAAACAAAGTTGTAGAGGGTGTGATTTCTGACAACTTTTGTTTAAAAGAATTTCCACAAGAACCCACCCAAAAAAGGGGGGAGGGTGAAAAATGTAAATTCTTGCCCTTGGAACAAACTCAACCAAATTTTGTATACATAAACTCTGGGCCTCTAGAGAGCTATAAATGCAAAAACTAACCACCCAAAATGGAGGGGGGGGGGGTCAAAAAATGAAAATTCTTTCTCTTGGACCAATCTCAACCAAATTTTGTATACATAATAATATGTGGGTCGCTAGAAGGCTAGAAATACAAAAACTGGGTGCGGAGGGCGGGGGTGGAATGGAATGGGCATGGGTTAGGGTATGGGGTGCGCGGGTTGGAATGGGGGTGGTGTGAGGGAGTGAGGCGAAGTAGGATGGGGGTGCAGAGGGGCCCAAGGGGCGTAGTGGGGGTGGGAGTCAGGGGGGCTAGATGGGGGTGTGGTGCGCAGGGTTGGAGGTTGCGGAGTCCGAGGTGGGTGGGGTGCGGTGTGGGGGCGGGGGTTGGGCACGGGTGCATGGTGCGGGGGTTGGGGGGGTGCTGGAGGGGTTTCGGGGGTTGGGGGTGCTTGGGTTAGGGTGTGGATGGAGTTGGGGGGCATGGTCCGAGGGGAGTGGCAGGAGGTGGGGTTAATGGACTGGGGGTCCAGGGAGCTTGCTTGCCCCTGGCCAGCAAGAGGGACGCCGAAGGCGGACCTTGCAGCTAGTCCATTATAAAATAAAGTAACAAAAATCTATTAAAAACAATTAAAATAGCAAATCAAGAAATATTTCAATCTTTGCAACTCATTCCACTTGTTTCCATTTCCGTTTCACTCTTGGCTGACTTTATTGTAATAGAGAGCCGTTTTATGATCGACTCCCTTTAATTGAACCTGTTATTTAATTTAATTATATATTCTCTATTTAATAAAACATCCGACATTAATTAGGTCCATATTTTGATGTAGGGGGAATATTTTATAAATTGCATCTTTAAAATGCAAATGGCAGAAAAACGAATAATAGAAACCCGCCCTCTTTACTGCCTTCCTCGCCCCTTGACCATATTCTTTACACCTCGCTGCAAAATGATGATCGACCCGCGAATTCACTATTAAGCGAATAGAGCCATTTATTTGCAATTTGATTTCGAAAAAATGTCAGAAATATATAACTCATCCTTTCTATTCTATTTTGTTTCAAACAATATTATTGATAAATCATCAGATAAGCTTCTGTATGGTTACCTGAGCTACTACGATATATTATTGGGTTGTATGCCAACCAGTCCAAATAAATGACTTTGAAATCAAAGCCAAAAGAATTCATAAACCCAGTTTATTCACATCCTGTTCAACTTGGCTAAAATCCTGGATTATTTATCTGGTACCGCGACATTTCAGCCCCCGACAAAATATCCCAGACAAAACATCCCCCGACATAATATCTTCGTACAAAATATTCCTCAGTATAAGGGAGAATACAAAAGAGATTAAGTGAGAAGCTTATAATCATAATTTGGAATAATATAAACAGACTTTCATATTTTGGCGGCTTATTAGTCGTTTGAAAGTGCTGCTGTCTGTCGTGTTTGATTAGGAAAAAATAGGAGCCCCAAACACACCCCGCCCGACGATTGGCTGGTTCGGTTTTCAATGTGTGTTTGATTAGAAAAAACATGGGAGCCCGAAACACACCCCGCCCGGACTAAACTTTCGGAGGTTCGGTTAATATATATTCAGTCCGGCTCGGCTGACGCCAACCGAACCGTCTAAAAACCAGCCCAAAAAGGAGCTATACGAACCCAACCGAGCCAAACTGAATATATATTAACCGAACCGGAGTCGATTTGCATTACTCATAAGATTCACGAGGGAAGGGTTATTTTGTCATAAGATATTTTGTCTGAAGGATATTTTGTCGGGGGATATTTTATCGGTGGATGTTTTGTCGTGGATATTTTGTCGGGGGATGTTTTGTCGGGGATATTTTGTCGGGGATATTTTGTCTAGGGCTGTTTGTCGGGGAATCTATTTATCTTGCACCTTTTTTTATCTGACACCTTCTTGAATGAATTAATTTTAAAAATTATTAAGCCCAGTGCGATTAGAACTCGCAGACCGAGAGTTTCGCACCTAATAAGAAAATATATTAAATAAATAACAGATTCTTAAGGTAAACTTAATTTATGATGCTTTAACTCAGGGGTGTCCAACCCAGCTTTAACTAATTGAACATCAATTATTGCATAATATTATACGAAAAAGTGTTGTTTTTTTGCTTCGTTTTTTTCGAAATATCTTAATTCCTGCTTTGGAAAAAATGTGATGAGATACAATAAAACATTTTTGGATTCAGCTTCAGAAAAACTAAAAGAATCCCTTAATATTATACAAGTTTTTCTTAGAAAACTGTGTAATGGACAAATTTAGTCAGCAAACTGAGCTATTAATTTGAAACTTGACTAAAATATGCACTTTAGTTTTATATACTTGTCTGCCAAATTTCAGATTATTCGCTAGAACCTTTCAAATAACAATTCATATTGTATTTTAAAACCAGAAATCCTAAAGCTAGAAAGCTCAAAATCTAATCAGATTTGGAAATACAAACATTTTAGCACCAGAACAAACTTTATCAGTTCATTCTGTTCTAAAATTATTTTGGGTATCGGACTCCAGCAGACACACACACACACACAGAAGACAACCAGAATAAAGATCGTTGGAAATGATTTTTCTCAATCTTATTGAACCCATATATGATATGTAAGTAAAAATAAAAAATTTTCTGAATTCAATTCTCTAGTCCCCTTACGCCTGTGTTTTTCATGACGCGACCCCCTTAGTATGAAAAAAATTTCGTGACCCCTACCGCCCGCTGTTTGTAACCTGTATTTTATTATGTTACAAATATCAAATCCGTACAATATTTTTATTAGTTTTTATAATTATTAGGTATCGGCTAAATTCCCAATTAAGTACCTATAACAGACATATTTTTCTTCGATTAGTTTTCCTCGACTCAGTCTTTTATTGTAGAAGTGGGGTCTGAGAAATCTTCTCTAATAAAATTCCACGCCAAATCGGACGGTTTGAAAAATTTCAATTTTTGATTTCCTTCATTTTTTGACATTTTTTAGTACTCATCAAAAAACGCTTCCTGGTAAATTTTGATATTTTTTTGATCACTGGTTTAAAAGATATTGAATTTCGCTCAAGCTTGAGTTGTTTGCCAAAAAGAATTTAGTCTTTTTGATTTTAAGTCGATTCTTCTACATTTTCAGCAGAGGTTTCCATTAATAGTCAAAAACATCAAAAATGGAATGCAATAAGGTTATTCCTCTAGTATTAGATAAGAATCGATCGTTATTTTTGATTTTAAGTCGATTCCTCCATGTCTTCAGCAATGGTTACCAATAATAATCGAAACGTCAAAAACCTAATGTAGAATTGTTATTCCTCAAGTATTAGATGAGAATCAATGGCTATTTTTGATTTTAAGTCGATTCCTCTATGTCTTCAGCAATGGTTACCAATAAAAACCGAAACGTCAAAAATCCAATATAGAATGATTTATTCCTCAAGTACTAGATGAGAATCAATCGCTATTTTTGGTTTAAAGTTGATTTCTCTATGTCTTCAGAATGGTTACTAATAAAAACTGAAACGTCAAAAATCCAATATAGAATGATTATTCCTCAAGTACTAGATGAGAATCAATCGCTATTTTTGGTTTAAAGTTGATTTCTCTATGTCTTCAGGAATGGTTACTAATAAAAACCGAAACGTCAAAAATCCAATATAGAATGGATATTTCTCAAGTATTAGATGAGAATCAATCGCTATTTTTTATTTTAAGTCGATTCCTCCATGTCTTCAGCAATGGTTACTAATAAAAACCGAAACGTCAAAAATCCAATATAGAATGATTATTCCTCAAGTACTAGATGAGAATCAATCGCTATTTTTGGTTTAAAGTCGATTTCTCTATGTCTTCAGCAATGGTTACTAATAAAACCGAAACGTCAAAAATCCAATATAGAATGATTATTCCTCAAGTACTAGATGAGAATCAATCGCTATTTTTGGTTTAAAATCGATTCTCTGTCTTCAGCAAAGGTAACGGATAAGAAAACAACGCAGTTGCTATGGTTACTCATAAAAATTCCTCCCAAATTTTTAGCATTTCACAGAGAGAAGCCTATCCATTCTTACTTAAGCAAGGCTAAATGAGCTATATTAAAACTTTCAAATGAATAAATTTTAAAGAATTTAAAAAATTAAAAAAGTACCATCTTACTCTAGAGTAAAGTACTTTAAAATATAATTTTACTAAAAACTTTATTTAACCTTTTTTGTGGTCCCCAAGGTACTTAATTAGGATATTAAATTTCATCAAAATTGGTTAAGTCATTTTCAAGATATTTAGAAAAAACTAAAAAGTACTGAAATAAAGTACTAATGTTTGTGGGCCGATATGTACCAAAAACTAATCAGCGCTTCATTTTGTTAAACTAATGGTAGGTTTTCAATTTCATTTCAATCGGTGCAACGGTGTGGAAAAAATCGTGGGCCAAAAAGCGATAACATACATACATACATCCATCCATACATACATACATCCATACATCCATCCATCCGCACGCACTAAATGAAAAATCGCACTTTTTGGCCTCTCGACGAGACCCCATGTAATTTTTGGCAAAACCGTCACGTGCTAATATTCAACCTAATTGAATACTACAATTTGTGACTTTAATTGAGTCCATGGGTTCCGTAGTCTTTACCTGAGGACCCTTTGAAGCCACGCTTGCCCCGAGAGCGATTACAATACTTTACCCATGCTTTGCATTGGATAAAGAAAAAATGAGATTGAAAGTTTTTGTGGCGAGGGTAGCAGAATTTTTATAAAATTGGAGGAGACAATAAAAGAGTGTATAATTCCAGCAGAAGACACACTTTTTTATTGTCTCCTTCAATAAAAAAAATGAGAACTCAATACCAAAAAGTTGTTTTAATAATTATTGATAATGAATAATTTTTTTTCTCGAAATAAATCCAAGTCAATTAATCTTTTAAACAGGTGATCAAAAAAATTTCAAAATTTACCAGGAAGAGTTTTTTGATGGGTAGTAAAAAATGTCAAAAAATTAAGGTTATCAAAAATTAAAATTTTTCAAACCGTTCAATTGCGTGGAATGCCTGAAATATATTTTTAACTTTGTTTTTTACTTTACCATACAGGGTATGATCAAGTATTGTAATAGTGCATGAAAAAAGTGGGTTTTACCTTCTTTTTTTCAAAATATCTCAAAAACGGCTGAAATTATTTCAATTCAAAAAATTGAGCGACACCATGGCATTTCGGTCTACAAAAAAGCTCAAATAAGTAAACATCGGAAAATTATATTTTTGCGAGATAATAATTGTTTTGTCAAAATGTCTGGCAGTCTGTCTGTTAGTTAGTCTGTGCGTTACCAAATTTTTGTGGGCCCTAAAGGTAAAAAATAGTGTGAATATCGAAACCAAATTTCACACGTAGTTTTGGTCCATTGAGATTAAGAGCTGATTAGATTTTGGTGCATATCGACCCAAAATTAAGGGGGTAGAGGGGGTTTAAAAATTAAAAATCTAGGCCGTTTGAGCAAACTCAACCAAATTTTGTATACATAATCAGTGGAACCCCCAGAAGTCTAAAAATGCAAAACTAACTGCCCAAAATGGGGGGGGGTCAAAAAATGAAAATCTTGGCCATTTACCAAACTCAACCAAATTTTGTATACATAATCAGTGGGTCCCCAGAAGTCTAAAAATGCAAAAACTAACCGCCCAAAGAGGGGGGGCGGTAGGGTCAAAAAATGAAAATCTTGGCCATTTACCAAACTCAACCAAATTTTGTATACATAATCAGTGGGTCCCATCAAGTCTAAAAATGCAAAAAGTAACCCCCCGATATTGGGGGGTGGGAGTGTCAAAAATGAAAATCTTTTTCATTTACCAAAGTCAACCAAATTTTGTATACATAATCAGTGGGTCCCAGAATTTTAAAAATGCAAAAACTAACCGCCCGATATTGGAGGGGGGGGGGGGTGCGGAGGGTCAAAAAATGAAAATCTTTGTCATTTACCAAAGTCAACCAAATTTTGTATACATAATCAGTGGGTCCCAGGAGTCTAAAAATGCAAAAACTAACCCCCCCCCCCCCCTACATGATTATAAATAATTTTATTGAATATTAAATGTAAATGAGGGGCCAGGTTGTATGGTAAAGTCAAGTGGATGGCCACATCAGAACACGTCAGCTTATTTTTTATTTTTTTACTGAGGCTTCGCGATCCACAGGTTGAAAAACAATGCCCTACACAATTGAATAAAACACAATCTATAACTTATGTGTCCAGAATCTTAAAGATTCTAAAAGAATGAATAGCTTTTGCATAAAAATTAGGTATAAAAAATACTTAAAAGTACATCCCGGAAAACTTTTGATATAGATCTCTAGCATAGTTCTCTGATCATTAGCATCAAGTGTCTATTTACAAAAGGCTAGTCTTGTCATGTGTTGTCCCTTTGAAGCACAAATAATAAAACAAATCCGATGACTGATCAGATTGCTCGTTTATATAATAAATCGAATAGTTAGTATTAATTACTGATCAAACATAATATCGCTTCTCGTTTTCTTATCTAGCGATCCATTTTATTGCACTAAACAGGATAGAAATATGATTGATTTAGTGAATTCAAATGAAACCATAGCATCTGTCATTTGCATCATTTGCGTATCATGATAAATTAATAGATAAATTAGCAGATTCGACCGCTCCGGCGAAATTGTTTTTTAATCAATAGATAAAATATTCAATTAATGGAAAAATAAAGGATAATGGTTTTTTTTTATAATGAACGAAAAAATAATAAAAAAGTTAATTTTTCTGAGAGCTTTGCCCACCGAGCGGTCGGGGTAATTCAAATCATTTTATTTCTTATTCTTATTTAGATATATAAGAGAAATCACTGAAGTTGTCTCTATTTTATATTATATATATATATTTTATAAGTATATTAATTATAGAAAAAATCGGTTGTCTGTAAAGTCGGTTTACTGACGATATTGAACGTGACAACGTCATAAGAAAATACTGATGGAATGGTATTTTCTTATGACGTTGTCACGTTCAACTATCGTCAGTAAATCGACTTTACAGACAACCGATTTTTTTCATAAAATTCTTCGTTCAGAAAATCATTTTAAATTTACAAAATACTTGAATAAAATTTATTGTTTAAATTTCTACTCGACTGTTAAAATTTAATTTTTGATTTTATTATTTTATAATAATACATTTTGTATTGACATTATTTCTTTCAGCAAGTAAACTGAATAAAAGTTGTTGTTCAATTAGTTACTTAATTATTTTTGCAAATTTAATTGTAATTTGTTGTAAAAAAGTAATAATTTTGAATAATTTATTATAAGAATAAACTGTGATTAAATTATTGTTCATAAATCTTAAATTTAAAATTTAAAATTTGGAAACATCATTAAAATTTTTGTAACTGAAGCTTTTAAAAAGCCCGCCTCAATCTTTGTCGCTCGTTCCGCGCTCTCGCTTGCACTTCAAGCCTTAAATGGAACGCCTCAGACCAAGGTAACGCCGCATGAGTCATGTTTTTTCGTGCGTGCAGCAGGCTCCATCGAATTATAAGACGTTGTCACGTCAAAAAAACATAATTATTTCTTGTTTTATAATATTAAAAAAAAATATAAATCTTTTAAAAACGTTTATTTTAAATCCAAACGTTTCGGGAGAATTTCCCCTTTATCAATGGAAATTTTAATAAAAGTAACTTTGTTTTGATTTAAAATAAAACTTTTTTAAGATTGTTTTTTAAAAGATTTGTATTTTTTTATATCAATTATATATTTATATAATCGTCAACTCCGTTACTCTCGGAAAACTAAATATTTTCATTTATATTTAGATAGTGTAAAATAAATAGTGTAAATGTGGATGAAAATCATTCATTTATTTATTTATTAAAACATTGTATCTATAGGGCCATCTAGCCCCTTTAATGTACAATTTTAGACCAAAATTTTACA
>JALMQS010000187.1:23828378-23847848 GCA_024734495.1 Forficula auricularia
CAAAGTGTTAAGACATCTAGCATACCTTTCGGGCAATCCTTTGTCGAGATATGACCATGATTACACTTCAACTGCTGAAACTTTCTGTCTTGCTTCTGTTACATCTTCCATGATTGCCTCCGATGTTTTATTTGTGTACAAGATTAAGTCCAACAAGGTGAATTGTCCTGATCTTCAAAACCTGTTTCCAATTCATAACTCAAATTATGTACTTAGAAATAGACTACCTTTTTATCCAGAAGTACCATCCACCCGGCACTCTGAGGCTAATCCAATATTCAGATTAAGTAGTTGTTATAACAATTTATCTAAACAACTAGAAAACCCCTTGGATTTCTCATTGAACATTAATAGAGTCGCAGTCTTGTTCAAAATGTTGACCCTAGTCTACAAGTAACTATTTTATTATTATATTTCATCACATTACTATTATCTTATATTATTTTTATTTCTCTATTGTTATTTAACATATACTCTATCATTATTATATTAATTTAATAATATTACTTTGTCTATTATTGTTAATTTTATTTTATTCAATAATTATTGTATTATATTAATGTATAAGGCATTTAGCCGTTGAAAATAATAAATAAATAAATAAATAAATAAAAATAAATAAAATGTAGGAAACATTCGATTAATTAATGGCAAGCATCTAACATACATGATAATAGATCGCGCGCTCTGGGCTGGGAGATTGAATATATAACATCTTAGATTTCAAATTCATTTGGTGATCCATCCAAATATCATGCGGGCTATACGGAAAATGACGTTGGATTGTAGCTAAATGAATCACATCTTTCTCTCTTGGTCCAGACTTAAGACTCCGCAGACTCCAATAGCATCATCCGCAGTAGTCTCGCGATAATATATATTTTTCAAAAAAGCGCGGTCAAAACAATTCTCATTGATATATCAATTATTCTTTGATATATTAATGAGAAAAATTATAAAATTTATTTAACATCATTATTTCAAGTTAGAAATATATAAGTTCAGATATTATTTTCACTCAATATTTGACAAAAATTACCTACATTTGAATCAACTGTAGGAAACATTCGATTAAATGCTGTCTTGTTAAAAAGCATTTCATTGTTACGCAGATAATAATAATAATAATAACGCTCAATACTTATTTGCATATAATTACCCGAGATCCGTATTCCGTTGAACTGCAAAAACTAGTTTTGCTAAATTGAAATCGCCATGGCGGATCCGATCAATTAACGATGCAGGAGTGAGATATAAATCCGCCGGCCATTGCGATATATGTAAAAGTTGTGACAGCATTTCGATTGGTATATTTTGTAGCAATTTAGAGAAAAGTAAATCTTTGGCTAAATTGCCGACATAGAGGGCAAGAAAGCCGTCCTTTAAAAGCCACAAGTCTGTAGGTCCAGGGAGAGAGGCTCCAAGGATAATCGATCCTTCGGGCAGCGGAATTCGCCAAAGACATCGACCATTCGCCGGGTCGTAGAGCCGATATTGTTGATCCGTTTCGGAGGAAAACCAGACGGAAAGACCTCCAGCAGTCAGCCAACATCCTCGGGTCGAAGAATACCCCTCATCCGGCTAGAAAGATTTATCTATACAATATGGTTTATTTTATATAAAAAGGAGTTCTAGAAAACAGACAGGTATTCAGTTGAAAAAACATTTTTATGCTTGTATAAACGAAGTTTTAATATCATAATAATTTCTTCATCAGGCCATAAAATGAGAATTATTGTCATAAGGGAAACAAAATTATATGATGGTAATTTCTTTATTTGAATTAATAGGATATGATAGTTGTTAAGTTCTGATGAAGATACGACCAAAAAGTATCAAAACGTCGACTAAAAAAGCTTTAAAAATTGGATTTTAATCTGAGTATTTTTCAAAACACTTTTTTTATTAAACTAAGAGAGTGCAGTGTTGGTTTATAGTTAAACATTATGTAAATTCGAATTAAAGGGAGTTTTTGATTTGTTTCTCAGAAATGAAAGATTTAAAAGGTTTTTATATGGTAAACATCAATTTAGTATTTCGGGTTGTTAACCCATCTTCATGAGGGTAGACTCATTTTTTATATTAATATTATAACAGCCATGAAACTTCATTTATAAATCTATTTTAGTTTAAACATATGACAAATATGTAATACAAAATGGCAAAAGATAATGTTGGTAGGATAATTCTAAAAATTTTAATCCATGGCAAACACTTTTTGCCTTGTTAATAAGAAATTTAAAAGGCTTGGCGCGTACTGGATATGTTAATTTTTTAAAGGAGGATGAATGAAATTCAATTACTTCTTTCCAGTTATTTTTATTTTTACAAGTGGTTTATCCAAATATTTCGAGAGCACTACGGCATCTCTTCCTCAGTGGGGAAGGCAGGACCAGAATAACAGTGAGTTAGCGGGTTCATAGGACAATAATTGTCTTATAATTAGAGATGTTAAATTGTAATTATATTAATATAGCTAAAACCGAGAGGTGAACCGCGATTGGAATCAAGTGTACACGTCTTTGGAATTATGTGGAATTATTCTGAAATTAATTATTCATCTATTGTCTTCTATTTGGAAATGAAAGGGAAGTGGAAGTAGGTGTACACGATATTAGGTCGCGGTTCACCCCTCGGCTAAAACTATTATTTAATTTATATTTGACTATATGAAAAATTTTTACCTACGGCTCTAGGAATAAGAGGAAAAATAGAATTTAATTTAATTTTTTAAATACATTGAACATTAACCTAAATAGAATAAAAAAAAACGAAATTAATTTTTGTTTTACCTTTATATAAATTATCGGTTTAGGAAGTGAAACATAATTTCTTGAAAATTCAAGTTTTTCAGGAATTCCAGCTGAAAAAGAATAAAAAAAATTTTAATATTTGCATTACTATTAATACTATTAATTAAGAATTAACAGTATGTAAATAATTAAATTCAATATGTAAGAGTATTCAAGGAATATTTTACTAAGAAAGATTCAAGGAATGGTTTCACAAAATAAGATTTTTGAAAACATATTTTGATAAAGCACATCTTGGGTCCCCGAATATGAGAATAAATAGTGATGATTTCTAGTCTAATAAAATTAAAAAATTTGAAAATAAAATAAATAAATACTAACCCATGAGAGTGGGTGATTTATGCATTTGCAATGAATTCAAATAAATGTTCCAGGTGCTTTTAAAAATTTTCTCTTTTGAATGAGTTGGTCTGGGTTCATGAGAAGTCTCTGATCTAAAATAAATAAATATAATCAATTATATTTGCTAAAACCTGGATGATTAATTAATTTTTAATTATAATAGAACAACATTGAATGTGGTCAGGAAAAAAATTATATTTATTACCGAAATGATGTAGAAAGAGCGCTTCGTAAACTGGATGTCGATTTAAAAGAGAGTTTTGAAGAAATCGATTTTGTTGTTGAGGACAAACTTAAAGTATCCGAATCTGATCTGGCACTAAAAATTAATCAATCATATAAATATCAATAAGAACTTCATGGGCCCCTTGAATTTCAGCTGAAGCCGCAAGCCGTAAGGCGGTTGCCCGGTTACCTTCCTTTGACTGTTAAATCTATTTCCTTAACAAGTTTTAAGAGAGATGAAGATTTTAATATATAGCAAAGAAAAAGAGTTTCAAGATATGTGATGAGTAGAAAGTAAAATAACTCGAGGTGAGGAAAAGTCAGAAAGAAATTGAGTCATGAATTATTCAAGCTAAAATGAAAGACTAATTCAAATGGCCTCGTAAATAGATCGATGTTATTGAAGACTTGGGGATAGAGCATTTGATGTTTTTTTTACTTTATTATTTTTTTTTTAATACAATCGAATGCAAGAAGGGGTGCATTAGTAAAGATGCATCCCCTATGGATCTCGAAAGACCCTTGCATTACCGAAGAGAAGGGAAAGTTGATTAAGTGAGAGGGTGTAGACGTAGGTGTTTATGCACTCGGGTTTTGAAGGTTTGAAGATTATAAATGCTGGGAAAGATGGAGGCTGGGAGAGAGTTCCAGTTCCTTGAAGTCATGGGGGATATATGTATTGGCGAATGAAGTGGTCCGCCACTTTTCTAATTTGACCGCAAAAGAGTGTTAGGAGTCGGCGAAACGCGTGCTACGCGCAAAGCATGCTTTGGGGAGGGGGATTATTGATTTTATCTCATCAGAGCACCTGCCGTGATAGTATCTATAGAAAAGGGAAAGGGCAGAGACATTTCTTCGATGAGCTAGCGAGTCGAGGGAGTCGGTGAGGGTAGAATCGTCAATTAGCCTGACGGCTCGTTTCTGAATTGCATCCAGGGTAGCAAGAGAATATTTAGAGGCTCCTCTCCATAGATGAGAGCCGTATGCGAGACAGGGCCGGATTTGGGCCTTGTAGATGATGAGAAGATGTGGGGGATTATTATTATTTATTTTATTATATAAAATGATTGTCTTTTATTAGTTTATGACTAAAAAAACCTTTCAATTTAAAAATTAAGTCACTTAAGTTCTGGAAGAAATTTATAATAAATCATAAAGAAATAAATTTATTTCAAAACAAATCTTTATTCAACATACCTATTATAATACTTTTATAATTTATTAAAACTACATATTAAATTATAATATTAATGAAATAAGTATATGTTCTTGTTTCTTATTAGAAAAATAATCAATCTTGGTTGAATATTTGAGAGTGAGTGTGACATTGAGAGAGCATCTTCCAACATGTTTCGAATTTGATTCTATAATTGTTAATGCAGAGAACATCACTTCGCATAAATATGAAGTACAAAATGGCAAAAGTATATTTAATGCTAAGTATTTCAAAAATTGTTGGAAATTCCTGCACTAATTCAAAGCCCAAATTCATTCATTAACAGGTATACCTCGAATTTTTTTGAATTAATATTTGGTCACTGTCCATCTAATTTTTTTCATTATGATTGTCATTTTATGTTTTCTGACCCGAAAATTTAGTTAAGCGATCCATCGTTTAAGGGGGTTTGTGACTGTTTATCATTTTTATAAGAAAATTATCAAATTTTTACCATTGATGTATTAAATATTTATTTCTGAAATTTGAAGTTGATTGTCTGTTATTATTACCGAAAAATAAATTAATTGAAAATTGTCCTTTTAACATGGAAATAAATGGACCGAGCTTTTAAAAGGGGCTATTACTTCTTTACAAATTATACAATTTTCAACAAATTTATACAGATCAATAATTCAACTTTTTTGAATAGAAAGATACATTTTTCAATAGATTTGACAGTCTAGTTAATTAGTTATTCATAAATGTAAAAAATAAAGTTATTTGCAGCCAACAGAATATAACAAAAGAACTAGTGTAGAATTCCAACTCTATTTGTTGAAATCATTTTTGCGTTAAATAAATGTTTTTATAATGAGAAAAAAATTTATCTCAATATTCTTTTTATTGATATTATCCAAACAAAGATTTTTATTCGAAATTAACCTCATTAATAACAATTTTTTTATTAAAAAATTTAGTAGCCAGAACCCTGGAGGAACACAAAAGATTTTTTCGAAGATCAATCAGATAGATAAGCTGTCCCGAACCTCCTTAAGAACCACTGGTTTAGAAGCAAGACTTAGCAAAAAAAGAATATGGTGTTGTTTATCGAATGAAAGTTGGATATTTTAAAACTAAGTATAAGAAATGTAAATGATTCAATGTTCACCTGGAATCTGAAACTGGCTCAATTGGTTTGATTTGATATGTAAAACAATCAATGATATCGGCTAAATGGATTCGTCCTGAAGACGTTGTTGCCGCCACGAAATGTCCATCCTGAGAGGAAACTAATTCTACAAATGTCTGCTCAGATTCATAAAGAGGATCGGCTAAATTTATAACACCATTCAATTGCTCTCCAGTGGTCAGAGAGAAAGCAGCTGAAAAATCAAATCCAACGAGAAAAATTATTTAGCATAATTTCATATAAATTTAATCAAATTATATGTATATTATTTATGAGTCATTTATTCCCATGTCCTCTGACTTTTGCATTTTTTATTAGTCGGGAATTTTTGTCTTAAAGTATCAATTGAAATTATTTTTTTTAATTTCTTGTTTATTTTTTCAAGCTTAGTTTAAAAATTAATGTTTTGTCTAGATTTTTCGTTTTGAAAAGACTTAAACAAAATATATATAAAAAAATGATTATATTTTTTTCTTAAGGGCATAATGGGTCAATAATTATTATTTTTTGAAAATACTATTATCCATACCAGGAATTTTAAAACTAGTCTCATCGAGGGCAATTGATTCTGTTTAATATTTGAAATTGGTGAAATATTTTTATTCATCCAATAAAATCCAATAATAGGGTCTGAATTTAAATTTTAAACGGAACCCTACAAATAATTTATTGTAAGAAAAATTATTAAAAGGGATTTTTTTTAATTTTAGTGAGTAAATAAGTAAATTTCATTAATTTGGAAAAGAAATAGAAAGAATCAGTTACCTATGATGGAATTAGTCTTTTAAAATTCATGGAAAGGATAATAGATTTATTTTTAAATTTATAAAGTTGATCGAGCTATGCTCTTAAAAAATGCCGGACAAGTGCGAGTCCGACTTCTAAACCAAGGTTCCGTGCCTTTATCTTCCAAAATATGTACTTGAGATATCTAATCCTTTCTTATTTTGAGTTGATAAGGAAAAAATGATAGAATTTCAGTGAATTTTTCTTAAATTTTAACTTAAGCCACTTATGAGCGAAAAGTCAAAAAATTAGCTAAAAATGGTCAATTTGGGGCTCCCTCACACCGTCATTTGGAAATTTTTTGTCTAATTCACTTAAGCAAATCTATATGATAAAACTTTTTTATTATTATTATTTTTGAGCCCAAAAATTATTCGACCCTCCCCAAAATAATCATATGATTATTGATTTCGAGGAAATGAATACAAATAAAACTTGTATATTTCAAGATTGTATCTTATTAAGTTAATGAGCTACAATGCAGATGGACATACAATCTAGCGATATTAATAGGCCTCGATTTACTCTTGAACTGAACTACTGAACCCTAATAAGGTATGATATTAAAAAAAAAAACGTAAATAAATCTAATTTTCAAGAAGTTCTAAGTACTTGAAATTTAAATTTTACCCATGATTGATTTGACAAAAAATTTGGAAAAAAAAATTCAATGGATACAGGAAGACAACAAAATTTCAGCTTGATAATAAAAAAAGTGCGAGGAAGGCTGTAGATTTAGCATAGAATGTCCCATATATATTAGAATTAAATTGAATGTTTTTGTTTTTTTCATACAGAGAATTCCATCGGCCGTCAATGAATACAATAAAGAATTGCAAATGGAGATTCGAGCACAGGAAGCCATTTCGAATGCAAATATTACTGAAGTCAATCCGGGCCATTCTAAGCTGACAATCCAACGTAGATCCAACGATAAAATAAGACGGGCCTCCGTGAATAATACAATATCAATATCACTCTGTTCTGTTAATTCTGTCAAGAAAAAAAAATTAAATTAAAATAATTCAAAGAAAGGAAATTTCAAATGTTTATTCCTATTTAAAACTTACTAGACTATAGAGTATTAAAATAGATGATCGAACATTTTATTTTTTGAATAAGAAATACTATTTAAACAACATTTTTCAATTCAACTAGCAAAATTTTTAATAAATTTGTAAAAGTTAGATTATAGTTTATTTCCATTTAGTCGTGAAGATGTTCTTATAATAGAAGGAAAGTTAGGCAAGTGGTAGTAAATGTTTGTTCTTCTGTCTTTTCAACGATTATACAGGGTGATTCATGGTCGATGGCACGTTAGACGTTTATGGAAAACCTGAAAGCAGGATTTTTCTGAAAATTTAGCACCTTACATTTTCTTGCTGTTCTATCGATCTAAAATATTTTCGCATCTACGACACTTGCATTCCATCGAAAGTAGTAGCAACTTTATTGTTTTAAAGGAATAGCTCCGTATATTAACACATTTTTAGAACCGGCCTGTTTATTTAAAATACTTTTTGATTAATATGGTCCTATACTACTCTATCAGTTTTGAGATAAAAATAATGCAAGAACGGGTCCAACACATGCTCAATTAAAAGCTTAAATAAATTAGTGATCTCAATTCATGAAAAGTTTTAGGTGCTAAGTTGAGAGATTCGAAAGTATTTAATTTACGCACGAAAATCATTCATACATGGTGGCAGCTTAAGATTCCAGTTATTTCGTTATCAAAAGGGATCAAAAAGTTCGTTTTCAAGATAAAGACCCCATATACTCAATAAATTGAAAGACGAGAAAAATGCTTTAAGACGATATACCATGCTTATACTAAAACATCAAGTTTTTCTTAATAGACGCTTTTTCGTGAAAAATTACATTTAATGAATTTAATTTCAACTAACCATGGCATTGCTATATCGTTTGTTGACTATTTATAAGTAACTTAAAAACAGTTTATTTGATGTTCAAAAAATCTCTCCAAAATGATAGCAAAAGTTGATTATTTAAACAAAGTTTTTATAGTACAAAATAAATAATATCATAAGAACTTCCGTTTGATATTATTTATTTTGTACTATAAGAACTTCGTTTGAATAATCAATATTTGCTATCATTTTGACAGATTTTTGAACATCGTCAATAAACTGTTTATAAGTTACTTATAAATAGTCAACAAACTGACATGCTTGATATTGCCATGGTTAGTTGAAATTTAAATTCATAAAAATGTAATTTTTCACGAAAAAGCGGCTTTATTAAGAAAACTTGATGTTTTAGGTATAGGAACATGGTATATCGTCTTAAAGCATTTTTCTTCGTCTTTCAATTTATTGAGTAATATATGGGGGGTCTTATTTGAAAAAACGAACTTTTGATCCCTTTTATGAATAACGGAAATAATAGGAATCTTAACACGCCCTGTATAATATGGAATTGATTTTTCGGCGTAAATCAAATACTTCGGGTCTGTCTAAACTACCACCAAAATATTAACTTTTCATGAATTGAGAGCACATTTATTTAAGTTTAATTAGGGCCATGTTTTGGACCATATTAAACACAAATTATTTTTTATCTCGAAAACCGATAAAGATAGGTATAGGACAATACTAATAAAAAAGTATTTTAATAAAAGGGCGGTTCTAAAATCATGTTAATATACAGGGTCCATTTAAAAAAATAAAGTTGCTACGACTTTTCGATGGGAGCCGAAACGCCGCAATGCTGAAAATATTTTAGATCGATAGAACAGGTAAGAAAATGTAAGTTGAAGGAGACAATAAAAGAGTGTGTCTTCTGCTGGAATTATAAATTTTATTTATTTATAACGAGACTATAGTTTCGAGGGCTTTGCCCTCTTCATCAGTCTATTACAATGTATTCACAGGAATTAATTTATAAATGAAAGTTTTACATTTTTCATGTGTTAATAAATAAATAAAATTTATAATTCCAGCAGAAGACACACTCTTTTATTGTCTCCTTCAATATATAAAAATTCTGCTACTCTCGGCAAAAACTTTCAATTTAAAATGTAAGTTGCTAAATTTTCAGAAAAATCCTGATTTCAGTTTTCCATAAACGTCTAACGTGCTATCGACCGTGAATCACCCTGTATACAGGGTGATTCACAACAAGTGTAAAAAAAACTTTGGGAAATTAAGAATAATTTAAGGATAAAATGTTATATAAACATAGGTCCTAACTACAAGTGATGAAAGTGTATTTATACATACATTTCAAATTTATTTAACAATAAAAAACAACACATAATTAACATTGTTATTTAAAAACAAAACATAACCTCTTTGTGGCCACATTTTCATTGTTGAAATAAACACTCGAGATCAGATGTCGCAAAGAATATATTATTTTATTATGCTCCCACTCAAATTCAGAGACTCAAATTGGCAAGAACAATTTGAAAGTAAGGGCTGATGATGGTTCATTGATAAGCAGCTGTCAAGCTTGCATACTACCTCAAGGAGCAGATTTTGAGCAAAAATAGATTTATGAAAAATAATAATTAAGAGTTGTTTTCATTGTTAAATAAATATTAAATGAATTAACATGTACAAGTACATATATCTAAATAAAATTTTGATTAACCGTAGTTCTATATGGAATTGAAATAGGATCTATGTTCATTTAATATTTTTTGCTTAAAATGACCTCTCCAATAATTACTCAAAGAATTTTACACTCGTTGAGAATCATTCTGTATAAATCTAGATATTTCCCTCAAACATAAAATAAAATAAATGATTTTTTTTTTACAAACCAATTCGACAATCCCAGTTTGATAAAAACTTTTTAAAATTTGCCAAAAGTTCTTTATAATATAAATTAATATTTGATTTAGTACTGATATCAAATATTTCAATATCATTTGTATTCTTATTAATAGTAATGAGAAATCGTCCATCTTTGGAGAATGTGGCCCTTTTAAAGAAAAAAATGGTATTAAAAACATATATTAATGTTATATTGAAAATTTTTTATTTTTATAAATATAAATAAATACAAATCTTTTATAAAAAACAATCTTAAAACGTATATTTAAAATTCAAATGTTTCTGGAGAATTTCTACCTTTATCAATTAAATTTTAAGAAATTGAAAAAATAGTTTTTTTTTTTTTTTTTTTTTTTAATGCAATCGAATGCAAGAAGGGGTGCACCAGTAAAGATGTAGCCCCTATGGATCTCGAAAGACCCTTGCATTACCGAAGAGAAGGGAAAGTTGTTTAAGTGAGAGGGTGTAGACGTAGGTGTCTATGCACCCTGGTTTTGAAGGTTTGAAGATCATAGGTGCTGGGAAAGATAGAGGCTGGGAGAGAGTTCCAGTTCCTTGAAGTCATGGGGATATATGAATTCGCGAATGAAGTGGTCCGGCACTTTTCTAATTTGACCGCGAAAGAGTGTTGGGAGTCGGCAAAACGTAGTGCTGCGTGCAAAGCATGCTTTGGGGGGAGGACTATTGATTTTAAAAAGAAATAGAATGCTTTTAGAAAGAAATATAAAGCAACTATAAACAAATAAATATTTTTAAAATAGACAATAATATAGATTGTCTTGGAGATCAAATCAATTAACTTGAATAAAAATAAAAAATATAAAAAAATCCATATTTGACCTTTTGTTAATTTAATTTTTGATGTTTAATCTAAGATTGGAAGAGTTGGAATTGTGACCTAAGTTAGTTGAATAGTACAGGGTGTCTCAAAAGAAAGTTTATATTTAGTGGATCGATTAAAAAAAAGTAAGCTGTCTATCAAAAAAATGTTTATTAATTATTAAAGTACACAATTTAGGAATTTTTTCTTAAAATTAATATCGTCTAAATGTAAACCTTCGCATTCGCGGCACTCATTTAATCGGACAGTAAAATTTCATATGGCGGCTCAGACAGATAGACTCCGTGATGGCTGCCGTTTCCAGACGAATATTTTCTTTCAAATGTGCCTGGGAAGTCGGTTTATTGGCGTAAACTTTGGATTGGAGATAACCCCTCAGGAAAAAGTCCATAGGGGTTAAATCAAGGACTGCATGGAGGCCTATTTATGTCACCTCTCCTGGAGATCAAATTGCCAGTGAAAATTACACGAGCTCGTGGCAGAGACGTATTGGACGTGTGTGACGTTGCTGGTGGAGCTTTAGGTCTTTGTGCAAAATGCGGTGTAATAATGATCTGTGCAATTGCGCGCTTCCGAATTGAAAGGTTTGGATCGTCACGAACAGACTTATTAATACGCCCCACGTTTTCTACCGTTCTTGATGACTTTGGGTGCTCTGATTTTGGTTTTTTCAGTGTTGTACTGCTCTCTTCAAATTTTTGGACCCATTTTCGAATAAGAGGAATGCTTGGCGCATCATTTACATGGCGAAACCTTGAATATTGGAGAATCTTCTACGCGCTGCAGTCGCCGAATGACCGTTTTTGTAAAACTCTTGTACGCACAACGCACGGCCCGCTTACGAGAAACGCTCCATAGCAACTGAATTCCCAAGAGTCAGGCTACCGATTGGCATACCCCCCGTTCCCCTCGGGATCGTTGCGTTCGCGCAGTAAGCTAAACAAATAAAAACTTTCTTTTGGAACACCCTGTACATTCGTAATTTTCTGTTCTAACTTTTTATTGAAGAGTACCCAAATTTCAATAATATAGCTTATATAGATTCTGAGATATGGACCTGAGAAAATAGCTAATTTCACTCACTGACTGACATGTCATCAAAACCTATATAGGGTACTTCCAATCATTTCAGCATCTCATAGCTTACAAAAAGCAGATTATAAAAGTAGATTATTATAATTAAAATAATTAAAAGTCAAGAGATTTTAAAATTTCAAAAATTTAAATTCTTAAAAGCCGATAATCTATTACGGTGTTTTAGATCTTTTTTACATGTCAGAAGGGATCGCTACCTCAGGCGTCGAACCAATGGGCCAATCTAGATTCCGGACAGAAGGCCTTTCCATAGAGACGAGATCCTTCCGACATACACTTAGCTATGATTTAAGCAAATAAATTTCACTAAACACCTTTTCCAAGTTAATTTCAGGAAATAAACATAGGTATATAAGTAAATGAAGGGAACTGAGGAGCGCATATCACATTTCCCTTACGAATAGTAAACATATAGTAATCTGTCATCGTGCAGGCCACATTACTTTCTCTTATCATCTTATCAACATTGAATACCACCGTGTTTATAGCCCACCATTAGATTTTCCCTTAGCGTCATTTAAAATTTAATCATCATCAATTAAATTTTTTGAACTTCTCCCCTCCCCCATTTTGGGTTTCTGAAGATTATTTGATGGATGTTGGATGATGCTAAGTGAAAATCTAACCACCTTTGGGGGTAAAATAGCTACTTGAAGGGGCTAATCAGACTAATTAATAATTAATATTGACGAAACGGATTCAATTTTTCTGCTGCGAGGATGGATATTTTTTAACAAGGGGTAAAGACGAATGCCTTGCTTGGTCAGAAGTCGAATGAAACTGAAAAGGTTAGGAACCACTGATGTTGATAAGTGAAAGTAATGTGGTCGGCATAAAAACGGCAATTATTATTTAATATTTGTAAAGGAAAGTCATATTATTATTGCAGACAATCTTTTTGAAAATTCGAAGAGGTTAAATCGAAATTATTCAATTCAATAATTGCTTTGACATTTTTTAATTGAATACAGTGGTACCTTGAGATACGAATTTAATTCGTTCTGTGATCATCGTCGTATGTCAAAAAAATCGTATCTCAAAGCAATTTTTCCCATTTAAAAAAATGTAATATATATTAATGCGTTCTAGCGATATGAAACTAACCCAAAACACAGTTAAATTATACACAATATACACAATTTGTATATAGATAAACGAGTAATAATACACATAATGTTTATTAATATATTAATAACACACAATGTTTATTAATCATGACTTTAACGTCAGGCCTTTTTGGCCTCACTTTCCTGACTTTCACTGCGTGAGACCTTCATAAGGTAACGATCAAGAGAGGTCTGTTTCTGCCTTCTTTTTAAAATGTTACGAAAGAATGTGAGACACTTATCATCAAATAAGGCACATCGCAAATTCGTATCTCAAATTTTTCGTTGTATGTCGAGGTATACATTTTAGAATATTTCATGTTGTATCTCAAAACATTCGTATGTTAGGACATTCGTATCTCAAGGTACCACTGTACCATATATGTTCAAAGATAAGAAAAAAGCACAGTGAATGTTCATATTTATTGTGTGTGTATATGAAAAAAAATACTAGTATAGTATATATATCTTAACCAAAACATTCTGTGAAAAAGTAGTCAAATCTATTAGGGTGTAACCAAGTTAAATTGGCCAATAATAATTAAGTTGAGAGATCTACTATTAATTATTCTTGGCGAAATTAACTTGGCTACACCCTAATACAGTGTTCCGCAAACTTTTTGTGTTCAAGGCACATCTACCAAATCAAGAGATTTTAGAGATACACCAAAGAAATAAAACCAATGTTTATTTAATAAAGGGTGTTTTTTTTATAGGTTCACAACTTTAAATTAAAATAAAACAAAGAAAAATATTTTTAATATCAATGAAACTGGCTTTATTGGAAAGATAATTTTATGCCATTGATGTTTGAATGTGATTTCACCCATGTGACCGCCGCGTCTGGATTTCCAATTTTCGCAGCAATTGCGGCCGTATTTCGCCAAATGTTGTATTCCATGTATTCCAAGTGTTCAATCGTCTCTGGTTTATCGGCGTAGACAAGTGACTTGACATATCCCAAAAGACGTTTGAACACTTGGAATACAACATTTGGCGAATTATTGGCGAAATACGGCCGCAATTGATGCGAAAAGTGTGTGAAAATTGGAAATCCAGGTTGAGCCATCTACCCGCCAGCCGTGGAGGCCACATGGCCGAAATCATATACAAACATGAATGGCATAAAATTAATTTTCCAATAAAGCCAGTTTCATTGATATTAAAAATATTTTTCTTTGTTTTATTTTAATTTAAAGTTGTGAACCTATAAAAAAAACACTCTTTATTTATTTATTATTAAAATCAATATAATATGAAAAGATGTTTAATGAGAAATGTGAGCCTGCTTGACTGTGCTCAACAGGCGACAGACAAAATTTCGTTATTAAGGCTGCTCTCATCTCTTGCTACTCGCATAACTCTCAGCTGTGTGTTATGTGCATTATAGGCCAGTCAAAATCGACAATAAATTCGCAAAACATGATGTATCTCTGATTTTTTAGTATGTTGTTTGGAGCCATTAGGGGTATGTATGCCCAAGTTTGCAATTCTCAAAAAGTTGTGGAAAAATTTTTACACACGAAAAACCGCGAAATTTTCGGACTTTTTTCAGATTCTGCTCTATATCTCCTAATCCATCTAGTTTTCGTCTAAAGCTATTCTATATGTTTCTTAAGAGAAATAAATTTGTGAGAAATTAAGCTCAACCGGAGCTCTCTAGGTCAATTGGTTACCGAATTATGGCACTTTTAAAATAGGACAAATTTTCGAAAAATTGAAAATTTTACTTTTAGACCCTCTTTGGACAGAAATTGCATCGAAACCATTCATCCTACAAGTAAAACTTATAGAATATAATTTGTAGGCAATTTAATTAGCTTTAAATTAAGTGCAGTGCGAGGTCTGTAAGTCTTGTAGTTCTCTCAAAATCTAAGATCAAATCGGATAGGAAAGGTTTTCTGGAAAAATGCGATTTTACCTTATATCGATTTTTTTAGATTTTGAGAGAACTACAAGACTTACAGACCTCGCACTGCACTTAATTTAAAGCTAATTAAATTGCCTACAAATTATATTCTATAAGTTTTACTTGTAGGATCAATGGTTTCGGTGCAATTTCGGTCCAAAGAGGGTCTAAAACTAAAATTTTCAATTTTTCGAAAATTTGGCCTATTTTCAAAGTGCCATAATTCGGTAACCAATTGACCTAGAGAGCTCCGGTTGAGCTTAATTTCTCACAAATTTATTGCTCTTAAGAAACGTATAGAATAGCTTTCGACGAAAAATGGATGGATTAGGAGATATAGAGCAGAATCTGAAAAAAGTCCAAAAATTTCGCGGTTTTTCGTGTGTAAAAATTTTTCCACAACTTTTTGAGAATTGCAAACTTGGGCATACATACCCCTAATGGGTCCAAACAACATACTAAAAAATCAGAGATACATCATGTTTTGCGAATTTAGCCATTTTTTGTGTCGATTTTGACTGGCCTAATTATCTTCACAAAACTTGATATTTTTCCGAGGCACACACTTTGCGGAACACTTCCCTAATAGATTTCACTACTTTTTCAAACTTGGCCTGTTTTTTCACAGAATATTTTGATTGGGATGTATTTTAAATAATTTGTTTTAAGATTGTTGTCAATAATTGATTTGTATTTATTTATATATTATAGTTATAATAAATGATAATAAAAACCTTTTAATATTCTCATGTTCCCATGCAAGTCTTAATAATTGAATTTGATTATCTTTGGTTTTATTTGTTTCATATAAATATCCCTTGCCATCTTCTTTTAATAAAAATACATTTCGAAATTTATTAGAAAATTTTGTAAACGACAAATTTTCTAATGAAATATCAAATTTAGATAATAAAATCGGTTTTTTATATTCCATTTTCACTGTTGAAAAATTATATTTCATATATAAGTATAACGACTATTTAACTATAACTAAATCCAAATCTAATTAGGAAAGAAGCAAACATTTTAGTTCGACGTTAATTATTTATTTACTTAACAATTAACCTTTATCCTTTGAAATGTCAGTGAAGCAAGCAAGCCGTGCTTGACGTCAAACAAGTCAAGCTGACGCAAAATGGCGCATTTTTTAATTCTATCAAAAGAAATGAAAAAATAAAATCTATGCTAAATTAAATAAACTGCAAAGGATCGTTGCTAAACTTTATCCAATGTATTACTATATTATTCTAGAGTAAAGTACTTTAAAATATTATTTTACTAAAAACTTTATTTAACCTTTTTTGTTGTCCCTAAGATACTTAATTAGGATATTAAATTTCATCAAAATTGGTTAATTCATTTTCAAGATATTTAGAAAAAACTAAAAAAGTACTGAAATAAAGTACTAATGTTTGTGGGCCGATATGCACCAAAAACTAATCAGCGCTTCATTTTGTTAAACTAATGGTAGGTTTTCAATTTTATTTCAATCGGTGCAAAGGTGTGGAAAAAATCGTGGACGAAAAAAACGATAACATACATCCATCCCCACGCACTTCCAAAAAAATGGCACTTTTTGGCCTCTCGACGAGATCCCTGGTAATTTTTGGCAAAATCGTCACGTGCTAAAATTCAACCTAATTGAATACTACAATTTGTGACATTAATTGAGTCCATGGGTTCCGTAGTCTTTACCAGAGGACCCTTTGAAGTCCCGCTTGGCGCGAGAGCGATTACAATACTTTACCCATGCTTCGCATTATTGGATAAAGTAAAAAAAAAAATTGATAATTAAAATATTGTGATATAAGAATATTATAAAATTGTTTCCATTGTTGCATAAATATTTTGTTTGTAAATTGTTAATCATTCTTTAACTTTTATGTACGATTTAATAAGTCTAATAAAACCTTAATCTAAAAAAAGTTTTGATATTTTTATTACAATTTATTAAACTTATTAAAATATTCTAATCCTATTCGTATTATGGATAAGGTGACCAGATTTTAACATTGGTGAAGCGGGACACCAGTGTAGGGGGGGGGGTCTTGTTTAAAAAAAATTGATCTAGAGCAGTGCTTCATTTAAGCTATATGGGTCACGACACTGAATTTTGGGGTCGCGAAACATAGGGCAACAAAGACAATGAAAAAATTATAATGCACAACGGCCAAAAATTAATGTTTGGTGAATTTGAGTTATATCTGTCATATTGAATTTCCAAAAATTTTGATATTGCCATTTTCTATTAGATATATTTATTTATTTATGTGAAGCGACGTTCTCATCATTGGTGATTATAAAATCTAAACACGGATAAAAATTTGACAAATGTTGAAGTTGATGAACTCCTGTTTGACTCTTTATACTATATATATTTATCTAGATTAATTTGTAACAACGCTTAGAGAAATTTTTCTAAAAAAATTACCCTCTTGCCTAGAATCGAACCGACGAACTCTTGAACTAGGTTCATCAGCTCTAACCACTAGGCCAATGTCACATTAATATTTATATCTTGATTTCTTTTACTAAAATTATATATTTTTGATTTAGACTTTGTATCTAGATAATATTGTCTTCATTTGAACTCGAATGAAAATGAAAAAACACCAATAGATTTTAAATTAAGAAACATTAAATATATATTAATTAACGATGCAAATTTGAAATATATATATTCGAATTTTGAAATGAAAGACTCCAATTCATTTTAAATTAAGAAACATTAAATATATTGATAATTGTTCCTCCCCCCCCCCCCCCCCCGCCACTCAAAAATTAAAGATGCGAAACTTTTAAGAGACGATGTATTTTCGGTAGTTTACGGGTATACATTTGGAGTGTGGTTTTTTAAGAGGAATAAAATTTTTGGACCGAGACGCTGCCCGCCAGGGCACCGGCCCGGAGGGCCAAGCTTCTTAATTGTGAACCATTTGTCGGCGCGAATTCTTTCCAAAAATCGGGACTTTCTTAAAAAGTCGCGGGACGCGGGACAAATAGTTAAAAATCGGGACTGTCCCGCCGAAAGCGGGACGTCTGGTCACCTTAATTATGGATAAATAAATTTATGAAACCAGAAAAGTTGGACATAGATTCAAACTCTATAGTGATGCTGCTCTAATCTGGAATCATTGCTGATGGTTTCGTATTTTCCATGATTTTCATTTATCTATAAGTGCTGACGAAAAAGAAAAATTGATTGTATTATTCAATCACGTTTCAACAAGAATATATACCCACATATGTGATTGCGCATTGTGAGACTATAGAAATGGTTCGTTCTTTAGAATTAGCACAGAAACAATCTCAACAAAATACTTGTCTCATCCTTCATTCATTATTGCGATTCCTGATAAAACATCATCAAATGAGAATATCCTTCCTGGGGAAAATGATATAAAGTCACTCAATACATCTCATGGTCTTATTTTACAAAAATGTTTTTTCTGTGGATATAAAAGGCATCCTAGAAGTAAGTGTCCGGCAAAAGATATGCAACTTGCAACAATTGCAATTCCTTTTGGAGTTACAAACGGCGTTAGAACATCGTAAGACGGACTCCAGACTATTTAAAAGATTATATTTAATAAGAGGGAAGAATGTGATATACGAATATTAAAAAATTACTAGCTGCAAGGCACGCCCCCTGGACCACCAACCCACGAACCTCACCCAGCACTTCTCACCCTCCGCACCATGCACCCGTGCCCAACCCCCGCCCCACAATCCCGCACCCCCGTCCCACCACACTACGCCTCTGGACCCTCACCTGAACCACCCACTCAACCCTGCACCCTCTCCCCCCGCACCACCCCACCAAGCCTCTGGATCCTGACCTGAACCCTCACTGCACCACCCCACCCCACTACGCCTCTAGACCCTCACCTGAGCCCCCCCCCCATTACACCTCTGGACCCTCACCTAAACCCACCACTCCACCCTTCACCCCCGGACCCCAGCCCGCACCATCACTCCACCCCCGCACCCAGTTTTTTTCATTTTTTTTTTTTTATGATAATGATGAGAGAAGGAGTTACACCAAAAAAGGTGCAACCCCTAAAGGCCTGGGTTGGCCCCTCCATCGTAAAAAGAAGAAGAAAGAATTTTATGGATTGGGCGGGGGTGAAGGTATCTGTGGATACGGGTCTTAAATAGCTGAAGGTTATAAGTCGCGGGAAAGATGGTGGCTGGTCTTTTTTACT
>JALMQS010000187.1:23847948-24083927 GCA_024734495.1 Forficula auricularia
ATCAGCGTAGAAAACTTTACTGAAATCCATTGGTATTAGGTTTAGGCAGGAAAATTTTGGTTTAATAGTGTTATTAAATTTTTTTTTAGAAATTAATGAATACTCTTGTACTTTTTGAAAAGAATTCTTACTTTTTCCAACTCCCCATATTGTAAATTTTTAGTTCGTGTCTGTAATCCTGTACTGTGAAGCTTTTAAATTCCTTTTCAGTTCAAATTGCCGTTGAAAATTAAAAAAAAAATACACCTTCAATACTCCTTTGGGAAATTTGTTTCAAATTCTGGAAAGAATATAGTACTCTCCACCAAATGCAACAATCCACTCTTATCTGGCTTTTATCCTAAGGCTTAGACGATGCAAAATCATTTCTACTTAGATCACTTAATAATATAGTTCTAATTCTATGAATATATTTTACATTTAGGTTCAAATTTCAAAATTCCATTTCTTTAAAATGTACATTTTTTAATTGGCCCTGGTCAGGTTCTCTCCAAGGTGCCAAGTAATTTACTCGAAATATTTTGATTAAAAACAATCAACCCGTTATTACCAGGAAAGCACATTATTGTAAGCTGATGAGGTGTTTTACTCTAAACACTTGGATCAGTTCAGAGCCGTGATAAAAGAAATCTATATAAAGCCCAAAACCTTATAGCGAGGAGTAGCACATATAATATATAGCGTGGGAGAGAATGCCGGCAAGCAAGAGGTAGGCGGTTAGGGTTAAATAAAAATGCACATATAAAATTGGTACACGACACAAGGCGAGTGGACGCAGGTGAACTTGTAGGGAAAGAGATGATACTATTCGATACACTTCGGGCTACCGTACCAGTAAGAGACCCCTGTTGTGTAGGTATCACCTCAATCTTCAAGTGTATTGCACTTGAATCTAAGTTGCTATTGAATTGTCATGACTTATATTTAATCAAAATGGACATATTTATCACTTCTGAAATTGATCTGTTTATTTCTTGCATTGCATAATTTATCCCTCGCCTTGGTGGTAATTTATTTATGATAAATCTTTACATATGGTTGCATGTGTGTGATGTATATTACAAATATCGATTTTTTGTATATTTGTTTGTTTTTCTGTTAAAATACAACTTGTGTGTTGAAAGTGATTGAATATGTGGCGCGCTTTACCTACAGTTTTGTGAAGCGCCACAGCCTCATAAAAGTTATAAATACATAGCATTAAAAATTCGGAAAAGCATATTTTAGGGGTTTTACTGTGTAATAATCCGATCTCTGCTATAAGCCAAATCCTCCTCTCTGACACACACCTCAGATACACACACACATCACGAAAAATTCTACCAACAGCCTATGAGTATGGGCATAGTGAAGGATTAAAAGCAAGGGCAGATTTTCCTTGAGATTTTGGTGGTCTCTATCCATTCAGCAGACGTGAGCTCCCGGGAGAGAGAGGCTATAAAATAAACAATTAAAATGTTAATTTAAACTCAGTGAAAGGTGGTGGCTGAATGGAAGTAGGATGTCGCAAACAGAAGATGCACCAAGCTTATATCACTTTATATAGATCATCAAAGTGATCTTGAGCTCGCCACCAAATCATAAATTATCTAATCTATCTACCCTATCTCACTCTCAAGATAACCACTTGAGATTCTGTCCCGCTTGATCGTTATTTCGATTAAGGGGCATTGTACCTATATACTAAGTAACTCAAGTGGTAAAAAAAACGTTATCTTGAAACACTATAGCTATTAATAAATGAAATCGAAGCACCAGACGGCACTAACAATTTTTTTTAAATTGGTATACTTATCAGTGTCATGAGTAGAGACCGGATTCTCATGCAATTACATATTTTGTTTGCCGCCACATACGATCCAGGGGATCAATTATCTATCCGAATCATGCATCTAGGATACTGTGGGTGAAATTTTATACTTCTATATTTTTGCATATTTGAGTAATATTGCATAAAATTGCATATTTGAAGGATTTGTCAAACATTGCCTATTTCGCGCCCGAGGGGTGAACCGCGACCTAACATGATGTACACCTTCTTCCACTAGTACTTCCAAATATTTCCAAGTAATTCCAAATATTTCCAAGTATTGAAGGAGACAATAAAAGAGTGTGTCTTCTGCTGGAATTATAAATTTTATTTGTTTATAAAGAGAATATAGTTTCGAGGGCTTTGCCCTCTTCATCGATCTATTACAATGGATATGAATGAAAAGTTAACATCTTTCATATGGTTAGGTTAAGAAATTACACAGGTGTAATAGAGTGATGAGGCAAAGCCCTCGAAACTATAGTCTCTTTATAAATAAATAAAATTTATAATTCCAGCAGAAGACCTACTCTTTTATTGTCTCCTTCTATATATAGAAATTCTGCTACTCTCGGCAAAAAACTTTCAATTTATTTCCAAGTAATTCCAAATATTTCCAAGTACTTCCAAATATTCCCAGGTACTTCCAAATATTTCCATGTGCTTTCAAATATTTCCAAGTACTTTTAAAATACTTTCAAAGAGGTGTACACCTTCTTCCACCCATCGGGCCACCCTAATATACAGGGTTATTGATAATACGATAGACTCCTTTGAAAGGGGTTATACTTTAGCTAATTTCCAATAGATTTGAGCCAATTCATACCCGAAGTATTGCACTCTGAGACCCCTATGGACCGGGGGTAGAATAGGTCCATAGTATCCCCTGCTTGTCGTAAAAGGCGACTAAAAGGGGTTGGACGTGAGACTAGCAAGCTCCGTAAAAAAACCCCTGTCATGGAAGTAAGCATCATTTGCTTCCATTCAACAGGGAGAAGAATATTAGAAGACACCTATGGTAGATTAAACAAAAAGAATATATTAAGATTCTAAAGAAAAATAAAGAAACACATTTCATTTTTTGAAAAGGTTCTATGGATTATAATGTTTACCTGGGTGCTTCGCAGCCTGTGTACATATAACCACGTTACGCTCGATCTGAGTTTAGCAAAACTGCCTGGTTTCCATTGGGATTCGCCTCTCCCCTAAGTAAGTTCTTTGACTTCTTAATAATAAAAAATTTGGAACTCATATATATATATATATATATATATATATGTAAGTTTGTAAATAAAACAACTTTATTCGAAGGCTAAAACAATATTAGAATTTTATTAAATTAAAACATATTGCTACAACAAATATTGACATATAATCTTAGTATAGTTAAGAAAACCTTCTTACCATTTTTATAAAATACTAAATCAACATTAAACAATAACCAATACATATTTTAAGACAATTTTGATTCATAGTTACAACACAGTTTCTGAGATAATAAGGAATAAATAATGAAAAATGTATTAAAAAAAGGGAAATTTAGATAGATATTTAATTATAAATAAGAAACCCTTCTTACCATTTTTATAAAATACTAAACCAACATTAAACAATAACCAATACATATTTTAAGACAATTTTGATTCATAGTTACAACACAGTTTCTGAGATAATAAGGAATAAATAATGAAAAATGTATTAAAAAAAGGGAAATTTAGATAGATATTTAATTATAAATAAGAAACCCTTCTTACCATTTTTATAAAATACTAAATCAACATTAAACAATAACCAATACATATTTTAAGACAATTTTGATTCATAGTTACAACACAGTTTCTGAGATAATAAGGAATAAATAATGAAAAATGTATAAAAAAAGGGAAATTTACATACATATTTAAGTATAATTAATGTTACTATTAATTATCTTATATAAAACAATATTAGAATAGAATAATTAGTTATTTTATTCGTAGATTTCAATAGCAACAGGTTTTTAAATATCTAATTATCTTTTATTTATAAATTTAATACATAATGAAATGTCTTAAGATCTTAAACATTAACTAATTATTGTTCTAGGGAAATCAGGTTTGTAACTTTACGAAACCAAATTAAGACTTGGTTGAATTTAAAAGTTGGGAATTTTAAATTTATATATATATATATATATATATATTCCATTCATGCATGGGATGCAAATCTCTCCTCCTCTAAAGCAATTTTTCATCAGTTCATAAAAATTTATTCAGGAATTACATGAAAATCCCAATCAGAATTCTAAACAATAGAATTTTTGGCAAATTTTAAATAAAATAGAATCAAAATTGATTCTAAAATAAGAGAGAAAACATTTTTAAATAACTTCGCTTGACAATCATCAATAAAATGTCAATATCAAAGCTTGAATTGCAACAATGGACATATGTGAATTCAATTTTTTCACATTTTAACTGAATTTTGAATAAAACATTTTAATTAAATTAACGTTGCTATTTGCTTTAATGCCATTTATTTAATGATTTCTTATCAAGGGATGCTTGTTCGAGGTCATTTAAAAGGCCTATTTTTCCGAGTCTTGTCTTTGTGAGCACCTTAGCTTAGTGGGTTAAGTGAGCATTACTAGAATAATTAAATACGGATTAATTTTTATTTTAATTATTCATACTCATTGCCATTGAAATGAATGCCGAGCGTTTTTCTTATAGGAATACACCCTCGCAAGCTTCAATTTATCGTGTGGCAAATCTGTTAAAAACAAAAACAAGAATTTTAAATCCTACTAATAAACTGAATCAGGCCAAAATAACGAAATTCGAACTGGAATTCATCCAAAAGACTTGGACTTGATCTCTGGAATGTTTCAGAACAGTGTCGTAAAATTTTTAAATTATTAATTATTATTAAATTATTTATTTAATAATTAAATATTTGTTCATTGATTATTTGATAATTAAGTTGAATGATTGTTGAAACTTTTTTTGAGATATAATTGATTTAGTATTTTTTACGAACTTTTCGTGCGTGCGCTTCGGCACGCCCTCGAAGCTCAGCCCTCCAGGCTGGTGCCCTGGCGGGCAGCGTCTCGGTCAAAAAATTTTTATTCCTCTTAAAAACCACACTCCAAATGTATACCCGTAAACTACCGAAAATACATCGTCTCTTAAAAGTTTCGCCTCTTTAATTTTTAGTGGCGAAGGGAGAGGAGAATAATAATCAATATATTTAAATTTAAAATTTAAATTTAAATTTCATTTTCCTTTCAAAACAAAAACAATGAAATGATTTATGAGCTGCAAAAAATTCGCAGACTGAATCATGGAAATTATTCAAATTTACGCGGTTCAATTAATTTAATTAATTACAAAAATATATTTGTAGCTCGAAACACCCACACATGAAGACGAGTGGAAGGGAAGACAAGCACAAGCAAGGGACATAATAGATTGAGACATCAAGCAGTAGAGAGTTAATTTAAAACGCTCACTTCAAACACAATTGTTAATATACAATATTTGAGAACTAGATATTATATAAATTCATTTCAAATAAACATCATTGTTAAAACTAAATAAAGGACCTGAAATTTCGAGTTTCACATTTCAGGTAAATAATATAAAACTCATTGTAAATATCTGTATATATTAATAAACACTTCACATTTCAGTGGAACACGATTTTTATCTACCTCGCACCCATCCCACTTATAACTCGAAATTTCTCAAACGAGATGTCTACCAGAGTGAGGCTACTTTTGATGAAGAAGAAGACGTGGATGGTGTTTTAACAAATAATGTAAAAACAATCAAGCTACAAGATGATAGCATAACATATGTCTTTCCGAAGGAATACCAATTGAGCAGTCACATATTGAATTAAAACAAATCAGTATTATAAAATCTGCATATAAAAGTATGACAAAAGATGGTCACTACAGAAACGTAAATATTACTTTACCGAATGAGATAAAGAAATATTACATAGATGAACAAAATAATTTCATTTTTAAAAACTTTCTATTAGAAGAAGAACAAATTGAAAGCTTAAATGTATCAGAATATCTAGAAATTAGCAATGAAACAAATATAATGTTAAACATTGAAAAAAAATTTAACATAAATAAATTCTATGGCATTCAACAAAATGCTATAGAATGGCTAAAGTCATTTGAAACAGAATGCAAAAGACATAAAAAGTATCAAATGACAATTTAAAATTCAAATCATGAACTTCTTTCTGGAAGCCAATGCAAAAGATTGGTACAGAAATAACAAAATAAAAATAGATGATAATAATTGGTCAAAATGGACACATTCTTTTAAATTAGTATACGCAAAAAAAGGCTGGACAGAAATTAATTATGCATACAAATATAAATATATAAATGGATCATTAATCGATTATAGTCTTAGAAAAGAAAAATTATTATTGGAAGCTGAACCCTCCATCTCAGAGGAATCTAAGATAAATCACATAGTTATTAATTTACCAGAAAACGTCCAAAATAATTTAGATAAAGAAGAATTAAATAACACTGACGAATTAATGAACATTCTCAGAAAATATGACATGCAATATTCTAATTATAATAATAAAAACCTAAATAAATATGAATTACAATGTACACATGATAAAAATACTGAAATGTCAAAGAAAATTAAAAATTCAAAAATGTGTAGTAAAATCACCTTGTTACAAATGTGTCAAATTGGGATATCAAAATAGATACCATCCTATTGCAATATGTCGAAATAAAAATTTATATAAAGAAAAATTTGAAATACATTTAAATGAAAACATTCCTGAATCAAATTTGAATGAAAACACAAAAAACGATCAGAGCCCGACCAAGTTAATCCACTAATAAAATTAAATGTTTTAATCAATAAATTTAAAAAAGTAGAGGCTGTTTATGACACAGGCTCTAATTGTTCATTATTGAATCACAACTTGATGAAGGAATTAAAACAAGAAATAAAAAAAGATAACACAATATTTAAGACAATAAATGGATTAAACTTTATAGAAGGTCGGGCAAGAATAGAACTAAAAATAAATAAAATTTCAGATTTTCTAGATGTATACATAATAAAAAACAATAAATTCTCATATGACATGTTACTAGGCTTAGATGCCATAAAAAAATTTAAATTAATTCAAAATGAAAAATTGAAATTATTTCAAAAGATTAATAAGACTAAAATAGATGAAATAAAAAAAGATAATATTAAAATAGATATAACAGAAAAATCAGATAAAGAAAAAGAAATATTCTCAGAAATAGATAATAATAAAGAATTAAAAGATAAAGAAATAACTAAACGAATATATTTAAATGAATACATAAAAATGAAAGATTATGAAATATTTTTAAATCACCTCGATAATAAAAAAAAAGAAAAAGTGCTAAAATTATTAGAAAAATTTGAATATATTTTTGCCAAAGATAAATTCGACGTTGGTATTATAAGAGAAAAAGCAAAAATTAGACTATCAGAATATAAATACATATATAAAAAACCCTACAGATGTTCTTTGCCTGATCAGAAGGAAATCGAAAATCAGATCACAAATCTTTTAGAAAGAGGTCTAATAGAAGAATCAAGTTCTCCTTTCGCAGCACCGGTAACCATGGCTTTCAAAAAAGGAAGAAGGGAAAAAGAACAGGCTGTGTGTTGATTACAAATCTTTGAACGAGTTGGTGGTCCCAGAAACACATCCATTTCCACGAATTGAAGACATAATTGTTAAAGCTGGAAATTGTGAATGGTTCACAGCACTAGATATAAATTCGGCTTTCTGGTCAATTCCAATAAGAGAAAAAGACAAAGAAAAATTGGCGTTCATAACTCATGAGGGCCACTATAATTGGAATGTGTTACCATTCGGAATGCGAACATCAAGCTCAATATTTCAGAGGATTTTAGCAAACATAATTAGGCAAAATAAATTAAATAAATTTTGCATCAACTATATTGATGACATTCTAATCTTTTCAGAAGATTATGATAGCCACATAAATCATATTGAATTAGTTTTAAATGCGATAAAAAATGAAGGGCTTAAATTAAAATTATCTAAATGCAACTTTGCAAAAAACTCAATAAAATTCTTAGGGCATATTATAAAGAAAAATGAAGTAAGGCCCTATAAGGATAATCTAATTTCAATTAAAAATTTTCCAATCCCCAAAAACAAGAAGAACATCAGACAATACCTTGGGAAAATTAACTTCTATCATAAGTATCTCCCAGATGGATCACAAGTATTAGAACCGTTACACAACTTATTGAGAAAAACATTAAGTTCAATTGGGATGAAAAGTGCCAACAAGCATTTAAAAAAGTAAAAAGTTATTTATGCCAAAGTCCCATACTATCTATTTATGATGAACACAAAGAAATATTCATATTCACAGACGCATCAAATTTTGGTTTTGGAGCCATATTGAAGCAACCACAAGAAAATGGGGAACTTCACCCAGTGGCGTACTTCTCGAAGAAATCAAAACCAGCACAAAAAAAGAAACCAGCAATTTTCTTAGAATGCTTGGCAATAAAAGAGGCTATTCTTTATTGGCAATATTGGTTAATCGGAAAAAAATTCACAGTCATAACCGACCACAAACCACTAGAAAACTTAAAAGTCAAAGTAAGGACAGACGAACCTCTTGGAGATTTGATACACTACCTATCACAATACAACTTCGACATAAAATATGCTCCTGGAAAGGACAATTTGGAAGCAGATGCCTTATCCAGGAACCCAGTTCTGGAATCCTTTGAAAATGAAGAAGATGTGCTAAAAACAGTCAATTTAATATCAATAGAAGAAATAAAGGAAGACCAAAGATTAAATGAACATGAAATAAAAAATTCAAAAAAAGTAATAAACAGAGGAGATATAAAATTTAAAATAACAAAAAATAGTAAAACTAGAATATTTGTATCCAAACCATTTGGCATGGAACTAATAAAAAAGATCCATGAATTTTACGGTCATATTGGAACGAAACACCTAATTGCCAAAATCAGACCAAACTATTATTTTAAAAATATGGATAGAGAAATAGAAAAATTCTGCAGAGAATGCAAAATATGTAACGAGAATAAAACGAGATCAATAAGGAAATTAGGACTGACATCAAAACTGGGCCCTGCCACAACACCTTATGAAATAATGTCAATAGATACTATAGGCGGTTTTGGAGGTAATAACTCAACAAAGAAATATCTCCATATCTTAATTGATCATTTCACAAGATTTGTATTCTTCACAACATCCATAGGACAAACAGCAAGAGAATTTATAAAACTAATTGATCCCATCACAAAAGACAATAACATCAAAATAATACTAGGAGATCAGTACGCAGGCATAAACTCCACAGAATTAAAAAAATATCTGAAAGAGAAAAATATAGAACAAATATTTACATGTACTGACTGTCCTGAATCGAATGGTCTAATTGAGAGGGTAAACCAGTCGATCTCAAACAGAATCAGATGCAAAGCAAATACAGATAAAAAAAGATCCTGGCCTAAACTTGCAAAAGAAAGCATAGATGAATACAACAAAACAATACATAGTGTCACAGGATTCTCACCAATGTACTTATTGTACGGCAAGGATACGAGTATAGTACCAGAGGAATTTATATCTGTAAGAAATCTTGAAGAAGACAGAAAAAAAGCATTAGAGAACTCAAATAAAAATTTTATACAAAATAAAACAAGAATAGATAAAAATAAAAAAAAATATGAATTCAAGAAAAACGACTTAGTGTATGTAGATACAGGGAGCAAATTAAATAGAAAAAAATTAGACAAGATAAGAAAAGGCCCATTTAAAATACTACAAAGAGTTTCAAATTCAATATACAAAATAAATTACACAAAAAAAGGAAGAAATCACACACTTTTCCATGTTAATAAGCTGATACCCTTCTCTCAAAATTCCTCCGCGGGGGGGGGAGATGTAAGCTCGAAACACCCACACATGAAGACGAGTGGAAGGGGAAGACAAGCACAAGCAAGGGACATAATAGATTGAGACATCAAGCAGTAGAGAGTTAATTTAAAACGCTCACTTCAAACACAATTGTTAATATACAATATTTGAGAACTAGATATTATATAAATTCATTTCAAATAAACATCATTGTTAAAACTAAATAAAGGACCTGAAATTTCGAGTTTCACATTTCAGGTAAATAATATAAAACTCATTGTAAATATCTGTATATATTAATAAACACTTCACATTTCAGTGGAACACGATTTTTATCTACCTCGCACCCATCCCACTTATATATTTAATAACAAATTTAAATTTAGGGAACGAAGAAAAGTTTATTTTTATTACAGACAAAAGGATCAGCCGGGGCTCGAACCCGGGATCTTTGCATGTGTACTGCAATGCTTTGTCATAAGAGTTTTAACTCCTATATCCACTAAGCTACTGATCCCTGATCCCAAACTAATACCTTTTGTCTATATGAATTATGGAATTTCTTTTTAATCCTCTCCTCGTTCATTTTTCGCAGCCTAGGCCTTGATTCATTAATTAAACAATTAATAATATATTTAATGTTTCTTAATTTAAAATGAATCGGAGTCTTTCATTTCAAAATTACAATTATATTTCAAATTTGCCTGGTTAATGAAAATCGATTGGAGCCATCAGTTTAAAATCCGAGCTGACAATTATATTTCAAATTTGCCTAGTTAATTAATATATATTTAATGTTTCTTAATTTAAAATCTATTGGTGTTTTTTCATTTTCACTCGAGTTCAAATGAATACAATATTGTCTCGACACAAAGTTTAAATAAAAAATTTATAGTTTTAGTAACAGAAATCATGGTATAAATATTAATGTTAGATTGGTCTAGTGGTTAAAGCTAATGACCTTAGTTCAAGAGTTAGTAGGTTCGATTCTAGGCAAGAGGGAAATTTTTTTAGAGAAATTTCTCTTAGCGTTGTTACAAATTAATCTAGACAAATATATATAGTATTATTTGATGTCGTATAAAAAAATAGTTCTTATGAAAGTTGTTTAGTTTTTTTTGTAGATTAAGTAGACGTATAGAAAAATATAGAGTTCTATTTAAAAACAGAACTTGACATTAAATACCCTTGAAAATTTGTTCTACGTCTACAAACAATAGCGTAGTTTAGTTTCCCTCTTGATATAAACAACCTTTTATTTGAAACTTTTTTTCATATAATCCACTGTTTTTAAATTATAAGACTGTCTCAAGATAAAAAACTCTCCCGGTATATGCAAAAAATCAGAACTACCCCAAAACTTTCCTGATAAAAACACAATTTGACTGGACTACTTTTTCAGACTAATGGTTGAGAATCTTAATTTTTGCATAAAAATACGATTTCTATTATTTAAAATAGAGAGGTCATTAAAGTGAGCTTGAGCTTAGACCAAAATCCTAAATTATCTAGGCTAGCCTTCCTTACCCAGGATAACCACTTGAGATTCGCTCCCGCTTGATCATTATTTCGATTGAGGAGGAAGACTGAATGGATTCAGCAGTAAAGCCAAGTCAGTCAAGTGGTGAACAAACAGCGCTGAATTATTTTAACCGTTGCCGTTGACTAAATCCATTGAAAATCAACCAAAAAGGGTTTTTCACTTGAAGGGCGGGTCGCGTCGAAAAGATCGCCGAGAATGGCATGTGAATAGATATTAGCATTGACCTCAAATCCCCTTTTCTGGCTTCATTTGCATCCACTGGTCATCCCCCATTGGGTTTGATTAACTTAAAAGGTAGATTTTCAAATTACCTTAATCAATGGTTCAATGTTCCTTGGAGGTAAACTTTCACCGAGTTCATTACTTGCCAACAACTTAAAATCATTAATACACTTTCTAAGTATAAAAAAGTTTTTAATATCTTTCTTTTTTTCTCTTGTCTTATTTTATTTTTATTGTTCTGTAGAACTGTGAGTGTTAAAGAAAGATTAAAGAATTTTATTGATTACGTTTCAAGTTGGTTTTAGCTACAGTATTTGAGAACGATTAATAAAATAAACTTTGTATTTTTAAAATTCTGGCCACCAAATTTCGGTATAATATCTATCTACACTTATTAAACGAGCAAAAATTGTTTATATATTTGTTTGTATCATTGTTCTATTTTGAAAACGGCTATACCGATTTTGATGAAACTAAATCTATTAACAAGTTTTGAGGATGAGAAAACGATCTGGCTAGGTCTGGACCTCGACGAGTTTCATCTTAATTGATCTTTTTTTTAATTAAAGTAATTATTTAAAGATGAAAATCTCAATAAAAAAGTTTGTTTACATTTTTTTCAATTATCTTTTATTTATTAATTGGTTTTTCAATCTTAAAATCCACTAATGCTTTATACCAAATATCGTTATATATTAGAATTTGCCAATTTAATTGATAAAAATTCCTCTTATTAAAAAATTCGGACTTAAAATATTATCGCAAGCTAGAAGATCAAGTACAGTCGATGGTGGGGAAGTAATCTCCAAAATCGAATAAGCCTTCAAATAAAATGTATACATTTTTTCATGTAAAAAATTGCTTCAATAATATTATTATTTATTAAATTTAGGGATCACGGTGTTGGTTTATAGTGAAACATTGTTAATTGACATCAGTCAATGTTCTCCTGACGATGAGTTAAGAGCTCGAAATATATAGAGTAAACTAAAAAAATCTTTGTATTTTAATTTTTCTCCTTGTGAAACACCACCAACTCCAACCTAATTTAATTATTATTTATTGTTTATTTAATTGATTAAAAAACTCAATAAATTGTTATTTAATTAAAGAAAATAATTATACGGAATTTATTTAAATACCTATATACACATAATCTGTGGACCACTAGAAAGCTATAAATGCAAAAACTGGGTGCGGATGGGGAGTGGGGAGTGCAGGTGGTGGGGGATCCGGGGGTGGGGTGAAGTGCGGGGTTTCGGGGGCGGGTTTGGGTGCTGGTAAGGAAGGTCCAGGGGTCGTTTGGTTACCGTGCATCGCTCGGTGGCTTCAGGTACTATTTATTAAGACTTCCACCGATATCATTCTTCAGGGAAAATAAATATCAAACACTCAAAAAAATCTATGGTTCAAGCATTCAAATGGGAAATGCCTTGGAGAATTATATAGTATAGTAGGTATGTAGGTATAGTAGGATGGTCCTTAGTTTGTGTATTTTTGAATTTTTACCGTGACAAAGAACATGATAGTTTTCGAGTAATCAACGCCAAAAATGGAAATTTTCACCTTTTTTTGCATTTTCTACAAGGCTTCGTCACGAAATTTTGGTGGAAGACCTCAGATTTGGATTCAACCCCACAAATAACATATATATAAAAAATGAGAACTACCTCAAAACTTTCCCCTTAGGGGCCCATTTGCGCACAATTTGACTTGTCTAAAGTGGGTTTTAGTATATTACGTTTAAAAAGTAAAACGGGACCCTATTTCTGCCACTATTTGTCTGTCAGAGCATAGTTGCTTATAAACTAAATATAATTACAAGTTGAAATTTATAAACTATTTTATGTATTCATAAAGAGAAATCGATGATTGTTAAGAGAGCAGGGTCGGATTTAGACTTGATAAGACCTTAAGCTATTTGAGATATGGGACCCTTTATAAGTCCAGATATTATGTCAGTGGCAAATATGATTTTTGGATACCTAGAGGCTTAAACTGAATTAACTTTTGAAACTTTATACCTTCCATTTCTATTATAAAATAATAATGAAATCATTTTAATAATTATCGAATTTACTTGCATTTTTTGTCCAAATTTATCATTAATTTCGGTAGTCATAATTACCGGAGTTCGAAAGGACGCTCTAAAAAAATTGGGTGAAGAATATGGAACGTTCCGGACGTGCGTCATTGGGACAAATAATGCTGCAATATGTTGTGTTTAAGTATATATGACAATTGCTCACACGGGCAATTTTTTGGTGGGCCCCCAAAAAAAGTGGGGGCCATAAGCTATATCTTGTGAAACTTATACGTAAATCCTGCGCTGTAAGTGAGAATGATTTAGGTCAGGGGTCGGCAACCCGTGGCTCGCGAGCCACTTGCGGCTATTTCAATGTGAAGATGCGGCTTTATTTTAAATCAAAAATCAAATTTATATGTATCTAATCCTAATCAAATACCATAATATTGAATTAAATATGTTAGTGGCTCTTTAAAAACTGGGAAATTTTGTAAATTGTAACTTTTGACTTTTCCGTCTCAAAAGGTTGCCAGCCCCTGATTTAGGTTCTTGGTGAAACATATTTAAATAAAGTAAAGAAAATTTAAAATTTTTTAAAAAACTTTAAAAAAAGATACTTGTTAGCATGACTCTATATATTACGAGCTTTTCGGGCGTGCCGTCGGCACGCCCTCGAAGATCGTCCCTCCGGGCTGAGTGCCCTGGCGGGCAGCGTCTCGGTCCAAAATTTTTATTCCTCTTAAAAAACCAGACTCAAAATGTATACCGGTAAACTACCGAAAATACATCGTCTCTTAAACGTTTCGCCTCTTTAACTTTTGAGTGGCGGGGGGGGGGGGTGAATAATGATAAATATATTTAATTAATTAACATGAATAGCAGGGAATTGGACAAAATAAAAAACAGAGTTTTTATTGAAGAAAATCCTTTCTTTGTCTGTTTAAAGAGTAGAAACATATTTTTTTTTTTTGTGATAATTTTGATTAAAGGTTTGTAATTTTTTGATTGTTCAAGTGTGTAAAAGTTCAAGATTCTTGAGCAATTGGGGCATGATCCAACAATGTATTATAGTTTAAATAAAAAGGATTAAAGGATGTTTCGTCGCGTAGTGGAATTGTCTTTTGACAAAGTGTGATAGAATGAGCCACTGAGGAAGTCGAAATTAATCGACGAAACGTCTGGCCCATTCAATAAAAACTCTGTTTTTTATTTTGTCCAATTCCCTGCTATTCCTGTTAATTAATGCTTATTATAGATACGAGTGATTTACCGTAATATATTTAATGTTTCTTAATTTAAAATGAATTGGAGTCTTTTATTTCAAAATTCGAGTCCAAATTAGAATTATATTTCAAATTTGCCTGGTTAATGAAAATCGATTGGAGCCATCAGTTTAAAATCCGCGCTGACAATTATATTTCAAATTTGCCTCGTTAATTAATATATATTTAATGTTTCTTAATTTAAAATCTATTGGTGTTTTTTCATTTTCATTCGAGTTCAAATGAATACAATATTATCTCGACAGAAAGTCCAAATCAAATGGTGTAATTGCTAGAGCAGATGCCCATAGTTCAAGAGTTCGTGGGTTCGATTCTCGGCAAGACCGTAATTTTTTTAAAGAAAATTCTCTCAGCGTTGTTACAAATTAATCTACACAAATATATATAGTATATATTTCGGGGTATGAGCCCATCTTCAATAGTTCAGAGAGAAAACTGTGTATACAAATATGAAATGCTATAGAAGTAAATTTTTAACTTTACCCCCCTCCCATTCTCTTATTGTTAAAGTTAAAAATTTTACTTCTAAAGCATTTTATATTTTTTTACACAGTTTTCTCTATGAACTACTGAAGATGGGCTCATATCCCGGAATATATCTAGAGTCATACTAACAAGCATCTTGTCTTTTATTTTTGTAAAACCTGCCTAGAATTTTATATTTTTTAAAACTTTTTTTTAAATTTTTTAAAAGTTTTTTTTTTTAATTTTTAATTTTCTTTACTTTAACATTATTGTAAATGTAAATAAAATTTTAACTGGCTCCCAGCTAAGTAAAAATCAAAAATGTTTCATATCCATACGGTATTGACTCCATGAAAAATAATATTTATAATTAAAAAAGACTGATGATGAAGACCAAGTATAATACCCTAAAAATGTGTGACAGCCTATCCATGCTGGGCGTCTCTGTCGCATCTGACCTGTCTTGGAATGAACACATCTCCTCTGTGGCGAAATCTGCAGCAAGGAAGATTGGCTTCTTATTCAGGTCCAAGCGATTTTACAAACCCCCACAACTTCTCACCATCTACAAGGCCCAAATCCGCCCCTGTCTCGAATACGGCTCTCATCTGTGGAGAGGGGCCTCAAAATACTCTCTTGCTACCCTGGATGCAATTCAGAAACGAGCCGTCAGGCTAATTGACGATTCTACCCTCACCGACTCCCTCGACTCGCTGGCTCATCGAAGAGATGTCTCTGCCCTTTCCCTTTTCTATAGATACTATCACGGCAGGTGCTCTGATGAGATAAAATCAATAATTCCCCCAAAGCATGCTTTGCACGTAGCACGCGTTTTGCCGACTCCCAACACTCTCTCGCGGTCAAATTAGAAAAGTGCCGGACCACTTCATTCGCCAATACATATATCCCCATGACTTCAAGGAACTGGAACTCTCTTCCAGCCTCTATCTTTCCCAGCACCTATAATCTTCAAACCTTCAAAACCGGAGTGCATAGACACCTACGTCTACACCCTCTCACTTAATCAACTTTTTCTTCTCTTCGGTAATGCAAGGGTCTTTCGAGATCCATAGGGGCTGCATCTTTACTGGTGCACCCCTTCTTGCATTCGATTGCATTAAAAAAAAAAAAAAAAAAAAAAGTCTTCGAAACTATAGTCTCAAACAAATAAATAATATATAAACAGACATATAATTTCTATATATATATGTGTGTGTATTTTTATTTGCATCAAGGAGAGGACAACATCTTTGTTTCTCTTTGTAAAAACATTTTGTTAAAAAAAAAGTTGTTAATTTTGAATTTTGAAGCCCCTCAAAAATATTAACTTCCCCAGGGCTAATATTTTTTCTGAAGACTGGGTAGATACATACATGTGCATAGATTAATCTTTTTAATTTATCTAGAATTCTAGATATTAGCGAAATTCTCGGCTAAAATGAAAAAAATATTCACCAACCTAAGGAAAAAAAAACATTAAGAATTTTTTAATCACTCTTTTGTTCACAAAATCGATCTCAGTCGATGAAATGAAATTCTTTTTAGTGAATGGTTTTTATATTTAGAATAATTGAAACACTCCAATTGAGAATCAAAAGTAATATTTTTTAGGTATTTATATATTGAAAATCGCAATTTATATTTTCTCATCGTTGATATTAATGAGTTCATTTTTTTTGTTTGCAGGTCCAAACATGACTTGGGTGATGTTCCGTTCAAATATGCGGCAGAATACTACAACCCGATTGCTGACGTCTGTATTTCATTTGCTAGAAGGTAAACAATTTTTCTAACTTTCCACATATAGTAGATATATGTTGATATATAGGATGAGTTTATTTTGTTCTTGATATGATGTTATGAGTTATTGACATACCTTATTTGATTTGATGGTTCAATCAGTGAAATACGATATTACTCTGATAATGTCTTCTGTAGTCCAAGGTCCAAGAACCCCCCTATTGCTATTTAAATAGTCAAAGGTTGTTTCTATGTGAACTACATATTTTATTAATTTAATCCTAGTTATTTGTCATTTGATAAATATAGGTAGGTAATACATATAGTTGATTAATCTACTCTTATTAAACGAGCAATAATTGTTTTATATATATTTGTATCTTAGTTCTATTTTGAAAACGGCTCTACTGATTTTGATGAAACAAATTATATTAACAAGTTTTGAGGATGAGAAAGCGATCTGCCTAGGTCTGGACTTCGACAAATTTAATCTTAATTGATCTTTTTCTTAATTAAAGTAATTATTGATAGATGAAAATCTCAATAAAAAGTTTGTTTAATATTTTTTTAATTATCTTTTATTTTTAATTGGTTTTTTAATTTTAAAACCCACTAATAGGTTATAGCATATATTAATATATTATTTTTTTGCAACCAAATTTTCTCTGGAGCAATATTGGGAGGAGATTAGCAAACCAATCGACTTGATTGGGGAATAATGGAATTGAAATAATTATCGGAAAAGAGTGTTTTTATCTAATTAGATTTTTCCTCTTATTAATAACAAGGACTAAAGATGAATAAGGACACTCGATGGTGGAGAAGTAATCTCCGGAATCGAAGCAAAAATACAATGTATACATTAATTAATGTAAAATAATTGGTTTAATAAAATTTATAAAAAAAAAAATTTCTTTGGAGAGAGACGGACTGGTAGAAATTTTAATTGAATGTAATGGAAGGCAGCCCAGGGGTAGTGAGGAAAGAAAAAATTAACACATATCAAATAAGGTGTAGTTTATTGGAATCCTTCCTCCTTTTCTTTCAAACCGACATTTCGGAGGATTTTTCCCTCTTTCTTCAGGGTTTCAAAGGGTCAATGAATGAAACAAATAAAATGTTTCCTTCTTCTCTCCACAGTAGTTTTCAAAAATTTTCTTCATTTTTAACAAAGGCATAGAAAAATATTATATTAAAATTAGGAATTTTTTGTTTGTTTTTAATTAACAGGTGTCTAAATCATAACATTACAGTTGTGTTTACAAATAAAGTGGTTTAAGTGGCTTTTTTTTATATAACTTGGAAAGAAATCTTATTTAATTTTGTTTTTATTTCAGATCCTATACAATTATTTTGTCGAACCTGGACAAATTTAATCTTAATTTTTTTTTATATATATAAATACAATTAATATATAATTATATACAATTATTGATTAAAAAATTGTATTTAATTATATATTAATTGTATTTATATATAAATTATTTTTTGTGATGATCTTGTTTGTAATGATGGCCAAATCCCATTTTAATTAATTACAGACCCTGAAGAAGGAGGTAATAGTCTCCGAAACGTCGGTTTTATGAATAAAAAGATAGTGTAAATTATCTTCTTCTTTTTTTGGACTGCCTCATCGATATCCACTATATTTCACTTATCAGTTCGTCTCCAAAAATTACTCCAATCTTATTGAATATAAATATTATAACAATAATACACTTATAATACTATACCATACAAAACAAATACTATAATAATAATATTATAATAAGATACAATAAAAACATTATAATAATAATACAGCAAACAACACAAAGTATACCACAACTTATTTTTTGCCCCCCCCCTCCTCCCATTTCGGGCGGTTAGTTTTTGCATTTTTATACTTCTGGGGTCCCACTGATTATGTATACTAAATTTGGTTGAGTTTGCCCAAACGGCCTAGATTTTTAATTTTTAACCCCCTCCACCCCCTTAATTTTGGGTCGATATGCACCAAAATCTAATCAGCTCTTAATCTCAATGGACCAAAACCACGTGTGCAATTTGGTTTTGATATTCACACTAGTTTTAGAGCTAGCTCGTCCACAAAAATTTGGTAACGCACAGACTAACTAACTGACAACCTGTTAAGAGGTATAAAAGGCGTGGATAGCGGAATATCACAATGATAGATAATTTTACAGATAAAATATATATAAATAATTTAACGAAAAATATATAAAGTATTTTATTGAGCTTGTACATATTACAATAAAATAGAATAGTACATGAGGAAAAAGCAATATATAGCAAGTTACATGAACTCGAGTAGAAAATGAAGTGAGTGATAAGTTAAGTTAAGATAGCTAACACCGGAGTGGCGCTGATGTCATATCGGAGGTGCCAATATTATCATCATCATCATTGAGTATACAGTCCTAAGACTGGTTTGATGCAACAATCCGTCTCCACTCGACTCTGTCCCCCGCCAGCTGTTTAACCTCTCTAAATGTCTCTCTATATTATACATATAATTAACAGGAATAGCAGGGAATTGGACAAAAATAAAAACAGAGTTTTTTATTGAATGGGCCAGACGTTTCGTCGATTAATTTCCGATGTAGATAATTTGAACAGTGTTTATAACCAATTGTTTGAACTGGGCAATAATAAGTCCACTGTGGAACCCCCGCCTTTTTTGTAACTCATTTGTCTCGATGGATTCATTCGACTTGATTTTGACAGTTTGATCTAATTTATTTAATTTTTTATTTAATTTATTAATGTTTTAAATTCCGTGACTAGTTAGTTTGTAATTAATTTATTTTATTTATTTAACTTTTAACATTTGACTGTTTCGTTTATTTATTTAATTTATTTAATTTATTTATTTATTTGGTTTTTAATCTTTGACTATTTCTTCTAACTTATTTATTTATTTTAACTTTCGCGACTGTTCATTTCAATTGTTTGGGGTTTCATTAGTTCTGTTTTGATTTATGGTATTTTGAGTCGAGTGAGTTTTTGAGATTGAGTGGGAGAGAGAAGAGAAATTGTTTGGTTCGCGAATCGCCCAATAGGAGCGATGACGCTGTAATTTATAATAAGTTTTTTTTATATAAATAGATATTTATTTTTGAATTTAAAATCCTTTCTTTGTCTGTTTAAAGAGTAGAAACATATTTTTTTATGGTAAATTTTGATGAAAGGTTTTTAATTTTTTGATTGTTCAAGTGTGTAAAAGTTCAAGATTCTTGAGCAATTGGGGCATGATCCAACAATGTATTATAGTTTAAATAAAAAGGATTAAAGGATGTTGTTGTTTTGACAAAGAGTGATAGAATGAGGTATTTGAGTCTTTCTATGTAATCAATTTATATTTATAATAAGTTTTTTTCTGATTTCCTATTTTGTCATTCTAGCCACTGAGGAAGTCGAAATTAATCGACGAAACGTCTGGCCCATTCAATAAAAACTCTGTTTTTTATTTTTGTCCAATTCCCTGCTATTCCTGTTAATTAATGCTTATTATGGATACGAGTGATTTACCATTATACATATATTTTAACACAACCAGACTAATAGACATTTCGACAAAACAATTATTATCTCGAAAAATATACTTTTCTCGATGTTCACTTATTTGTTCACTTTTTTGTAGACCGAAATGCCATGGTTTCGCTCAATTTTCTTAATCTAAATAATTTCAACCGTTTATGAGATATTTCGAAAAAAAGAAGGAAAAAAAAACACTTTTTTCGTGCACGATTACAATACTTGACTATACCCTGTATGGTAAAGTAATAAGGACCACCCTAATGGTCACCTTAGTGGAATTCGTGCGGAAGTACAAGTTTTATCATAGAATATTTATAATTTATTCTGACTTTTTATTCGTTTTCCAACATTGCTGTAAATCGAATATGAAATTCAGCAGCCGAATAGCGAGTATGAATTTGTTTCAATTTCAATAGAATGGATGTTAATTATAAAGTTCTAATGTCTTGTGCGTAAACTCATTTCTCTAAAAGGGCTTATATATATTCATAAACTCTTCAACACCATCTATCTATATTTTCCTAACTCTCTAGAGTTTAATACAAAACATGTTAAAATAATAATAGGTAGCGAAGTATTAGAATCATTTCCCATTCAGGATAATAGGCCAAGTCAATTATACAGAGAGCTTCACCAGAATAGCAATGAGATCGCGCCATGGAATAAATGCTTCAATTCAATTAAAATACTTCATCAGAGATTTTAGATAAATAAATTAACTATTGTCCCTAAGTAATATCTGCTGTATTAAGGCAGCAACTTGTAAAGAAAATCTTGTGTTAATTGTAGAATTTGAAGCCCATGCACATCTTTGGGAATGGATTCTTTTCAATAGGGAATTTAATTTGCATGAGAAATTAATTCAATTTTCTTATAGAATATACATTTAATTACAGTAGCGGTGCGGTAGTTGATGATTCACAGCTATATTAATTCAGCTTTATATAGGAATTGGTCTAGTATATGTTAAGGAAATTTTAATTTGTTTACTAAGAAGAGTTATATATTGGTTTCCAGATTGAAATAAAAAATCGGTTGTCTGTAAAGTCGGTTTACTGACGATAGTTGAACGTGACAACGTCATAAGAAAATACTGATGGAATGGTATTTTCTTATGACGTTGTCACGTTCAACTATCGTCAGTAAACCGACTTTACAGACAACCGATTTTTTTCATAAAATTCTTCGTTCAGAAAATCATTTTAAATTTACAAAATACTTGAATAAAATTTATTGTTTAAATTTCTACTCGACTGTTAAAATTTAATTTTTGATTTTATTATTTTATAATAATAAATTTTGTATTGACATTATTTCTTTCAGCAAGTAAACTGAATAAAAGTTGTTGTTCAATTAGTTACTTAATTATTTTTGCAAATTTAATTGTAATTTGTTGTAAAAAAGTAATAATTTTGAATAATTTATTATAAGAATAAACTGTGATTAAATTATTGTTCATAAATCTTAAATTTAAAATTTGGAAACATCATTAAAATTTTTGTAACTGTAGCTTTTAAAAAGCCCGCCTCAATCTTTGTCGCTCGTTCCGCGCTCTCGCTTGCACTTCAAGCCTTAAATGGAACGCCTCAGAGCGAGGTAACGCCGCATGAGTCATGTTTTTTCGTGCGTTGTAACCAAAATAAATTTGCCGCGGTTATATTCCGGGAGCCTAGTGTCTGAACAGTGAATTAGTCGAGTGGGTGATGACTGAATGAACATGTGGCAGGACAGATGATATATGTGTGTCGAGGTGGCAAGGTGTCAAAGTAAACTTGCTCTGATCTGTTTTCGTTTCGTTTTTTGTTTATCGTGTACCGTGTACCGTTAATATTATTGTTTATCGTGTGTTTGAGTGTTGTTGTTATTGTTGAAAAAGAATTCAACAATAATTTATATATATATATATATATATATATATATATATATATATATATATATATATATATCTTATATCTTAAATATCATCAAATATTTAAGTTATTTATTTATAGAAATGGCCGATTGCCTAATTCAAATACAAATATTGTTTTAATAATATAATTATTTGTTGTTCAATTTTAAATTATATAACTATATTTAATTAGTAAAACCCAAGATTGTTAACCACATTGTTATACATATATACAAGACCCGGTTTGAATAATTATAATATTTTAAACAACAAACATTTATTATTTTATTTATTTTTGCCTTCAAGAGGGCAAAGGAACGTTTCCGATTTTTCCGGCAAGTATAGCGTGCAGCAGGCTCCATCGAATTATAAGACGTTGTCACGTCAATAACCCGGGCGAGCAGGGCCGGATTTAGACTTGATAAGGCCCTAAGATATTTGAGATATGGGGCCCTTTATAAGTCAAAATATTATAGATCAGTGCCAAATATGATTTTTGGATACTTACAGAGTTAAACTGAAATACAATTAAGAAGTATAGAGAATAAATCTTTAACTTAATTTAACTGAAGTACCCTGCAGTTCTTAAATCATCCAAGATTGAGTCTCTTACTTTATGTGCCATAATTTGGATAAATTTAACACATATTGTTTTAGAAAGATAAGTTGTGACACCTGATCCTTTATTCCCAAATTCTTTAATATGGCTTGCTACACTGAAAAAACGATATATTTATAGTTAAGAAATTATATTTGATATGAATAGATGGTGAAGTTAATTATGGCGAAATCGATCTCTGTTCAATATGAATAAATTATATATGTATTTTAAGTATTCTTATATTTTTGGAGCAACTCTAGATATATTAATAGTTAAGATGCCTCTATTCGACCAACAGAATAAGTATATTATGAAAATATTGTTATTTGAGTAAAATAGTGGAATAGTTAAATTTAATAGTTGGGTATTTAAATGGAATAATACGTAATTACGACAAGAAATTATATAATCTTGTGAATAGAGATGAGTATATTCATTTGATGTAGAATCTATAATCAATCACATAAATTATATAAATTATTCATTTGGTTGAATTAATTAGATGAAAATTTGAATTATTATATTTAAGGTACACAGTAATCTAATACTATATATATTTGTCTAGATTAATTTGTAACAACGCTAAGAGAAATTTCTCTAAAAAAATTTCCCTCTTGCCTAGAATCGAACCTACGAACTCTTGAACTAAGGTCATTAGCTTTAACCACTAGACCAATCTAACATTAATATTTATACCATGATTTCTGTTACTAAAACTATAAATTTTTGATTTAGACTTTGTGTCAAGATAATATTGTATTCATTTGAACTCGAATGAAAATGAAAAAACACCAATAGATTTTAAATTAAGAAACATTAAATATATATTAATTAACGAGGCAAATTTGAAATATAATTGTCAGCTCGGATTTTAAACTGATGGCTCCAATCGATTTTCATTAACCAGGCAAATTTGAAATATAATTGTAATTTTGAAATGAAAGACTCCGATTCATTTTAAATTAAGAAACATTAAATATATTTTTTGTAATTAATTAAATTAATTGAACCGCGTAAATTTGAATAATTTCCATGATTCAGCCTGCGAATTTTTTGCAGTTCATAAATCATTTCATTGTTTTTGTTTTGAAAAGGAAAAATGAAATTTAAATTTAAATATATTCATAATTATTCCTCCCCCCCCCCCCCCCGCCACTCAAAAATTAAAGAGGCGAAACTTTTAAGAGACGATGTATTTTCGGTAGTTTACGGGTATACATTTGGAGTGTGGTTTTTTAAGAGGAATAAAATTTTTTGACCGAGACGCTGCCCGTAGGGCATCAGTATATATTAATATTTCTTCTAATCTTATAGTGGGTTTTAAAATTAAAAAAAAAACAATTAATAATGTAACGCAATATTTTTGTTAATTTTTTAAAAATATCTTAATTATTAAGATATCACTATTTGCAAAAAATCTAAGTTGTTTTATGATAAAAAAAACATTTGTTTATATAAAATAAGAGGTTTCACTAGAAGTAAAGAAGACATTCATTTGATATTAAGAGATATCTAATAGAATAAAATAAATCACTCAAGTATATAATATACTAGCTGACGACCGGGCCTTCGGCCCGGCGTCACCAACTCTGGCGGGGAGCGTCTCGTTCATACCAATTTAATAATTGAAATTTAAAATCTTACTGTAAGTATCGAAAGAATGTGCTGAATGAAATTGATTCAAAAATAAGGAAGAATAAGGAAAGATTTATTTAACACATTGCCTAAGCACGATCACTATCTGACCAATCAGAATCGTTCTAATAATTTAACGCTTTGGCATTGGCTATGCACTGGCCAATCAGATCGTTTCCACATACATATCCACATACTTTTCTATTTTATATATATAGATTTGGATTAAATAGCTAAAAATTTGGTCATATTTGGAATGATTTCAATACATCTTGATTATTAATCAAATATATTTGGAATAAATAAGAGCTCATTAAAAATGCTCAACTCTATCAATATATAGTATTTATTATAAATAAATTGTTTTTTCAGTGTAGAAAAGGATCAAATTTTTCTATAAATGGCTCATTTGGACAATTTTTTTGGGGCCCCCAAATAAATGGGGGGCCTAAGGTATAGCTTGTGTAGGTTATACGTAAATCCTACACTGCAGGCGAGTAGTAGAAGTTCAAAGAAATCAGTTAAAATAATTGTTTCAATAATAATTCTATAACTCATGCCGTGTTAGTATCTATAAAATAGAGAAAGGGTGGAGACGCTTCTTCGATATGCAAAACAAATTCATATTTTTACGTTTCACAGTCTAAAAAAGCGCTTGTCTATCTTTATTTAGTCGAGATATAAGTATGCACTATATAAAATAAAAATAATAATTTAGAGAAAAAATTGTAAGAAAGAATTAAAACTTTCGAGTGAGCTGTCGCTAAATTTTAGTGATTTTACCAATTTTACCAGGAAATGGTTTAATCAAATCACTGGCTTTCAAAGAATCACTGACGTTAAGAAACATGAGGTGTGGTTTGTTCTAAAGTGACCATCTTTTCTAACATCATATTTTTTATAGCCTTCTCAATTCCAGTCGTGTTTTGGTCATTTAAATCCCAATGGAATCGATTGAGAAGGCCTAAAGGAGAGAGAGCAGTAGTTGTGGCGCACTCTCTCTTCGCTAGAAAGGCACGAGTATACATATAGACAGTTCGAAGCATGATTTTTACTTTACCATACAGGGTATGATCAAGTATTGTAATCGTGCATGAAAAAGGTGGTTTTTTTCCTTCTTTTTTCGAAATATCTAAAAAACGGCTAAAACTATTTTGATTAAAAAAATTGAGCTAAACCATGGCATTTCACTCTACAAAAAAGTTCTAATAAGTGAACATCCAAAAATTTATATTTTTTGAGATAATAATTGTTTTGTCAAAATGTCTGTTAGTTAGTCTGTCCGTTTGTCTTTCTGGTTGTCTGTTAAGTCTGTGTGTACCAAATTTTTTTTGACAAGCTAGCTCAAAAACTAGTGTGAATATCAAAACCAAATTTCACACGTAGTTTTTCGGTCTATTGAGATTAAGAGCTGATTAGATTTTGGTGCACATCGAGGAGGGTGGAGGGGGGGTTAAAAATTAAAAATCTAGGCCATTTGAGCAAACTCAACCAAATTTTGTATACATAATGAGTGGACCCCCAGAAGTCTAAAAATGTAAATATCAACCGCCCAAAATAGGGGGAGGGGGTTTAGAGTCAAAAAAAGAAATTCTTGGCCATTTGAGCAAACTCAACCAGATTTTGTATACATAATCACTGGACCCCCTGAAGTCTAAAAATGTGAAAACTAACCGCCCAAAATGGGTGGGGGGGGGGGATATAGAGTCAAAAAATGTAAATCTTGGCCATTTAGCAAACTCAACCAAATTTTGTATAGATAATCTTTGGGACACCAGAAGTATAAGAATGCAAAAAGTAACACCCCCCTCCTACATGATTATAAATAATTTTAGGGGCCAGGTTGTATGATAAAGTCAAGTGGATAGCCACATCAGAACACGTCAGCTTATTTCTGTCTGTCTGGGTTCGTAAAACAACCTTAACTCAAAAACGAAAGTTCGAAGAATTTTTTCCTGGTGACAAAATGTTCAAAAATATTTTTAGAACGATTATATCTAAAGAGTTGAAATTTAACCGAAAAGTATGTATTAATAAGCTTCATCTTTGTGGTAAAATGTCGTGCATTTTAAGATATTTGCGAACCGATTTTCAGTTCATTAGCTAAAACTATTATAAATGATAATTTATATTCTCGGGAAAAGGTTTTCAAAAGCTAAGCATTGTAAGATATTTCCGTACCAATTTTCAGCTCATTAACTAAAACATTTCAAGATTAGTACTTTGTACTCTTAGGAAACGTTTTCAGGTACAAAGCTACAATTTAATATGTAAAATATTCATGGTTTTATAGAAATTCTGAATTTGATTTGAAAAAGTCTGATTTCGATTTTTAAAATCTTGAATTTGATATGGAAAAGTTCACATTTGAAGTTATAAACCTATAATATGCGCACCTTAACAAGTGAATACTAATTAACCTTAAAATCTTATTATATTAAACGAGCAAAAATTGTATATATATATATATCCGGTCGGGTTCTCGAAAAGGGCTCTAACGATTTGGATGAAATTCACGGGTTAGGAGGGTTTTGTGTTGGACATTCGATCTTGCACGGTCTCATCTTTGGCTAAGTTGTTTTTGATGGGTTTTTTGTTAATTGAAATAATTATTCACAGGTGGTTATCTCGATAAAAAAATGCTTATTTACATTTTTATTCAATTTCCTTTTAATTTTTAATTGGTTTTTTAATTTTAAAACCCACAATAAGATCATTACAAATATTTTTATATATACATTAAAAGTTAGACAATTTAATTAATTAAAAATCGAGTTTTAAATTCCACAAATATATTATTTAATATTAGAACTTGGCAATTCAATTGATGAATTTAAAAATTGTTATTTAATTAAAAAAAAAATTATACGGTATTTATTTACTATACCTCATAATCTGTGGCCCACTACAAGGCTAGAAATGCCAAAACTGTATGAGAGGGGGGGGGTGGATGTGGGGGGTGCAATGGTGGAGGGTGAGGAAAGTGGTTTCGGAGGTTGGGGCAGGATTGGGGAGCATGTGGGGGGATGTGGGGTGGAGAGGTACAGGTGGTGGGGGTGAAGTGGTGGGAGTCCGGGGGCAGGGGGGTTTCGGGGATTAATATATAGCTTTTAATTGAAGCTAAAAGTAAAAAGTTACCGAGCATCGCTCGGTGGCCAGGTACTTATTCTAATTTGAGAAGGAATTTCAATTTTGATCCTGGTAGAATGTAATTATTTACAGGCTCCCCTTTGGTGGCTAAAATTAATTATATTCTATGTATGAAAAAACCCTTAAAAACATTGCCTATAAATTACTAAACGCTCAGTATATTCAAAGGAGTGCTTAATCAAGCTAATTTCTATATTACGTTGTTAGTAGCCTGATAACATAGCCCATCTCTTAATTAATTACTGAACCAAATATTGACGAGAAATTATTATTGGTTATTCAATTTTGTTTTGATAAAGTGTAGAGGAAAAGTTAATGCAGCCACTTTTCTGGTTCATACGAGATAATAAAGGGATCTGTTTTGATGTCTAAAAAAACAATGCTTTGCACTCGGAAGGTTTATAGAGTTTTCGGGTTGTATTATCGAAGTGCATTCCACGTTTCACTCTTAAGCCTTTTCTATTCCCTTCTAACATCACACATATAAAAATAAAAGTTTCTATGACATCAAAGTAGGGATAGAAATGTCACATTATTTCCTACAGGAGCTAATATACATTATTTCCCGTGGGAAATAATTATGTCAATAGGAATGAAAAGCAAAATTTGAAAAGTTGTTTATTTATTTATTAAAGCATTTAACTCTCTAGATTTATATGGTAATAAGTTTAATGTAGCTGCACATGCTATTTCCACAATTTCAGCTGGTTTTTCGTAAGTTTCATCAATTTTTCACAAATTGACAGTTTGTTATTATCAAGAAATAAATGCAATTTAACTGAAGGTTTTCTACATTTGATTCAATCGCGAATGTAGGGAATTTTTGTCAAATATTGAGTGAAAATAATATTTGAACTTATATATTTTTAACTTGAAATAATGATATTAAATAAATTTTAATTTTCCTCATTAATATATCAAAGAATAATTGATACGTCAACGAGGATTATTTTGACCGCGCTGATTTGAAAAAAGATATTTTTATCTTGCGAGACTACTGCGGATTACGCTATTGGAGTCTGCGGAGTATTAAGTCTGGACCAAGAGAGAAAAAGATGTGATCCACTTAGCCCGCTAGACATTCGGATGGATCACCAAGTGAATTTGAAATCTCAGATGTTATATATTCGATCTCCCAGCCCAGAGCGCTAGATCTATTAGCATGTATGTTAGATGCCTGTCATTAATTAACTGAAGGTTTTCTACATTTGATTCAATCTCGAATCTAATGTAGGGAATTTTTGTCAAATATTGAGTGACGTTGGATTGTAGCTAAGTGGATCACATCTTTTTCTCTCTTGGTTCAGACTTAATACTCCGCAGACTCCAATAGCGTAATCCGCAGTAGTCTCGCGAGATAAAATATCTTTTTTTCAAATCAGCGCGGTCAAAATAATCCTCATTGACGTATCAATTATTCTTTGATATATTAATGAGGAAAATTAAAATTTATTTAAATGCAATTTGTTGTTATAGCAACAAAAAAGAAAACAAGGAATACGTAGGAAACTATATAGTCAATTTAATTTGATTGTGAAAAATTAATCTGTCAATATTTTATTTGAATATTCGTTTTAACCCTGTACTGGTACACAAGGGCGGATCCAGGATTTTTTTATGGGGGGGGGGGGAGAATGTATATAAGGTGCCCGATATATATAAGATGTGTCGCGATCGAATTGTCCAAGCGGGAGGGGGGGGGGCAGGGACGCCCCCCACACACACATAGAACTTTATTTTCAATTTTAAAATTTTTTTAAAAAAAATAAATGTTTTTTTTACAAATTTCATATCTCATATTTTAAGTTCATTAAAATAAAAAAAAATAAAAAAACTCCCGCCAGGCACGGGCCTGTATGGGGGCGGTCGCCCCCTCCGCCCCCCCCCCTGGATCCGCCCTTGCTGGTGCACAAATTTTTTAAAACGTAACTGGTATAATGGGGTCTTACGTGATCCCAGTCATATTTAAGGGAAAAAAGGTCATTAGATTTTTTTTTGTTGTTTGTCATTATTTGGTGCATTGTGAACTACCTTATGAGAAAAAAGTTTCTCATTTTTGAAAAGTATTTATTTGAAAAAAAAAATTAACAAAATCTCATGCATTCTTGGACATCGCTTGGATAAAAACAGAATAAAAATAAAATAAATAAATTTCTCATTGCAGCTTTTTGGCAGTTTTGTTGTGTACTCATCAACTGCTCCCCTGAAACAAAAAAAAACAACAACTTTTTAGCCAACTATAAAAGAAATGACAAGCAGGTTTTCCTTACAGATTTTTATCATCATGGCAGGAATGATACTGAATTTGCCAAGGGCGGATCCAGGAATTGTTTATGGGGGGGGGAGAATGTATATAAGGTGCCCGATGTATATAAGATCTACTTTTTATCTTGAAAGTGTTTCGCGATCGAATTGTCCAAGCGGGGGGGGGGGTCAGAGACGCCCCACACACACACATATTTTATTTTCAATTTTAAAATTTTTTAAAAAATAAATGTTTTTTTTTTACAAATTTCATTTCTCATATTTTAAGTTCATTAAAATAAAAAAATTGTTATAAATTCCCTGTCGATTTGGCCGCCGTTTTTTGGCCTCTGCGTGCGACGCACGTGTTGCACTCCCGCCAGGAAAGGGCCTCTATGGCGGGGGGGGGGGGGCGGTCGCCCCCTCCGCCCTTGGAATTTTCTGGGTCGAGTGCTCCTTGCACAAAGTTTTAGAGCACTCTGAACATCTGGTTGAGTTTTTTGATCTTTGAGCCGTGGACAAGAGAAACATCTTTGTCTCTTTAGTTGATATGGTCTCTCTGGTTCTTTTGCCGATGGAACTGGAATTTTTAGAATTTCAGCAATTAAGTGTTTTGTATTTTTTGGCAGCCTGTCGTGTCGAATTCTGTCCATCAAATGAGGCTGTATCTTCTCGCCCTGATTTGAAAATTCCTGCCAAGTAGATTAGTCCTAGAAAAGATTTCAACTCTGTTAGGCTCAAATGGTCAACAAAAGACACGCATGTTTCTTTGATAGTTGATGAGAGTTCGGTTATCTTTGCATTCGTATGTTCCAAAATGATGATTAGAATATCCTCTGTGAAAAGTAGTTACCAAGCTTTGTAAGGTGTAGACAGTTTTCTTACTCGAGCAGGCCCTTTGAGTCTTGGTAAATGCAATACTAAATTGTGAGCTGGCTTTCGTACATTTTTTTGGTAGCTTTTGTTGCCCATTTATACCGGTTTTTTCCATAATAATAGTTTGCTGTTCAGCCTAAATCATCAAAAATAACTTTTCTCCCTATAATAATATTTTTGTTATTCAACGGTTGCTGATTTTCGCCAAAACTTTTATATATACAACGGTTGATTCCGAAACGCAATGCAAGAGCTCCATCGGGGGTAAAACTAGTCAAATTTACATCTAGTTACACCCAGTGGTGTGCAGCACATTTCAGAATCAACCCATAAGTATGTTAAAGTAAAAATAATTTTAAGAGAAATTTTCATTTAATATTTAGTTGTTAGAATGGAATTGTATTAGATGAATGAGGAGGTATCAGCCAAAGTTGGATGTGCTCGGTTCAATAAAACACTATTACATTCATCTCTGAACCTTTGGCGCAGGAACATTATAAATTTACATGAAGCTACAATTTTTATTTTTGACAAGGCTAGGTTCAATCAATTAACTGAAGATGGCCAAATAAATTCAGGCCAAAACGTTTTATTCAATCCAGCCCATTCAACTTTGGAGGATACCTCCTCCTTAATCTAATACATTTAATATTTAGTACCTGGAGGCTCGGTAACTTCTTCCTTCAGTTAAAATCTTTATTTTAATATTATTTTTAATTTAAAATTCTGATAAAAAGGTCGAGATTTTTATTTGAGAGCCGTTTTCAAATTAAAAAAATACAAATATATCTATATAGTATTCGACCACTGTACCCCCCCCCCCCAACCACCCTGCTCGACCTCACTCCCGAAACCTCGCCCTACCCCGGGATCCCCCACCACTGCCCCCACATTCTGCACCCCCAACATCCACCACATCAACCACCGCTCCGCATCAAGATCACACTCTCATCCTCAAAACTTGTTAATAGAGTTTGTTTCATCAAAAAGGTTAGAGCCGTTTTTAAAATAAAAAAATAAAATATATATATATAATTTCGTTTATTCTTCAGGTAAATAAAATTCGAGTTTCATCTATAAAGAGAAATCGAAATTTCAGGTCCTTTATCTCTTGTAGTAATTTAGATATTATTTAGATTCAATATATTAATTTAGATATAATAAATAAATTAACAATATCAACAATTATAATAATATATTTATCATTCATCTTGTATTGTCAAACTGTTGTCTTCTTATTGGTCGTCGTTGTGGCAGGGGATTTCAATCTGTTGTTGTGGCTGCGTTGTGGCGCGGATTTCAATCTTACATATATATATATATATATATATATATACCTGGAAGACCGAGCTTTGTTCGGGTTTAGTTAATGCTTGACAACAACACACCACAATCACAATAGTCCTTCAAGGCCTTTGAGAACAATGAATTATCAACCCATTGTCTGTCTGGGTACAAAAGTAAAAGAAAAACCCTTTCTAAATCCCTAAGATAAGATTCGCATTTGTCTACCTGAGAATAATTAATTTGATTACGAAAAAAACCCATCAAAAACAATTTTGTCGAAGATGAGACCGTGACAGATCGAATTGTCACCCCAAAAACCCCCTAACCCGTGAATTTCATCAAAATCGGTAGAGTCGTTTTCAAAATAGAACCAAGATATAAATATATATATAAATAAATATACAATTTTTGCTCGTTTAATAAGAGTAGATTAATGAATAATGTTAATTCATTCTTTTGACAATTTCCATCATGGCCTACTATAATTCTGAACACGGCCCTATTCAGTAAAATTTGCAGGCTACATATTCATATTCCAATTTCTGCTTGCTGGTGTAATTTAATTCTCTTTCATTGCTTACTTGAATTCGTATTTAATCTCGGATAGTAATTTGTTCTTATACAAAGTTATTTAATTATTTAGATCTTTTAATCACGAAACTTGGAATGTGTTTTCATGATTTCGCAACGTTTTTCTTTCTTCCTAAGATTCTTCACTTATACGACATAAAAGAAGAATTTCCACACCTCTATGGAAATAAACCCGGCATTTGCATTTTAATCGGCTCAAAATATATATACTTAATGGTGTTCTGGGTGGGTGAATTATATCAGCTTAAGGATATAAAGTGTCCTTTATTTTTTAATATTATTAACTCCGGTGAGAAATATTTCTACTTTTCTCTTGGAATAATTGAGTGAGTAGAGGATGGCTCTTTTCTAAACTGACATAAGATATTTTCGCAATATTCACTTTAAAGTTTCTATTAAATTTAAATAAATTAATAGATTAAATACAATATTTGCGGATTTAGAGGAGGAAGAGCTAAGATGTTGACAGTTTGAAGGCGACTTTAAATTAACATTCTTGCTAGAATAAAAGACACATAACTGGGCTAAATTAACTATAATAATATTTAAAGAAAAAAATCTGACTTGATTTGAGCATACCACATGACTTTCTCTTAATAGCTACACTAGGGCCCACGGTAGGGTAAAACCGAGGGGTGATCCGAGATTGGAAGTAGGTGTACACCTCTTTGGAAGTATTTTGGAAGTACCTGGAAATATTTGGAAGTGCTTGGAAATATTTGGAATTACTTGGAAATATTTGGAATTATTTGGAAATATTTGGAAGTACTTGGAAATATTTGGAAGCACAAGTGGAAGTAGGTGTACAGCATATTAGGTCGCGGTTCACCCCTCTGGTAGAACGAAAAATACAAATTTTGCTTTCCAAAATAAGCAAAGAATAAAATATTTCAAAAAAATGAAGGGTACTTTTATGGACAACATCCCCTGGTTGAAAAGTCCCCGCCCGCCACTAATCTATCTATCTCTATATATATATATATATATAAATTTCTTTAATAAAAATTAAAAATATATATACTTTTTATTTCTCTTGAGACAGTCTTATAACTCAAAAACAGTGCATTATATGAAAATATGTTCAAATAAAAGTTTATTTATATCAGGAGGGAAACTAAACTACTCTATTGTTTGTCGACCTAGAACAAGTGTATTTCGAGGTCAAGTTCTGTTTTTTAGATAGAAGCCTATATGTTTCTGTACATATTCTTAATCTAGGAAAAAGACTGAACAACTTTCATTAGAACTATTTTTTTATAAGACATCAAATAAAAATAAAAAATATTAAATCAATTGGATCTCAAAAAATTCTAATAATTATTTTTAACAATCATTCAACTTAATTATCAAATAATAATGATCAAATATTTAATTATTAAATAAATATAATGTTCTGAGACATTCCAGTGTATGAGTGTTTTGCAAGTCTTCTGGATAAATTCCAGTTCGAATTTCGTTATTTTGGACTTTTCCTATCCTTTACATTTCCTGTTTTTTTTTTTGTTTTTTTTTTTGAATAGATTTACAAAACTATAAAATGAAGCTTCTGAGAACAACATTATTAAATTAATAATTATTATTAAATTATTTATTTAATAATTAAATATTTGATCATTATTATATGATAATTAAGTTGAATAATTGTTAAAAATAATTATTAGGATTTTTTTGATATTTAATTGATTTACTATTTTTTTATTTTATGTCCTATTAAAAATAGTAGTTCTAATAAAAGTTGTTCAGTTTTTTTCTAGATTAAGAATATGTACAGAAACATATAGGTTTCCATTTAAAAAACTTGACTTCGAAAATACCCTTGAAAGTTTGTTCTAGGTCGACAAACAATATCGTAGTTTAATTTCCTCCCTGATATAAATAAACTATAATAAATTATTTTTGAGTTATAAGACTGTCTCAAGATAAAAAACTCCCCAGGTATATTTATAAAAAAAAAAAAAAAAATTTCTAAATGTTAGCGTTTTATAGAAGAATTGTATTTATTTAATAGGAAAAACTATCTCAAAACGATTGTCAAAAATCCAAACGTGTAGCTATGGTCAAGTATTGTAATTAGTGATGTTCAAAGCAAGACCAAGACCAAGACTGCAAGACCAAGACTTTGCTTTGCTCATCACTATGTAAAGTCACTTATAAAGTCTTCTATAGGGTGTTTAGAAAGTCCTGATCACTATTAAGAAAAATATTATTATTATTTTGATTTTGAGTATTAATATTAGTGATGAGCAAAGCAAGACCAAGACCAAGACTGCAAGACCAAGGCCAATTCTGCTCATCACTAATTAATATAGGCAGAGGGTGTGTTTGTAAAGTCTTCTATAGGGTGTTTAGAAAGTCCTGATCACTTTTAAGAAAAATATTATTATTATTTTGATTTTGAGTATTAATATTAGTGATGAGCAAAGCAAGACCAAGACCAAGACTGCAAGACCAAGGCCAATTCTGCTCATCACTAATTAATATAGGCAGAGGGTGTGTTTGTAAAGTCTTCTATAGGGTGTTTAGAAAGTCCTGATCACTTTTAAGAAAAATATTATTATTATTTTGATTTTGAGTATTAATATTAGTGATGAGCAAAGCAAGACCAAGAATCAAGAACTGCAAGACCAAGGCCAATTCTGCTCATCACTAATTAATATAGGCAGAGGGTGTGTTTGTAAAGTCTTCTATATGGTGTTTAGAAAGTCCTGATCACTTTAAGAAAAATATTATTATTATTTTGATTTTGAGTATTAATATTAGTGATGAGCAAAGCAAGACCAAGATCAAGACTGCAAGACCAAGGCCAATTCTGCTCATCACTAATTAATATAGGCAGAGGGTGTGTTTGTAAAGTCTTCTATATGGTGTTTAGAAAGTACTGATCATTTTTAAGAAAAATATTATTATAATTTTGATTTTGAGTATTAATATTAGTGATGAGCAAAGCAAAGTCTTGGTCTTGCTTTGCACATCACTAATTGTAATCGTGCATGTAAAAAGTGTTTTTTTTTTCATTTTTTTTTTCAAAAATATCTCAAAAACGGCTGAAAATATTTTGATTAAAAAAATTGAGCAAAACCATGGCATTTGGCTCTACAAAAAAGCTCTAATAAGTAAACATCGAAAAAATTATAATTTTTGAGATAATAATTGTTATGTAAAAATGTCTGTTAGTCTGTCTGGTTGTCTGTGCGTTACCAAATTTTTGTGGACGAGCTAGCTCAAAAACTAGTGTGAATATCGAAAGCAAATTTCACACGTAGTTTTGGTCCATTGAGATTAAGAGCTGATTAGATTTTGGTGCATATCGACCCAAAATTAAGGGGAGTTGAGGGGAGGTTAAAAATTAAAATTCTAGGCTCTTGTACCAAACTTAACCAAATTTTGTATACATAATCAGTGGGACTCCAGAAGTCTAAAAATGCAAAAAATAGTCACCAAAAATGGGGATGGGGGTGGGGTTTTGTAAACATAATCAGTGGGCCCTAGGAGTCTAAAAATGCAAAAACTAACCCCCTTCCCTACATGAATATAAATAATTTTATTAAATATTAAATATAAGTGATGGGCCAGGTTGTATGGTAAAGTCAAGTGGATGGCAACATCAGAACACGTCATCTTATTTTAAAGGATATTAGCCAGTGTTTTTGGAATAAAAAGCTTTTTTGTTTGATTAAAGAGAGATCAAGTCCTTCTTGTGTATTGGTTGGGTCTTGTAAATCAGAAAGTAATCCTATTTATGTTGTGCATGAATTGTTTTCTAAAAGTGAAATTTCGGGTTGTTTTTGAAACCCGAAAGTGACTGTTGGCCATGACAAATTATAAATGGTGTATATATAAAGGGGACGATGTATTCAGTAACATTGAATAAGTGAGGCCGGGCAACGTGTGGTCGGAACATGTAATCTCTGATATGTTATGTTCATGTGTCAGAGGCATCAACGGGGTGGGCAAAATGGGCAAAATGGCGGGCGGTCGGGACATGATAGCCAAGAGAGAGATTAGACCCGACGACAAAGACTACGACGACAAATGCCTCGGAGGTCGCCGCCAAACCCATTTCACGCTCATTTGTACAAATTCCAATTGAGATATTCAAATTCATACCCAATCTACGCAACATCCTACGCACACACATAAAAGGAGAGAGAAAGTGGCCCGCTCCGATTCATATTCATAGCAGACACCGCCAACATCAGTCAAGTGGTTCTTTTCAATTCAGAATATATATACATTATATTAGATAAGTAGCTGGTAAAGCTTATATTTTTGTGGTTTAAATTATTGAAGGTTAAATCTACTCTTATTAAACGAGCAAAAATTGTTTATTTATATACGAGCTTTGGCCCTCCGGGGCTGGTGCCCTGGCGGGCAGCGTCTCGGTCCAAAAATTGTATTCCTCTTAAAACACCACACTCCAAATGTATACCTGTAAACTCCCAAAAATACATAGTCTTCTTAAAAGTTTCGCCTCATTTTCGTCCTGATACAGCTACAGAAATGAGGCTCTAGATATGAATCTGGAAGTATTTTTTTCTTCTATAATCTATAGCATTGTGATATTTTTTGTATGGAAATAGTTTTATTTAAATAAGTGGGATCGTGTGAGGAGGAGAATTATATTATATCATTTTTTTAAATTCCATAATGGATATAAGGCTCCAAATATTTAAAAGAGATCAGGTGTTGTTTGTATGACAGGCTGCTCCATCCAGTATTGCCATGATAAACTCGGGCATATTTTGTAAAAATTCAAAAATAAGAATAACAAAATATAGATTGTTTTTTTTTTTTTTTTTTTTAAGGAATTTGGTGTTGGTACTTGGTGAAACATTTTTTAAATTTATTGGATAAAAATACTTGGTAGGTTAATGTGAAACCTACCAAGTATTTTTATCCAATAAATTTAAAATATAGATTTTTAAAAAATTATAAAAAAGTGGCAAATTATTAAAAAAATAAACAAATAATATATAAAATATAAATCAAATAAGATTAGATTAATTTATTTTTCTGTGCGCAAAGAAAAGAGAATTGAATATTTAATTTTTGAGTGGTGATGAGGGGGAGGAATAATTATCATTATATTTAATAACAAATTTAAATTTAGGGAACGAAGAAAAGTTTATTTTTATTACAGACAAAAGGATCAGCCGGGGCTCGAATTATATTTAATGTTTCTTAATTTAAAATCAATTGGAGTCTTTCATTTGAAATTACAATTACAATTATATTTCAAATTTGCCGCAAATATACAGCAAATATGCCGACGGCATCAGCGCTCCCTGCCGGCAGCATTCTCTGAGCGTTGTTACAAATTAATCTAGGCTCTTATATATAGTATTTGTATCTTAGTTCTATTTTAAAAACGGCTCTACCGATTTTGATGAAACAAAATCTATTAACAAGTTTTGAGGATGAGAAAACGATCTGGCTAGGTCTGGACCTCGAGAAATTTCATCTTAATTGATCTTTTCTTAATTAAAGTAATTATTGATAAATGAAAGTCACAATAAAAAAGTTTGTTTACATTTTTTTTCAATTATCTTTTATTTATTAATAGTCCTAAGAGCTGGTGAGATATTTTGACTACGGATTTGACCCAACTAGAAATAATGCGTAATAGTACCGTCTATGATAGTTGTACAGAGAATGGCCAGTCTGGCTGGCTGTAGCAGGTGGACCAGGTACTGCACATGGTGTGGGTGCGGTAAAAAATACATATGTATTAAAAAATATTTTTGACTCCATGATGAAATTATAATTTATAGTCAATTATAAACATAATATATTCACCCCAGACCATTTGAGTGTGGGACGTGGAACTAGACCACCCAAAGTGTATTTTGACAACATGTAAAAAATAACATCATTCTATATAGGTATTTTTTTGAAAATGGTGAAAATCTCTACTCGCTCAGTTATTCCAAGAGAAAAGTAGAAATATTTCTCGCCGAGTTAATAATATTAAAAAATAAAGGAGAGGTTTTAATAATCATATATTCAATTAAATTTAATTAGTTTTAATTATTGTTCAATACGATTAACAATAACACTCAAAAATTCTACCTGAGTATTTCATTAAATTTTCCTTGAATCACAAAACATAAAATCGTTAATCTCCTTTTAGACCGTGACATAAAAAGTTTAAGAACCAGTTGACTAGATTGAGTGTGCTGTGAGAGTATGAGCCTGCAAAGTACCTTTTCACTCTGCGATCCTTTGATTTAAAAATCTCTAAAAATGCCCGGAGCTAATTCAAAGAGAGTTGGTTTAAAAAAAATATTTTGATTGCTATTATGATAATTATTTTGGATGACAGATGAAATAAGCTGACGTGTTCTGATGTGGCCATCCACTTGACTTTACCATACAACCTTGCCCTTCACTTATATTTAATATTTAATAAAATTATTTATAATCATGTAGGGGTAGGGGGTTAATTTTTGCATTTTTAGATTACTGTGGGCCCACTGATTATGTATACAAAATTTGGTTGAGTTTGGTACAAGGGCCTATATTTTCATTTTTTGACCCTACACCCCCCTTCCCCCCACTAATTTTGGGCGGTTAGTTTTTGCATTTTTAGACCTCTGGGGTCCTACTGATTATGTATACAAAATTTGGTTGAGTTTGATATAAGGGCCTAGATTTTCATATTTAGACACCCCCCCTTTTGGGCGGTTAATTTTTGCATTTTTAGATTACTGTGGGCCCACTGATTGTGTATACAAAATTTGGTTGAGTTTGCTCAAATGGCCTAGATTTTTAATTTTTAACCCCTCCTCCACCCCCCTTAATTTTGGGTCGATATGCACCAAAATCTAATCAGCTCTTATTCTCAATAGACCAAAACTACGTGTGAAATTTGGTTTCGATATTCACATTAGTTTTTGAGCTAGCTCGTCCACAAAAATTTGGTAACTAACAGACAGACTAACAGACATTTTGACAAAGAATTATTATCTCGAAAAATATAATTTTTTCGATGTTCACTTATTAGGGCTTTTTTGTAGACCGAAATGCCATGGTTTCGCTCAATTTTTTTAATCAAAATAGTTTCAGCCGTTTTTGAGATATTTTGAAAAAAAGAAGGAAAAAACACTTTTTTCATGCACGATTACAATACTTGACCATACCCTGTTTGGTAAAGTTAAACTGAAGAGTGACCCACAGTTGAATAGGTCTTTTGACACTACCATCCCGCCCCATTAGAGCTTACCAAAGTTCCCACTCTCTACGGAACCCTGGGAGAGCCAGCCAGACTCAAATGGCCATTATTTGTGTTCACGAGTATTGTCCATTTCCTATTATTTATAAAGAAATTTCTATTAAAATTATTTCTCTCTGAATATAAAGTCCGTATTCCACTCAAATGCATTTGGTTACATATTTGCTCTCTTTATATCTAGGTAGCTCATTTATCAGTTCATATGCGGATTTTCCTAGAATAACAGAATTTCGTCTAAAACTTGTCTAGAGTTGATTAACCAGGTGGGACCATTGGGAAGCTTTTCGATGTCTCATATATAATATATTATCATTTCTAATGCGATATAGATAGATAGATATACCAAACATTTAAATTATTCTGAAATAACGTTTAGAGAAAGCGGTGTTGGTTTATAGTGAAACATTTTTTTTTTTTTTTTTTAATTTAATGTCACCGGGAACAAAGCCCATTTAGACAGCATATAAGTAAAGTGTTAGTAGGGTTAGTGAGGGAGCCGAGTTTTCAGCCGGTAGAAATTTTTATTTGCCAGCTAGGATCGAACCCCGGCCTCCCACTTCAACATCGTCATAATCGATCGATGCCGAAGCGAGGCCAATGCGTTAGCTGACTGAGCCAACCCGGCTCCAGTAAAACATATTAAATACAGGAATTATTTGACTGATTATAGTGGTGTTTCACAAAGTGGAAATAAAATAAAAAAAAAATAAAAAAAAATTTTAAATTATATTTTGTAGATTTTTTTATTTATCTCTATACATACGTTCCATTGATATCATTAGGGTCTCAGCTATCTCAATCAATTTCACTTTACGGTTATCAAAAATTATTTTGTGGACTTTTTTGATGTTTTCGTCGGTAACTGCCTCTTTGGGGCGTCCACTGCGTGTATCGTCTCTGGTGCTCATTTCGCCTCGTTTAAATTTAGCAAACCACTTTTCTACGGTTGATTTTGCTCGAGCAAAGTCCGAATAATGTTTATCAAGCCAAACCTTGGTTTCAATAGTAGTTTTTTTTTCGCCAAAAAGCAATGCTTTATTAACACACAAAATTCCTTTTCATCCATTTTTTCAAAGTACTAAAAGTTCTTTCACTAAAAATGCTATAACTCAGATACTAATAGTGCAACAGCTGTCAAATTTATACACGCGTCTTTTGAAGGTTGTGGCTAACTAAAAATCATATGGATTTGATACTAGTGGCGCCATTTATGTGTCATCCTACGAACTTTTCAGCCCGTCGAGTATGTTGCAGTAAAAACTTGTTTTTTAGTAAGAACAGGTTCTTACTAGTTAAAACGCGTTTCACTGAATACCTTTGTGGCAACTAGAGTTTACTGATGTTGGTTGAGTTTGGTCCAAAAGTCTAGAATCTTCATTTTTTACCTTAAGCCTCATTTTGGGTGTTTTTTAAACAAAAATGTCAAAAATTACATCCTCTACAACTTTGCATCTAAAAATTGAATTTGACATTTTCGTTTAAAAATTTTTGAAAATAATCACCCAAAATGAGGTCAAAAATGAGATTCTAGACGCTTTGAATCAAACTCAACCAACATTAGTAAACTCTAGTTGCCACAAAGTATTCAGTGAAACGCGTTTTACTAGTAAGAATCCGTTCTTTTTACTGCAACCTATACCTATATATTTTTTCTTTCTTTATTAATCTAATTCTCTTAAAATATTAATTAATTGTCTTTCTTTTTGTTTCAGGTAAGTGTTCTTTTGATACAATTCAATCTTCATTTTGCAGCAACATCACCAAGTAGTAAGCAAATAAATATAATATGATAGAATATTATTTATTAGAGACGTAAGGAACTTATCATATATACTCTATATAATATTTGTCTAGATTAATTTGTAACAACGCTAAGAGAAATTTCTCTAAAGAAATTTCCCTCTTGCCTAGAATCGAACCTACGAACTCTTGAACTAAGGTCATTAGCTTTAACCACTAGACCAATCTAACATTAATATTTATACCATGATTTCTGTTACTAAAACTATAAATTTTTGATTTAGACTTTGTGTCGAGATAATATTGTATTCATTTGAACTCGAATGAAAATAAAAAAACACCAATAGATTTTAAATTAAGAAACATTAAATATATATTAATTAACGAGGCAAATTTGAAATATATTTGTCAGCTCGGTTTTTAAACTGATGGCTCCAATCGATTTTCATTAGCCAGACAAATTTGAAATATAATTGTAATTTTGAAATGAAAGACTCAATTCATTTTAAATTAAGAAACATTAAATATATTTAAATTTAGGGAACGAGGCAAAGTATTACAGACAAAAGGATCAGCCGGGGCTCGAACCCGGGATCTTTGCATGTGTACTGCAATGCTTTGTCATAAGAGTTTTAACTCCTATATCCACTAAGCTACTGATCCCTGATCCCTGATCCCAAATTAATACCTTTTGTCTATATCGTTGTGGTCGCGCCCCGGGTGAAGAGAAAATTATTTTCGATCTTTGGGGTCTGCGATCGATTGGGAGGCGCTGGAATATTTAATTGTTTAATTATTAAATATATTTTTTTGTAATTAATTAAATTAATTGAACCGCGTAAATTTGAATAATTTCCATGATTCAGCCTGCGAATTTTTTGCAGTTCATAAATCATTTCATTGTTTTTGTTTTGAAAAGGAAAAATGAAATTTAAATTTAAAATTTAAATATATGCATAATTATTCCCCCCCCCCCCCCCCCGCCACTCAAAAATTAAAGAGGCGAAACTTTTAAGAGACGTTGTATTTTCGGTAGTTTACGGATATACATTTAGAGTGTGGTTTTTTAAGAGGAATAAAAAATTTTGACCGAGACGCTGCCCGCCAGGGCACCAGCCCGGAGGGCCGAGCTTAATAGTTATAGTAGTAAGTTTGGGGAATATAAAAAAAAAACATTAATTCTATCTGACTAACAAGCTGAGAAAGAAGGAAAAAAATTTCAATATCCACGCGATACTGATCCCATGTAAAATAATATTTATAATTAAAAGACTGATGATGAGGGCCAAGCTTTCGAAACTATAGTCTCAAACAAATAAATAATATACCGGGTGAGTTTTTTTATCTTGAGACAGTCTTATAACTCAAAAACAGTGCATTATATGAAAAAAAGTTTCAAATAAAAGTTTATTTATATGGAGGGGGAAACTAAACTACGCTATTGTTTGTTTACCTAGAACAAGCTTTCAAGGGTATTTCAAGGTCAAGTTCTGTTTTTTTAAATAGAAACCTATATATTTGTTTACATATTCTGAATCTAAGAAAAAATTGAACAACTTTTATTAAAACTATTTTTTTATTCGACATCAAATAAACAAAATATTAAATCAATTAGATCTCAGAAAAAAACCCTAATAATTATTTTTAACAATTATTCAACTTAATTATCATATAATAATGATCAAATATTTAATTATTAAGTAAATAATTTAATAATAATCAATAATTTAATCATTTTCCGACACTGTGATCTGTGATATTCCAGAGTGTTATCGCAAGTTTTCTGATTGAATTCCAGTTCCAATTTCGTTATTTTGGCATGTTTCAGTTTCTTCGTACCCTTTACATTTCTTGATGTTTTTTTTAACAGATTTACAACACAATAAAATGAAGCTTGTGAGGGTGTATCACTGTCAGGAAATGCTCGGCATCCATTTCAATGGCAGCCCCATATAACACTTCTTCCACATTGACCATAAATTATGACCATTTTAATTCTGCTTTAACAAAAAATGATCCATTTTTATTATGGTAATACAATATAACTATCTACTGGATTGACACGAGAAATAAACTTTTTTTAACTCAAGGATTTTAAATAGTTTTATTAAGGAGAAAATAATCACTTAAATCTGTAAATATATAACAAAGTTTTAAAATAATTAAAAACACTTAATTTCATTGTTGGGACTTTTCGATTTAATAAATATTTATTTAATTATTAATTATTTAATCATTATTATTTAATAATTAAGCTGAATAATTGTTAAAAATAATTATTAAGGTCTCTACCCACTACAACGTATCATACTATGACCGTACTAGGAACGTATCAGACATGAAAAGCAACACAAGACGTCCTGCTATGCCCACTGAAACGGATCGACGGCGTTCTGTGCCCGTATGATGCCCGTATATTGCCCGTATGTAATCTGTATCATCATACAGATCTAAATCCACCAAAATCGATAGGAAACCGTTTCATTCTCGCATGCGTATCGATGTTCTGTGGACGTCTTGGGAGCGCTATCAAGTTTTTAAATAATAAAATAGATATGCCTACTAAAAAATTAACTTTTAGACAACTGGCAATAGTTGCCATAATATTGGATGAGGAAGAAGAAGAGAACCAAAAAAACACTCGACGCTACTGGATTCACGATTCTATAAAAGAACGAAAAACTGAAGGAGAATATTGGACGTTATTCAGGCACTTAGTTGATGATGAAGAAAAGTTGACTAAGTAAAGGCGTTTATAACGCTCATTTAAATACAAATTTTAAATTAATTAAATAAATAATTGGATACCATTCGCCGCCTGCGCGCATCGGTTTGGCAACGTCGCGTGTCATGCGCGGAGCGTATCGGCACCGGCAAAATATTCTCACTGACAATTTATTAATGCTCCGTGCATAGTAGGCGACGGTGCTGGTCGGTGACGGAACGGTCTAGTGGGCATAGTCTCATACTTTTCAATACAAAGAATATTTTTTTACCCGACACGTTCCTAGTACATATTATACGTTGTAGTGGGTAGAGACCTTTAGGGTTGTTTTTCTGAGATCTAATTGATTTAATATTTTGTTTATTTGATGTCCAATAAAAAAATAGTTTTAATAAAAGTTGTTCATTTTTTTCTTTAATTCAGAATATGTAAACAAATAGTTATATAGGTTTATATTTGAAAAACAGAAGTTGACCTTGAAATACCCTTGAAAGCTTGTTCTAGATCGTCAAAAAATAGCGTAGTTTAGTTTCCCCCTCCATATAAATAACCTTTTATTTGAAACTTTTTTCATATAATGCACTGTTTTGGAGTTATAAGACTGTCTCAAGATAAAAAACTCACCCGGTATATACAGATATATACTCTCGGAAAAATAATCAGTAGAGATTGTGGTGTTGGTGCAAGGTGAAACATCTTTAATAAATTATATATTTTTCAAAATTTTCTATGTATAAATCTTAATTTGTAACTAATTTGAAATATTTGTGATAGACTGATGATGAAGGCAATGCCTTCGAAACTATAGTCTCTAGAAATAATTAAAAATTATTTTATTTAAAAAACAGAAGACTCTCTCATTTTATTTTAGGTTAAAAATAAAATAAAATGAGAGAGTCTTCTGTTTTTTAAATAAAATAATTTTTAATTATTTCTAGAGACTATAGTTTCGAAGGCATTGCCTTCATCATCAGTCTATCACAAATATTTCAAATTAGTTACAAATTAAGATTTATACATAGAAAATTTTTGAAAAATATATAATGTCTTTTTCTTCATGTTTCTTCTTGGGAGATTAGAATATTTAAAAAATTTAATGTGAAATAAGTGACCCAGTATCCTTAACTCATAGTAAATCCATATTAAATAAAATATTTATTTACTCTTATCTTTACTCTCGGAAAAATAAAAACTTTTCAATTATTTCACCTGTAATGCATTTTTAAAAGCCTAATTCGTTTGCAATGCTAAAAATTTATAAAAGCAGCTTAGTATTTGTTCATTCGAAAGAAATTATATATTTTAGGTGCTATTTAATAAATAATTTAATTGTCGAATGTAAAAAATTCACAGAATTCTCTATATATGAGACCCAAATAGCACTTAAACCCGTTTTTTTTTTCACTAACCTACTTGGAATAATTCGTTTTATTCTAATCAAATAAATCCTCTTATCTCGGCCCTATTTCTCTCTCACTCTTCAATTGTAAGTAATGATTTATTACAACGCAATGATATAAGTTTTTATTAACAAACACCAAAAAGCTTTTTGAAAGCGTTGTTTAAAAAAATATATATATATTGAGATCACTTAAAAAAATGCTGGCAGGTTATATTAGGGAATGTACGATCATCGATTGGGGGGGGGGGGAAATATGCTGGCTCTTCTAATAAATCGGTCGATGTCAATAAATAGATCATATAAAAGGAACCATCCAGCCAATAAGTCATTATTCTCAATTCAATAGTGCCAAAAAATTGGATCTGCCTTTTTTTTTTATTTAACTCCAACAAAATGAACGGCTTTTGTTATTGGCAAAAAACAAAAAACAAAAAATATTTTATAAATATCTCACATCTGCTTCTTTTTTTCTGTAATCGAGGGTTAGATGAGGGAATTATCTGTGTGTGTGTGTGTGTGTGTGATATTTGGTCTGTATTTATAAATTAAATCATTAAACCGGGCGGGTGATTTATGAGGCTATCTATAATATGTTAGCTGGCGTATTTTTTTTTTTTTTCTGGGGAAATCCTAACTGATGGGAAATATAAATGGTATGGAATTATTAATCCAGAGGTTAGTAGGATTCTAATCGAAGGTGTTCAACGGGAGTGTTATAATAAATGAAAGACCATATTGAGAGGGAAAATAAATTGCATTACATAATTTACTGCTTCTTTTTCGCTTGTTCTAATATACGGATGATTCATTGTTTAAAAATCCCGGGCCTAACACATACATTGCACTAGATTTTTTGAATTAACCTCTTTTTCAGTTAGTATCAACCTTCAAAAGACAGCTGTCATAATTTCATGATATTCTATTCATTAGTTTGTGAGTTATTGTGCTAAGTGTGACGCTTTTCGGAGCAATCGGATCAAAAACAAGTTCGTGTTTTAATTTGATACTGCTTCTTGATTGGAAATAATACCCTTCAAGCGAAGCAATGGCTTGAAAACTGTTATGGGAACTTCTCTCTATCAGAAACAACAATTAAACGTTGGTTTGCTAACTTCAAACGTGGTCGTAGGGACACCGATCATGCAGAACGCAGTGGACGTCCAAATGAGGCGGTAACACCAGAAAACATCAATAAAATCCACAAAATCGTTTTGAATGATCGAAAAGTGAAGCTGCTTGAGTTAGCTGACATCGTAAAGATATCAAAAGAACGTGTTGGATTTATATTACATGAGTATTTGAGTATGAGAAAGCTGTGTTCAAAGCGGCTCTTGCTCACTGTTGACCAAAAGCAACAACGTGTTGATGATTCTGAGCAGTATTTGGACATGTTTAAAATTTAACGAACCGGAATTTTTGCGTCGATATGTGACAATGGATGAAACATGGATCCATCACTTCACTCCGGAATCAAAACAATCGTCATCTGAGTGGACATCAACTAGTGAACCTCGTCCAATGCGCCCAAAAGCACAACAATCGGCTGGAAAGGTTATGGCCTCGGTATTTTGAAATGTGCGTGGTGTACTATTAATCGACTATCTTGAGAAGGAAAATCCAATTAACAGTGAATATATTATAGGGTTATTGGAGCTTTTGAAGGCCGAAATTGTAAAGAAACGACCCCATTTGAAGAAGAAAAAGTGTGTTTTTAACAATTAAAAAATAATTTTAAATTAAATGTTACAATAAAATATTTTAAATTGTTTAAAATGTATGTTCCAAATGATAATACAAATAAATATTTAAATTAAATTTACAGTGAATTAGCATAATTTTATTTAAAAAGTAAAAAATATTGGGCCAATTGGGATGGGACGGGGCTCGTAATACTACTACCTAATTGAAATGTATTTATAAATTAAATCATTAAACCGGCCGGGTGATTTATGAGGCTATCTATAATATGTTAGGTGGGTGTTTTTTTCTGGGGAAATCCTAACTGATGGGAAATATAAATGGTATGAAATTATTAATCCAGAGGTTAGTAGGATTCTAATCGAAGGTGTTCAACGGGAGTGTTATAATAAATGAAAGACCATATTGAGAGGGAAAATAAATTGCATTACATTATTTACTGCTTCTTTTCGCTTGTTCTAATATACGGATGATTCATTGTTTATATGTACATAATGAATTTTATTTTCGTTAGAAGGAAGCATTCATAAAAGTTCAATTAGATGTACATCAAAATGTTCATTATTTTGAAAAAGTTTATCTATATTATCAAGTTAAAGAAATGGAAAATTTTTTAATGTGGTTTAATTGGTATGGGATTAATAAATCTGACCAATAACATAAATGTGAAAAAGGGGCCAAGTTCGGTACCAACGGCTTCGCGGACAAAAGAGATGAGATCTAAACGGGTACCAAGTTCCGCTAGCAGTTTCTTGAATCATAGCTATAGGGATGAACAACGATCTTCTATTGATTTAAAAGAAAATTTGTTACGTTCTTTGATATTAAATTTATAACTTTATAAGTTATATTAGTCAATAAATTATGTTTAACGTGATGATATTTAATACAAGATTAAAATTTATCTAGTTGTTCTTATTTTATACTACAAACAATTTGGTTCGATATAAAACTTGCCAAGTTTTAAATTTAATATCAAAGAACGTACCAAATTTTCTTTTAAATCAATAGAAGCCCGTTGTTCATCCCTATAGATATAATTTAAGCAACTGCTATAAAACTTGAGTACCCGTTTAGATCTTAACTCTTTTGCCGGCAAAACCGTTTGCACCGAACTTGGCCTCTTTTTCACATTTATATTTTTGATCAGATATCATTAATTTTTGAAAAGTTTTATCCTTAGATTTATTTAAATAATTACATTTAAAAAATTTATATTAATATTTCATTATTCGTGTCCATGATTAATAATTAAAGGAATCGTAGGGAGTTGGACAAGACTTTAAATTAAATTAAATACAAGTTTTGATTAAATATGCCATACGTTTCGTTGCTATTTTGCAACTTCTTCAGTGGCTGAAATAGTGAAACAAAGCCATTAGACATCTTTTTATTGATCATTTTTACAAAGTACAATAGTATGTTTGGTTAGTTTTTCTCACCTCATTTATTAAACTTATTTGTCAGGATTTTTTACTACGAGAAAAAACATTTCAAACAATATTCTTTTTTCTATCACAATTCATTCAACTCATCAACCAACATAAAATATAAACTTTTAAACAAATTAATTGTTTTTTGTCAAAAAACTAAAAGAATCAAATTGAACAAAGAAATTTTTTTTTTTTTTTTTATTATTTATTTTAAGATGTCATTAAGAAGATTATTATGTACTAAGATATCTTTTAAGAAGTGCATTGATTATTTATTTTTTTTATATTATAATATTCAATCTAGCAACTATCGACCCCTCTTGGTCAACTCCTGAGTCCGACAAACAATTTACTTTTTTAAAAATAATCTTTTTTTTTTTTTTTTTCTCCTACTTTACTATTTAAATATACATTTGATAATTTATTTACATTATTGTCTTAATTCAAATAATTGACTATATACAATATTTAGATTATCCATTTAGATAAAAAAAATGTGATATATAGGATACCTTGTGAATGTAGTGCATGTTATATCGGCCAAACAAAACAGAAATTGTCAAAAAGACTTTCACAACATAAGAACGATTGTAAAATTACGAATATGCAAAGAGAAAACAAGACAGCATTGGCAGTCCATCATTTCAACACTGGGCACAAGTTTTCGTTCGAAGACACAAAAATATTGGATATAGAACCAAATTGGTTTAAACGGAATATTAGTGAGATGTATTTTATAAAAAGAACGAAACAATAAACTTTAGAACAGATGTGGATAATCTAAATATTGTATATAGTCAATTATTTGAATTAAGACAATAATGTAAATAAATTATCAAATGTATATTTAAATAGTAAAGTAGGAGAAAAAAAAGATTATTTTTAAAAAAAGTAAATTGTTTGTCGGATTCAGGAGTTGACCAAGAGGGGTCGATAGTTGCTAGATTGAATATTATAATATAAAAAAATAAATAATCAATGCACTTCTTAAAAGATATCTTAGTACATAATAATCTTCTTAATGACATCTTAAAATAAATAATAAAAAAAAAAAAAAAAAATTTCTTTGTTCAATTTGATTCTTTTAGTTTTTTGACAAAAAACAATTAATTTGTTTAAAAGTTTATATTTTATGTTGGTTGATGAGTTGAATGAATTGTGATAGAAAAAAGAATATTGTTTGAAATGTTTTTTCTCGTAGTAAAAAATCCTGACAAATAAGTTTAATAAATGAGGTGAGAAAAACTAACCAAACATACTATTGTACTTTGTAAAAATGATCAATAAAAAGATGTCTAATGGCTTTGTTTCACTATTTCAGCCACTGAAGAAGTTGCAAAATAGCAACGAAACGTATGGCATATTTAATCAAAACTTGTATTTAATTTAATTTAAAGTCTTGTCCAACTCCCTACGATTCCTTTAATAATTTATATTAATAATAATTAAATATTTCTTATAAAATAAAACCCGGTCGGTTTTTCTTAAATTTCGCCCCTTCATTTCGAACCCCGAAGAAAGGAAAGTTTCGGTTTTTCAATTTCCTCCTTTACTAATGTTTCAAGCTTTACCAGTATGCCAAATTTAAGCATTCTAGTTTGAATGTATTTTCACTATAATGTTAATTAAGCCTATAATCAATTCCACCCCTTTATTTTAGGTCCTGAAAAAGAGAAAGTTTCCCGAAAGTAGCCCGAATTCTACCAGTATGCCAAATTTCAGCATTCTAGGATCAGCGGAAGTACTTTAGGTTTTTGATATGTCAGTGAGTGAGTGAGTCAGTGTTAAAAATGGCACTTTTCAGAGCTTAATAACTCAAGAACTATATTAGATTATTTCATGAAATTTGAGATTCTAGGTGTTCTATGGGGTCTTATTAGGCCTACAAAATTTCAAGATGTCTGATTATAATAGTTTTTGAGTTATGGGGGGGGGGGTCGAAAGTAGCTTGAAATGGCTCATGTAAATATAAATGGCCTGTGCGTCGCCCATTTTTCCGAACTTGGCTGACACACTGCACTGTGTCTAGATACCCAAATTAGTTTTTGAAGTGAAACTTCTTTAGCGGCGTATCTGTTTGAATTGTTTGGTTACAATAAAGGGGAAATACGAGACAATCCATGATTTTAAAACAATAATTTAAATTTTCTAATTTTAATGATGTCATGAACAATTAGCGTTTTTTTAAATAATATTTTTTTTTTTTTTTATAAATTTTATTAAACCAATTATTTTACATTAATTAATGTATACCTTGTATTTTAGCTTCGATTTCGGAGATTGCTTCTCCACCATCGAGTGTCCTTATTAATCTTTAGTCCTTGTTTTTAGTAAGAGGAAAAATCTAATTAGATAAAAAAACCTCTTTTCCGATAATTATTTAAATTCCATTATTCCCCAATCAAATCGATTGGTATCCTCTCTCTCTCCTCCTCTCTCCCTCTCGTCCCTCTTTTTAAATAATAATTTTATTAAATCAATTATTTTACATTAATTAATGTATACATTGTATTTTTTGCTTCGATTCCGGAGATTGCTTCTCCACCATCGAGTGTCCTTATTCATCTTTAGTCCTTGTTTTTAATAAGAGGAAAAATCTAATTAGATAAAAAACCTCTTTTCCGATAATTATTTAATTCCATTATTCCCCAATCAAGTCGATTGGTTAATCTTCCTTCCTCTCCTCATCTCCTTTTCAATCCTCCTTTTTAAATAATAGTTTAAATTTCTTAATTTTAATAAATTTTGTCATGAAATATTAGTGGGTTTTAAAATTAAAGTTCCACTTCCCCCGTGAACTTATGTGGATGAGGCTCACACATTTTTTTCTCTACTTTTTGGTGATTTATTTTTATAATTATTTATTTCAATGAAGAAAAAATATCTAATAAAAAATTCCAGTTTTTGAATTTCTTGTCTTCTAGTGACCCACTGATTATGTGTATTTAGGCATATAAATAAATATTTTTTTAATTAAATAACAATGTGTCGAGTTTTATAATTAATTAAATTGTCAAATTCTAATATTTAATATTTGTGGAATTTAAAAATCGATTTTTAATCAATTAATTTATAATTTATTAAACCAATTATTTTACATTAATGTATATATTGTTTTTGAGCTTCTCCACCATCGACTGTCCTTGATCATCTTTTTAGTCCTTGTTTTTAATAAGAGGAAAAAACTAATTAAATAAAAAACTTCTTTTCCTATCATGTTTCATTATCCAATATTCTCCATTCTCATTCAATCAATTAATTTTTTTTTTTTTTTATAAATTTTATTAAACCAATTATTTTACATTAATTAATGTATACCTTGTATTTTAGCTTCGATTCCGGAGATTGCTTCTCCACCATCGAGTGTCCTTATTCATATTTAGTCCTTGTTTTTAATAAGAGGAAAAATCTAATTAGATAAAAAAACCTCTTTTCCGATAATTATTTAATTCCATTATTCCCCAATCAAGTCGATTGGTTAATCTTCCTTCCTCTCTCTCTCTCTCTCCCTCCCCCATCAATCGATTAATTTGTTTAACTTTTAATATATATCATAATATTTGTAATGATCTATTAGTGGAATTTAAAATTGAAAAATCAATTAATTATTAAAAAGAAATTGAATAAAAATGTAATTATACATTTTTATCAAGACAACCACCTGTGAATAATTATTTAAATTAACAAAAAACCCATAAAAAAAACTTAGCCGAAGATGAAACCCCTCCTAACTCGTGAATTTCATCAAAATCGTTATATATATATATATATATATATATATATATATATACAATTTTTGCTCGTTTAATAAGAGTAGATTTCATCTAAATTATAAGCCTTTTAAGATATACATTCTCAAATTACTATTTTAAATAGAACATAAGACTATCAAATAGAAAATATGATTAATTTTGTATTTTATTTTTTCTATAACCAAACGAAAATTCATTTTGTTTTCAAAAGCAAAATATAAAGAAATTCTATTTGATTTAATTCCATTCCGTTGCTATGCATATTTCTCTCTCTCTTTGTACACGAATTGTTGAAACAAAAAATTTGCAAATGTGAAATGTAAGCGGAATAAATGAAAATTAATATATACATAGAAATATGTATGTACATTTGTACATTATATATACATACACAATTGCAATTTTTTTTTTATTTCACATTCAACGGGTCAAATATTCATTCATATGGATTTTAAATGGAATATTTTCTCAGTGTATAAAGTTTGTTATAAATATATTATTATTTTATCGACTTTTGTACGCTTTGAATACAAACACCCTATTCAAAGAGATTTAGTTATTGGTTGACTGTTTGGTATGAAGTTTCAGCATTCTTTTAAAGTTTTTTTTGTTTTGGACTTGATAAATATTTTATTTTTTCAATGAATTTGATTCAAGAAGTGGCGCATCACCTTTAAGTCTTGACAGACCTTTCTAGTACTTACCGGAAAGTAGAAAATGATTAAGGATAGGGAATAATTATGTGCCCCTTGAGAGCTTCGAAAGACTGAAAATTGTAACATTTGAAAGAGGGAGACCTGGAGGGAGTTTTAGCCGGAAGACACCAGTCATGGATATATCTATCTACTCTTATTAGACGAGCAAAAATTGTTTATATATATATTTGTATCTTAGTTCTATTTTGAAAACAACCCTACCGATTTTGATGAAACAAAATCTATTTACAAGTTTTGAGGATGAGAAAACGATCTGGCTAGGTCTGGACCTCGACAAATTTAATCTTAATTGATCTTTTCTTAATTAAAGTAATTATTGATAGATGAAAATCTCAATAAAAAAGTTTGTTTACACTTTTTTCAATTATCTTTTTTTATTAATTGGATTTTTAATTTTAAAACCCACTAATAGGTTAGAGCAAATATTAATATATTATAATAAAATTAAGAATTTTTTGTTTGTTTTTATTAACAAGTGTCTAAATCATAACAAAACTGGTGTGCTTACAAATAAAGTGGTTGAAGTGGCTTTTTTTATATAACATGGAAACAAATCTTAATGTTTTTATTCAGATCCTATACGATTATACTTTTTATTAAGGGGGTCAGATAGGCTAGGCGGTAGCGTGTCATCAAGGATATTTTATATAGTATTTATCATCTATATTTACTTATTTATCGTCTATGTTTACATTACACAATTATTGATTGTGAATAATTGGGGTTTGATGCTTGGGGTGATTTATTAATTAAAGACGAAAAATATGTAACACACGTGATTTTATTATAGGTTATGTACATTGGTTGGTTGGTTCAAGTGGAACTAATAGTATTAAGTTAAGAGCACTTCCTCCCGGGATCCAGTCAGTAGTGCCAACTCATGAATAATTTAATCTGGAAGATTTGGCGGAGATTTCAAAACGGCGATGCCCGCTTTTTCCATCCCGCCGGCCTTGAAGTATCTTCAACCTTCGATGTGGTGTAATTGTGGACTGTATCTTGGTTAGTCAATTGGTAATTGACACAGCTTCATTGTTACAGACCTTCTTGTCGTGGTGCCGTTGGGAAGACGCACCTCGACCACTCTGGCTACATTGTCGTCTCCAAGGAATAATTTTGATTATTCTGCCTAGTCCCATTTCAGAGGAGGCAGGGTTGTCTTTTCTTTAAGAAGAACTGGAATGTAACTACTTCTAGATTTTTGTGGGTCTCTTTCCATTTGTTTCGAACCTGCAATTCACAAACATATTTCAAACTCCATCTTTTCCAAAAGGATTGTATTAATTTTGATAGATAGTGATATCTTTTTAATCTGTTGTCTGGTACATTCATATAATTCGGCTCAGGTATACTGGTAGCCGACACCCATAAAATGTGCAGGTGTAAGTGGGGAGAAGTCTGATGGATCGGAGGACATAGAGGTCAAAGGACGGGAATTAAGAAGATTGCCTCTATTTGTGTCAACCTTTTGTGCAATATTCTTCAAAATTTAATTTTGAATTGCTCAGAACCCTATGCAAATGATATTTAGTCCGTTTAATTAAACTTTCCCAACTTCCTCCAAGATGTGGACTTTTTAGCGGGAATAAAATGCCATTGAATACCGTCATTTGACAAGGCATGAGACACATTATTGAAGTCAAGAATCAATAAATTTAAAAAGTTCGATTAATTTAGAATTAGCCCCAACGAAATTAATCCCGTTGTCCGAAAACACTATTGATAAATACCTCTTTGTGCTATAAATCTTTTTAATGAGTTTAAAAATACATTACTTGTTAAATCTGACACTAATTCCAGGTAAACTGCTCTTATTGATAAACATGTGAATAAACAAATGTAGGCTTAACCAATCTAGGGCCTCTAGAACTCCCTTCTTTTAGTGTTACTGGACCAGCATAATCTACTCCAACACTGTGAAAAGGTAAAAATTGGTCAAATCTTACGTTTGGAAGATTTCCCATTAAATATTGATTTGGCTTGAGTTTTACTCGAAAACATTGGACACTTGTAGACAACCTCCCTTGCAAGATTTCTACCTCAATAGGCCAATATTTTTCACGAATTCGCTGAATAAAAGTTGCTGTGGGCCGCAATGAAATAATCGTAAATGTTCAGATGTCCTTAATAATTTTGTAAATATGTGCTTATTAGGTAACAAAATGGGATGCTTTTTATTATGATCGAAATTAGAATGTTGTATTCTACCACCTACTCGAATAATTTCCTCCTCGTCTATAAATGGATTAAGATTTAATAGAATACTTTTATTATTTAATGGCTTTCTTGCCACTTAGCAATTGTAATCTTCGGAAAATGATTGTTTCTGAGTTAATCGTATTAAATTAATTGTTGTCGAATTAATTTCAACTGTGGATAGAGGACCTGATAATATTGAAATTTTATTTTCTCTTTTTTAAAATTTGTAAATGAACGATAACAGTAAGAAAATACTCTGATTAATTTGTAGAAGCAGAATTTATTAAAAATATCTAATTCGGGAATAGTTATCGAAAGAGTTGTAATTATTAATCCTTTTTTAAGCAGGTCGATTTTAAATTTCGATATAGAATGCACATAAATTGTATGGTTTCAACCCAATTGGGGGCTAAACCAAAAGTATTGACGTCTTGTAATATTTGACGCGTTGAACCTCGCGATAATAAATCTGCGGGGTCATCTGTTGTAACAATTTTGTTAAAGTCTAAACTATTCGAATATTGAATTGTGTCAAATTTTGAATGCCAAAATATACCTAATGTTTTATTTTCTTCACCAAATTCTAAAATGTTAGACTCTAAATTATCGTTTAATTCAATTTTATATAAAATTTCTTTATCGTTAGACAACCACTTTCTTAATTGAAAACAACTTTTGGCTAAAATATTAGTAATTTCATTTTGTAGCACCAAAGTTCAGTTCGCGGAAATTCGAACCTGTTAATAGGTCGTCTAGATAAAAATTGTTTAAGATAACTTTAGAACCTTGTGGATAATCGGTGGATTTTTAAATGCAAATTGGTTATAAATATTTGCTGAAATGCCTTTACTTGTTGTGCCATATGTCAGTGTGTTTAATTTATAAACTTCTAAATTTTCTCGCCAAAATATTTTTTGAAAATTACTCTGATCCGAATTAATTCACAACTTGTCTGTATATTTTCGAAATGTCACCATTCAATTTAAAATCGTGATTTCGAAATTGTATAGGAGAATTGTAAAAATTATTTTGAATAGTAGGCCTAGTAAGTTGTAAATAATTAAATGATAAATTATTATAAGATCCTTGCGATGCATTGAAAACTACTCGAAGCTTAGTAGTGGGACTTGATTTTTGAATTATATCTAGAGGTAAGACAAAATGTTTTGGACTATCTGATTTAATATTTTCTGAAACTTTACTCATATGATTTAATTGGAAATACTCATTTACAAAATTGAAATAATCATGTTTAAATTCACCGTTTATTCCAATCTTTTTTCTAATTGGAAGAATTTATGCAGCGAAAATATTATTTGATTTGCCTAAATATAATTCTTTTCTAGTTGGAATTGTAACCTGAAATCGTCCATCAGAATGCCTTTCGAAAGTTCTAACAAAATGATCTTCGCAAAATTGTTCCTCAGTGGAAAAATTAGGCTTATCACTTATAACTTCTTCGATTTCCCAAAATTTTGTCGAAAGTCATCTAGGATTTCAGTTCTTGCGAAATGAACAGAGCCTTTATTCTGATTTGATTCGCAATTCATATTTCCTGCTACAATCCAACCGAATTTGCTATTTTGTAAAATTTGAAGATTTTTCCTAATAAAATTTGACCGGCGGTGCATAAAGTGTCATAAAATATATGTGCATAAAGCAACATATCTATATCTCCATTTGGACTAAAATTTTAAAAAACTAAGCTAAAGTTACATGATTTGCGGGTATTATTGATGAAATATCAAATGAACATGATGGAATTTTATCAGTAATGTTATCGAGAACTAAAAATTGACTAAATTGTTTGTAATGTGAATTGAGAGAAAAAATGTTTAAACCTACTTTATAATTTACTTGTTTTTGAATATTTCCAATCCCCATAATCGTAAAGTTTATTTCAGATTTCTTTAATTTTTAATTTGGCACACAGATTATTTGTTATTATATTTGTCTGGGAGCCATTGTCTACAATAGCTCTACAGATATGAAAATTTCGTTTTTATATTTTTACTTTCAATTGAACTGTCGATAAAAAGTTTTAATAGAAGGATTACTTGCAAATAATTCTGTGGCGCTACCTGATTGGTCATTCGCGGGTTCATTTGACGAACTATTATTTGATGGTACCTGGACATTGTTTTGGAGACAATCTTGATGTAATAATGAATTAATTGGCTTTTTACATCTTGAATATTTAGACAATTTACATTTCCAAAAGAATAGAAGGGTTTTAAACAGTTCCTGCATAATTTCAGACTGTTTACTTTTTGAAGTCTATCTTCTAAACTTAAATTTAAGAATTTTTCGCACTTATAAATAGAATGCGTTGGATTTTTACAATAAAAGCAAGATGGCGTCGATGTAGACAAATGAACGAGTCTTTTATCTAATCTAACCACTGCTTTTTCACTACTTTCGAATTCTCCAGTTTATGCAGCATATCGCATTTATCCTGGATGAACTCGGACATATTTGCCATTGTCGGCAGTTCACGTGCGTTGGGACGCTGTTCCCAATCGCGTCTTGTTGTTTTATCAAATTTATTGATAATAATATATATAATTAGTGCATTTAATGTGTAACGGGTTGCCTAACGATTCTAATTGATCTTAATTATTCTGTACAGTGTCAGAAGAGATTCTGCAGTTCCAAATGTGTTTCTTTGGCCATTGCTTGAAGATCCGAAAATACTCTTTATATAGATTGGTGACAATCAAAGATTTATTTTCATATCTTTTCTGCAATAATGACCAAGCTATTATATAATTTGCTTGTGTTATTTTAATATTTTTTATTACTAATTAGACTACCCTTTAGAGACGATTTTAAGTAATGCATTTTCTGAACATCACCTAAATTTTGTTTTGATGAACTAGTTCTTCAAAACAGTCTCTAAATTGACAATTATTATAATTGCCATCGAAAGTAGGTAAATTTATTGTAGGTAATTTTACCTCTATGTGTTGGCTTTATTATTTAAATTATTTGCAGATATGGCCTGCCCATTGCTAATTGATTCTGAAACATCAATTATGCGTCTTACCTTAGCAGTTACTGAAAAGTAACTGGTTTCAAACATCCCTTTCGTCATCTTCACTTGGAGGCACCTGGTCGTTTTCAACGGACAAAAGGTCGATTTAGTCCTGAATCTGATTGAATTCCTGGTAAATCCGGGTCAATCTTTTCCAGGCGACGCTTTAATTCCACAATATCATTCGCATCTGGTTCCTGCAATGATTTATGAAATTTATCTAGTCTCGTTAATTGAGACTTGAGGGCTCCTCTTTTAATTTTTAATTGTCTTAATCCATTTCTAAAGAGTGTTTTCACAAATAGAATACAACAGAAATGAATTAGTAAAATATTAAAAAATGATTTGTGATAAATGAAAAGGAATTACTCAATTACTGCACTTTTTAAAATCAAGCCAGCCACTCCAATATACTTAGCTGAAATATGTTAATTTTCTTTGTTCACGTGTTTTCGTCTGATCCACCGCTGCAAGCTGTTCCAAAAATTTTCTAGTATCGTGGCTCGATAAATCCGGGTTGATGGACCAATGAATGATGGGGTTTGATGCTTGGGGTGATTTATTAATTAAAGACGAAAAATATATATGTAACCACACATTGATTTTATTATAGGTTATGTACATTGGTTGGTTGGTTCAAAAAAGTGGAACTAATAGTATTAAGTTATGAGCACTTCCTCAGGATCCAGTCGGTAAGTGCCAACTCGCGAATAATTTAATCTGGAAGATTTGGCGGAGATTTCAAAACAGCGATGCCCGCTTTTTCCAGATTGTTTGGTAAAGATGTTATTAATCATTATCGTTATTAATTATTATAATATGGGGCGAAAATATAGCGCCCCAAACACACTCTGCCCGACGATTGGCTGGTTCTGATTTCAGAGAAATGTGTGTTTGATTAGAAAAAAAAATGGGAGCCCGAAACACACCCCGCCCGACAGATTATTCTTTTCGGTTTTCAATGTGTGTTTGATTAGGACTAAACTTTCGGAGGTTCGGTTAATATATATTCAGTTCGGCTCGGTTGGGTTCGTATAGCTTCTTTTCGGGCTGGCGTCAGCCAAACGGGAACCGTCTAAATGCCACCCCTAAACCCAACCGAGCCGAACCGAATATATATTAACCGAACCGGAGTCGATTTGCATTACTCATAATATTCACGAGGGGGAGGGTTATTTTGTAATGAGATATTTTGTCCTTGGGATATTTTGTCGGGGGATATTTTGTAGGAGGATATTTTGTCGGGGGATGTTTTGTCGGGGATATTTTGTCTGGGGCTGAAATGTCGTGGAATCTTACGATACAAACATTTGAGTTTTCCCGATTTGTTGCCTCAGTCCCATTTTATTAATGTGATTTTGCTTTTTACTTTATCCAATGCGAAGCAACAAATTGTAATATTCAACCAGGCCGCGAGCTAGCCGTGAACTTGAGCCAACAAACAAGGTCATTGTATTTCCCCTTTATATATATTTAGAAGCTCATGATGTGTTTTTTTTTAATTTTCCCACAATATTGGCCAAAATATTGGGTAACATCTAATTGGTGGGTGTATAGAATTAAAATTCCTAAAAACAACCAAACTAACGCATTTATCAGGAATTTTTCTATGCCACCCTTGAAGTTACACTAAATAAAATTCTTTTTAAGAAAACAATCATCAAATAATAGATGTACCGCATTTTTTCACCACTCTTGACTTCTATTGGCAGAAAGATATCGGGGTAACAAAATCTTTTCTCGAATAGAAAAATTAGCTGAAATTAGTGAGATTATTGCAGATGGACTTTATCAGGTATTTATTTATTTATTTACTTAGCTGTTTAGCTAGTTTTACGGACAAGATGTCCAATACAGAAAAATAAACAAATACAGGATACACTATTAAAATAATATGGATATACTATATATAATACTATATATAAGAGCCTAGATTAATTTGTAACAACGCTTAGAGAATTTTCTTTAAAAAAATTATCCTCTTGCCTAGAATCGAACCGACGAACTCTTGAACTAAGGTCATCAGCTCTAGCCATTACACCAATGCAACATTAATATTTATATCTTGATTTCTGTTACTAAAACTATATATTTTTTGATTTAGACTTTGTGTCGAGATAATATTGTATTCATTTGAACTCGAATGAAAATGAAAAAAACCCCAATTGATTTTAAATTAAGAAACATTAAATATATATTAATTAACGAGGCAAATTTGAAATATAATTGTCAGCTCGGATTTTAAACTGATGGCTCCAATCGATTTTCATTAACCAGGCAAATTTGAAATATAATTGTAATTTGGACTCGAATTTTGAAATGAAAGACGCCAATTCATTTTAAATTAAGAATACATATATTGATAATTATCCCTCCCCCCCTCGCCACTCAAAAATTAAAGAGGCGAAACTTTTAAGAGACGATGTATTTTCTGTAGTTTACGGGTATACATTTTGAGTGTGGTTTTTTAAGAAGAATAAAATTTTTGGACCGAGACGCTGGTATCAGAGAGAAAAAACAAACTTATTACACTGAAGTGGTTTTTACAGTGTGGCTGATGGTTTTAAGATGATTTTTTTGAGTTGGTGAGGAGTTGTGCTGGAAAGGTCAAGATTGGTCGAGTGTTTATTTGCTAGTGTTTGAATTCTGCCAATGGCGTTGGTTTTACCGAAGTTCGGTTGAGTGATGTGGAACTGCAAATATATCTTGGGATCTCGTGCTATGTGATGGGATTCTAAAATTTAGCTTAGATAGAATTTTTGGACACACTATTTTCCCTTTAAGCAGGAAGGAAATGTCATTGTAATCACGTCGTTGTTTCAGGTGTGAAATTAGATAGTCATAATTCAGAATATCTATATTTATGCCTATTATTAATCGTCCTCAAAAATTTATTCTGGACTCTTTCCAACCAGGAAGTCCTTACCGGTTTTTCCAACAGATGTTTTTAGACGTAAGTATGGAACAAAATTGTTGAAATCTCTTGGATAGGATGTATTATCGCACCCGCCGTACTCTCTAGACCTATAGGCCCGTCTGATTATCACCTTTTAGTATCAATGCGTCACTCGCTTGCAGAGCAGCATTTCGCAAATGTCGAAAATGGCTCGATGGATGGTTTAGCTCAAAGGACAAACGTTTTTTTTTTGGGTTGGCATCCATCGATAGCCATAGAAAGATGGACAAAATACCTAGAATCAAATGCGCAATACTTTGAATAAATACATTTTTCCATTTTTTTAAAAATAATGTGTTTTTTTTAATGAATAAGCTGATGTGTTCTGATGTGGCCATCTACTTGACTTTACCATACAACCTGGCCCCTCACTTATATTTAATATTTAATAAAATGATTTATATTCATCTAGGGGAGGAGGGGTTAGTTTTTGCATTTTTAGACTTCGGGGGGCCTACTGATTATGTATATAAAATTTGGTTAGAAGTTTGGTTCCCTAAGAGCCTATATTTTCATTTTTTTAAGCTTCCTCCCCCATTTTTGGCTCTTAGTTTTTGCATTTTTAGACTTCTGGAGTCCCACTGATTATGTTTACAAAATTTGGTTGAGTTTGGTACAAGAGCCTATATTTTCATTTTTAACCCCCCCCCACCCATTTTTCGCTGTTAATTTTTGCATTTTTAGACTTCTGGAATCCCACTGATTATGTATACAAAATTTGGTTGAGTTTGGTACAAGAGCCACTGATTATGTATACAAAATTTGGTTGAGTTTGGTACAAGAGCCTATATTTTCATTTTTTAACCCCCCTCCCACCCATTTTTGGCTGTTAGTTTTTGCATTTTTAGACTTCTGGAATCCCACTGATTATGTATACAAAATTTGGTTGAGTTTGGTACAAGAGCCACTGATTATGTATACAAAATTTGGTTGAGTTTGGTACAAGAGCCTATATTTTCATTTTTTAACCCCCTCCCACCCATTTTTGGCTGTTAGTTTTTGCATTTTTAGACTTCTGGAATCCCACTGATTATGTATACAAAATTTGGTTGAGTTTGGTACAAGAGCCACTGATTATGTATACAAAATTTGGTTGAGTTTGGTACAAGAGCCTATATTTTCATTTTTTAACCCCCTCCCACCCATTTTTGGCTGTTAGTTTTTGCATTTTTAGACTTCTGGAATCCCACTGATTATGTATACAAAATTTGGTTGAGTTTGGTACAAGAGCCACTGATTATGTATACAAAATTTGGTTGAGTTTGGTACAGGAGCCTATATTTTCATTTTTTAACCCCTCCCACCCATTTTTGGCTGTTAGTTTTTGCATTTTTAGACTTCTGGAGTCCCACTGATTATGTATACAAAATTTGGTTGAGTTTGGTACAAGAGCCACTGATTATGTATACAAAATTTGGTTGAGTTTGGTACAAGAGCCTATATTTTCATTTTTTAACCCCCTCCCACCCATTTTTGGCTGTTAGTTTTTGCATTTTTAGACTTCTGGAATCCCACTGATTATGTATACAAAATTTGGTTGAGTTTGGTACAAGAGCCACTGATTATGTATACAAAATTTGGTTGAGTTTGGTACAGGAGCCTATATTTTCATTTTTAACCCCCTCCCACCCATTTTTGGCTGTTAGTTTTTGCATTTTTAGACTTCTGGAATCCCACTGATTATGTATACAAAATTTGGTTGAGTTTGGTACAAGAGCCACTGATTATGTATACAAAATTTGGTTGAGTTTGGTACAAGAGCCTATATTTTCATTTTTTAACCCCTCCCACCCATTTTTGGCTGTTAGTTTTTGCATTTTTAGACTTCTGGAATCCCACTGATTATGTATACAAAATTTGGTTGAGTTTGGTACAAGAGCCACTGATTATGTATACAAAATTTGGTTGAGTTTGGTACAAGAGCCTATATTTTCATTTTTTAACCCCCTCCCACCCATTTTTGGCTGTTAGTTTTTGCATTTTTAGACTTCTGGAATCCCACTGATTATGTATACAAAATTTGGTTGAGTTTGGTACAAGAGCCACTGATTATGTATACAAAATTTGGTTGAGTTTGGTACAGGAGCCTATATTTTCATTTTTTAACCCCTCCCACCCATTTTTGGCTGTTAGTTTTTGCATTTTTAGACTTCTGGAGTCCCACTGATTATGTATACAAAATTTGGTTGAGTTTGGTACAAGAGCCACTGATTATGTATACAAAATTTGGTTGAGTTTGGTACAAGAGCCTATATTTTCATTTTTTAACCCCCCTCCCACCCATTTTTGGCTGTTAGTTTTTGCATTTTTAGACTTCTGGAATCCCACTGATTATGTATACAAAATTTGGTTGAGTTTGGTACAAGAGCCACTGATTATGTATACAAAATTTGGTTGAGTTTGGTACAGGAGCCTATATTTTCATTTTTTAACCCCCCTCCCACCCATTTTTGGCTGTTAGTTTTTGCATTTTTAGACTTCTGGAATCCCACTGATTATGTATACAAAATTTGGTTGAGTTTGGTACAAGAGCCACTGATTATGTATACAAAATTTGGTTGAGTTTGGTACAAGAGCCTATATTTTCATTTTTTAACCCCTCCCACCCATTTTTGGCTGTTAGTTTTTGCATTTTTAGACTTCTGGAATCCCACTGATTATGTATACAAAATTTGGTTGAGTTTGGTACAAGAGCCACTGATTATGTATACAAAATTTGGTTGAGTTTGGTACAAGAGCCTATATTTTCATTTTTTAACCCCCCTCCCACCCATTTTTGGCTGTTAGTTTTTGCATTTTTAGACTTCTGGAATCCCACTGATTATGTATACAAAATTTGGTTGAGTTTGGTACAAGAGCCACTGATTATGTATACAAAATTTGGTTGAGTTTGGTACAGGAGCCTATATTTTCATTTTTTAACCCCCTCCCACCCATTTTTGGCTGTTAGTTTTTGCATTTTTAGACTTCTGGAGTCCCACTGATTATGTATACAAAATTTGGTTGAGTTTGGTACAAGAGCCACTGATTATGTATACAAAATTTGGTTGAGTTTGGTACAAGAGCCTATATTTTCATTTTTTAACCCCCCTCCCACCCATTTTTGGCTGTTAGTTTTTGCATTTTTAGACTTCTGGAATCCCACTGATTATGTATACAAAATTTGGTTGAGTTTGGTACAAGAGCCACTGATTATGTATACAAAATTTGGTTGAGTTTGGTACAGGAGCCTATATTTTCATTTTTTAACCCCCCTCCCACCCATTTTTGGCTGTTAGTTTTTGCATTTTTAGACTTCTGGAGTCCCACTGATTATGTATACAAAATTTGGTTGAGTTTGGTACAAGAGCCTATATTATCATTTTTTAACCCCCCCACCCATTTTTGGCTGTTAGTTTTTGCATTTTTAGACTTCTGGAGTCCCACTGATTATGTATACAAAATTTGGTTGAGTTTGGTAAATGCGCCAAGATTTTCATTTTTTGACCTTAAACCCCCCCCCCCCATCCCATTTTTGGCGGTTATTTTTTGAATTATTAGACTTCTGGGGGTCCACTGATTTTGTATACAATATTTGGTTGAGTTTCCTCAAATGGCCTAGATTTTTAATTTTTAAACCCCCTCCACCCTCCTTAATTTTGGGTCGATATTTGCACCAAAATCTAATCAGCTCTTAATATCAATGGACCAAAACTACGTGTGAAATTTGGTTTCGATATTCAAACTAGTTTTTAAGCTAGCTCGTTCACAACAATTTGGTAACACACGGACTATCCGGACTGACTAACTAACTAACAGACATTTTGACAAAACAATTATTATCTCGAAAAATATAATTTTTTCGATGTTTACTTATTAGAGCTTTTTTGTAGAGCGAAATGCCATGGTTTTGCTAAATTTTTTTAATCAAAATAGTTTCAGCAGTTTTTGAGATATTTTGAAAAAAAGAAGGAAAAAAACCATTTTTTTCATGCACGATTACAATACTTGATCATACACTGTATGTCAAAGTGAAAAACCGATAAAGACTTCCCGGTATACCTGGTAGATTGAAATGTTCATTCGATGTGCTCAAATTTGTGAATATAATTTTAATTTTGTAAAATAAGTAAAATTTTTTCAATAAAATAAATAAATAAACTAATTGAGAACACGGCAATTGAATTTCTCAAAGGAACAATTCAAAGACTGATTGAAATTTCTTCCCTGAATGATTTCATTTCTTTTTTTATCCGATTGCTCTGATATAATAGTCCATACGCATCGTCTCGTTTGCTTCTCGTCGAGGGGCTCTGGCTGGTTTTTCTTCTTTCTCTCCCCCGAAATGTACGAACGAACTCTGAAATAGAATATCTGAATTTGATAAACGCCGAAACCGGATGAATTGGACGGGATTCTTTGGGCGTTGGGCGTTCCTTGGTTGATCCCCAGACCCTCTGTTCACTTGTTTGCCTTCTCGGCTGCCCGGGGTGTCTGGATGCTCGTCTCTTCTTTTTTTGCAAATGCTTCCTTTAAGTTACAAAATAATCCGTCAAAAGAACGTGATAGAAAATTGAGCAACAAACTCAAATTAAATGAGACGTGCTTTCAGTTTATTTCTTTTTTACTACGCCACTCATTTTTTTTGCAGTGGCAGCAGCCTCTTTTATAAAAAGTATTCTATTAAAAAAGTAAAAAAAATTAAATAATTTTATCAAAAGAATATGTATATACGTATTATACCTATATATTTTAAAACGTGGTTTAGTTGACACTTGGATAAGATTTAATTTACTTATTTTTATAAAACTGTTAAGTTGCTTAGTGTCAAACTGTTATCCGGAAATTGCGGCACTCGGGTTCTTTTCCCCAGGGGGGTTAAATCGACCCTTTGGACCTACTATATCACACCTAACGCTATTTTTTAAATGTTAACTCCGCTATTACGTATCGCCAATATGAACATTTATTTTTAACCGACTTCAAAAAATGAGGAGTTTCTCTATTCGACCGATTTTTTTTGTGCCTATCTTACCCCATATCTCCGCCAATTGTGAACCGATTTTGAAATTTTTTTGCATTGGGTTTAGTCTACCTTCCGATTGGTCCCATTTTTTTCGATAGACCTTTTTTGTTAGGTTTGTTTAGACCTAACTTCTTTGTTTATGAACCGATTTCGATGATTCTTTTTTTATTCGAAAGGGGTATCTTAGGGATGGTGTCTTATTAATTTGGTCAAGTTCTGATGATAGTATCACTATTAATAACATCACTAAAAAGAGGAAAATAAAAATAATTTTTAAGAAAAAAATAAAACCGACTTCAAAAAATTAAATGCAACAAATAAAATACACTAAAAGTTATAAAATAACTATTATCTTATTTAGTTACAACTAAATGACGAAATATTAACATGAAATTACTTTTTTAAGTCGGTGCCAAACATATATCTTATGTGAATCGCACTCGACGGATCTTACTTAGTACGTTTAGAGGGTATGCTCGCTTATAGGTATAGTTTGTTTGACACCGACTTCAAAAAGTAATTTCATGTTAATACTTCGTCGTTTAGCTGTAACTAAATAAGATAATAGTTATTTTATAACTTTTAGTGTATTTTATTTGTTGCATTTAATTTTTTGAAGTCGGTTTTATTTTTTCTTAAAAATTATTTTTGTAATATTCAGAAAACTGTATTGACTGTATCGACTGTATCAACTTTTATATTCAAATTCAGAAATATTGAAAAAATTGATCTGTTAGGATTTGGAAATTTTCTAGTGATCCTCAGAAAATCAGTACCTATCTATATATGAGAAATTTTACATTTACTTTGCATATTTTTAATGAACAAATAAAGATGATAAATAACTTTTTAAGAAGATAGGTGTTGATTCAAGGTGAAACATTTTTTAATAATAAAAAATTAAGTAAAATTAGGAGGTGGGTTTCACATAAAATAAAATAAAACAAAAGTGAATTTTGATTTATTTTATTTTATGTGAAATCCACCTCTAATTTTACTTAATTTTTATTATTAAAGATGATAAAAACAATGAAGGAGCAAAAGGAAAAGCAATGATACACAAATAAACACAAAGATAAATTAAATAAATATAAATCAGTAATGAAGCTGTTGAAGCTTTTATTTTTAAGAGTGAGTTGAAATTTTATTAAAATCACACATAATTAATTTTTTTTTTTTTTTTTTTTTTTTTTGGCTTTTCGGCCATGGTAGCCATAAGCCATTTACGATACTATTTATTTTTATTTTTAAATTTGTCTCTACACATAATTAATTATAATTATTTATTAAACATGAATAAATCTATATACCTATATAAATGATGAAATATTTTTTTTATTAAAATTATGAAATTTAAATTATTCTTTTAAAACCCGCTAATTGTTTATGTGAAAAAAAAAATTATTAAAATTAGGAAAATTTATATTATTATTTTGAAATAAAGGCTTGTCTTTTATTTCCCCTCTATTTGGTCATTTCTCCTTTATTGTAACAAAAATATTCAAACAGATACGTCGCTTAAGAAGTTTCACTTCAAAAAAATTCAATTATCTACCATTTCTGAAATTTTTGAAAATTTTGAGAGATTTTATTATTGCTGAGCATTCTAAAAACATGTTGAGTTAACATACTTTCATGTGAGATCAAAAATAAAAAAATATACGTTTTTTTTTTGGGCCACCCTAATATACAGGGTTATTGGTAATTCGATAAATTCCTTGAAAGAGGTTATACTACAGCTAATTTACAATAAATTTGACCTCATGATCCAGGGGTCATAAATCATTAGCTTTAATTAAGCTTGAAATTTCACGACTTTCTACCAATAACTGCTAATTATAAAAAAATAATTTTTAAGAAAAAATAAAAACCGACTTCAAAAAATTAAATTCAACAAATAAAACACACTAAAAGGTATAAAAAATTATTATCTTATTTAGTTACAACTAAACGACGAAATATTAACATGAAATTACTTTTTGAAGTCGGTACCAAACAAACTATATTTATAAGCGAGCGTACCCGCCAAACGTACTAAGATCCGTCGAGTGCGATTCATAAAAGGTATATGTTTGGCACCGACTTCAAAAGTAATTTCATGTTAATATTTCGTCGTTTTGTAACTAAATAAGATAATAATTTTTTATACCTTTTAGTGTGTTTTATTTGTTGAATTTAATTTTTTGAAGTCGGTTTTTATTTTTTCTTAAAAATTATTTTTATTGTTCTCTTTTTAGTGATGTTATTAATAGTGATCATATCATCAGAACTTGACCAAATTAATATGACACCATCCCTAAGACACCCCTTTCGGATAAAAAAGAACCATCGAAATCGGTTCATAAACAAAGAGGTTAGGTCTAAACAAACCTAATAAAAAAGGTCTAATACCTATGAAAAAAAATCGAAAAAAAATGGGACCAATCGGAAGCTAGACTGGACCCAATGCAAAAAAAATTTTCAAAATCGGTTGACAATTGGCGGAGATATGAGGTAACATAGGCACAAAAAAAAAAAAAAAAAAAAAAAAATTCAATCGAATAGAGAACCTCCTCCTTTTTTGAAGTCGGTTAAAAAAAAGTATTGCACACTGAGACCCCTATGGACCGGGGGTAGAATAGGTCCATAGTATCCCCTGCTTGTCGTAAAAAGGCGACTAAAAGGGGTTGGATGGGAGGCTAACAAGCTCATTCCGTAAAAAAACCTCCCTGTCATGGAAGCAAGCATTTGCTTCCATTCAACAAGGAGACAATATTAGAAGACACCTATATGGTAGGTTAAACAAAAATAATACATTCAGATTCTAAAGAAAAAAAATCTTCTTTAAGAATCTTCTCCTATAAGAGTCTTATATTCTATGTATACAGGCTGCTTCGCAGCCTGTATACATATAACCACGTTACGCTCGATCTGAGTGTAGCAAAACCGCCTGGTTTCTATTTGGAGTTGCCTCTCCCTAAGTAAGTTCTTTGACTTCTTAATAATAAAAATTTGGAACTCATATATATATTCCATTCATACATGGGATGCAAACGCCTCCTCTTAAGCAATTTTTCATCAGTTCATAAAAATTTATTCAGGAATTACATGAACATCCCCAATCAGAATTTTAAACAATAGAATTTTTGCCAAATTTTAAATAAAATAGAATCAAAATTGATTCTAAAATAAGAGAGAAAAAATTTCTGAATAAAATCGCTTGACAATCACCAACGAATTAATAATAATAAACAATACAATTAAACAATAAAATGTCAATTTGAACGTTTAAATTGCAACAATGGACATATTTGAATTCAATTTTATCATTATATATCTGAATTTTGAATAAAAAATTAAATTAAATTACTTATATTGTCATTTGCTTGGAGGGCATTCTTAAAGCCAATTTTTTAAACATTTCTGATCAAGAGTGTTTGTCCGAGGGGATAAAGAGAGGTCGCTGATGCTAATTAATTAATTTGATTGGCGACGCCGATGGCTCAGGATCAAACCCCGTCGCCGTCATTAATATTATTATTTTAATTTTAATTTTTTTTTATTTTTATTCTCCAAAATGTGAAATATTTTTTACTTTACCATACAGGGTATGGTCAAGTAATGTAATCGTGGATGAAAAAAGTGGTTTTTTTCTTTCTTTTTTTCAAAATATCTCAAAAACGGCTCAAACTATTTCGATTACAAAAATTGAGCGAAACCATAGAATTTAGGTCTACAAAAAAGCTTTAATAAGTGAACATCGAAAAAATTATATTTTTTGAGATAATAATTGTTTTGTCAAAATGTCTGTTACTTGATTTGTTAGTCTGTGCGTTACCAAATTTGTGTACGAGCTAGCTCAAAATCTAGTGTGAATATTGAAACCAAATTTCACACGTAGTTTTGGTCCATTGAGATTAAGAGCTGATTAGATTTTGGTGGATATCGACCCAAAATTAAAGGGGGTCGAGGGGGGTTAAAAATTAAAAATCTAGGTCGTTTGAGCAAACTCAACCAAATTTTGTATACATAATCAGTGGGTCCCACGAGTATAAAAATGCAAAAACTAACCCCATCCCCCCTTACATGATTATAAATAATTTTATTAAATATTAAATATAAGTGAGGGGCCAGGTTGTATGGTAAAGTCAAGTGGATGGCCACATCAGAACACGTCAGTGGTAACCAAGAAGTCTAAAAATGCAAAAAATAACCGCCCGAAATGGGGGGGGGGGTCAAAAATTGAAAATCTTGTCCATTTACCAAACTCAACCAAATTTTGTATACATAATCAGTGATACCCCAGAAGTCTAAAATTGTAAAAACTAATCGCCCGAAATGGGGGGGGAGGTGTAGGGTCAAAAAATGAAAATCTAGGCTCTTGTACCAAACTCAACTAAATTTTGTATACATAATCAGTGGGCACCCAGGAGTCTAAAAATACAAAAACAAACCCCCCTCCCCTACATGATTATAAATAATTTTATTAAATATAAGTGAGAAGGCCAGGTTGTATGGTAAAGTCAAGTGGATGGCCACATCAGAACACGTCAGCTTATTTATTAACAAATTTCAATGGAATTAGTATATTTTATATGTGGCACGGGGCATTGTTTTTTCTTCAAATGCGGCCCGTATAAGCCAAAAGGTTAGAAAAAGTACCTTAAGATTTTGGCTAAAATTGAAGAACTTGCAGTAAATAAATGTTTATTTGCAGATTTTTGTTATTTTACAATTTCGTCTTTTCTATTTTATCAAAACGGCCTGGGAAAAATTAAATTGAAGTAATAAGTTCGAATGAAGAAAATTGTTATTATGACGGTAGATCACTCGTATCCATAATAAGCATTAATTAACAGGAATAGCAGGGAATTGGATAAAAATAAAAAACAGAGTTTTTATTGAATGGGCCAGACGTTTCGTCGATTAATTTCGACTTCCTCAGTGGCTAGAATGACAAAATAGGAAATCAGAAAAAAACTTATTATAAATATAAATTGATTACATAGAAAGACTCAAATACCTCATTCTATCACTCTTTGTCAAAAGACAATTCCACTACGCGACGAAACATCCTTTAATCCTTTTTATTTAAACTATAATACATTGTTGGATCATGCCCCAATTGCTCAAGAATCTTGAACTTTTACACACTTGAACAATCAAAAAATTAAAAACCTTTAATCAAAATTTATCACAAAAAAAATATGTTTCTACTCTTTAAACAGACAAAGAAAGGATTTTAAATTCAAAAATAAATATCTATTTATATAAAAAAAACTTATTATAAATTACAGCGTCATCGCTCCTATTGGGCGATTCGCGAACCAAACAATTTCTCTTCTCTTTCCCACTCAATCTCAAAAACTCACTCGACTCAAAATACCATAAATCAAAACAGAACCAATGAAACCCCAAACAATTGAAATGAACAGTCGCGAAAGTTAAAATAAATAAATAAATAAGTTAGAAGAAATAGTCAAAGATTAAAAACCAAATAAATAAATAAATTAAATAAATAAACGAAACAGTCAAATGTTAAAAGTTAAATAAATAAAATAAATTAATTACAAACTAACTAGTCACGGAATTTAAAACATTAATAAATTAAATAAAAAATTAAATAAATTAGATCAAACTGTCAAAATCAAGTCGAATGAATCCATCGAGACAAATGAGTTACAAAACAGGCGGGGGTTGCCACTCATTTGTCTCGATGGATTCATTCGACTTGATTTTGACAGTTTGATCTAATTTATTTAATTTTTTATTTAATTTATTAATGTTTTAAATTCCGTGACTAGTTAGTTTGTAATTAATTTATTTTATTTATTTAACTTTTAACATTTGACTGTTTCGTTTATTTATTTAATTTATTTAATTTATTTATTTATTTGGTTTTTAATCTTTGACTATTTCTTCTAACTTATTTATTTATTTGTTTTAACTTTCGCGACTGTTCATTTCAATTGCTTGGGGTTTCATTAGTTCTGTTTTGATTTATGGTATTTTGAGTCGAGTGAGTTTTTGAGATTGAGTGGGAGAGAGAAGAGAATTGTTTGGTTCGCGAATCGCCCAATAGGAGCGATGACGCTGTAATTTATAATAAGTTTTTTTTATATAAATAGATATTTATTTTTGGATTTAAAATCCTTTCTTTGTCTGTTTAAAGAGTAGAAACATATTTTTTTTTTGTGATAAATTTTGATTAAAGGTTTTAATTGTTCTTGTAAAAGTTCAAGATTCTTGAGCAATTGGGGCATGATCCAACAATGTATTATAGTTTAAATAAAAAGGATTAAAGGATGTTTCGTCGCGTAGTGGAATTGTCTTTGACAAAGAGTGATAGAATGAGGTATTTGAGTCTTTCTATGTAATCAATTTATATTTATAATAAGTTTTTTTCTGATTTCCTATTTTGTCATTCTAGCCACTGAGGAAGTCGAAATTAATCGACGAAACGTCTGGCCCATTCAATAAAAACTCTGTTTTTTATTTTTATCCAATTCCCTCCTATTCCTGTTAATTAATTGTTATTATGATTTCAAATAAGAGAGAAACTAATGTGAAAGTCGTATGGTGCCGCACACACCAGTTGATTCTAAATTGAACTTGTTTGTAAAAAGCTTAAATATTTAATTGGCTGTATGTAATTCTAAATTTCGTAGCTGGTATCTTCAGCGCATACCAAAATCCCACTTTATAAACCATGATTATATTTTTTCTTTCTTTATGTAATAGGAGTAGAAAAGTTCTTCGATTCCCCATAAAGTGAATTAAAATTTCATCAATAATCTTTTTGCCACAAAAACTTTGCAAACTTTTTCCTCTCTGGAAAATATAAATCGAATCCAATTAATATTATCCATTAGATATTGCCAATCTAAGCGTGTCGGTGATCAAAGTTTCTTGCCACGGATACGGATCCTCAAGCTCTATTTCAACTTTTAATTGTCTAGTAAAAATAGAACAATTGCGATGTTATTATATATTTCGATAATGATTCTATTTTATTCAATGACATAAAAAGAAAAGGCAGTAAATTTTTCTGTCTATGGTATATCTACTATCTACTATCTAGTCTTCTATATAATAAAAATGAATTTCTTTTTCTTGTAAGCGCAGATCTCTCAAATGCCTGGGCCGATTTGGCTAATTTTTTTTTAAAATGTTCGTAATAGTCCATTTCAGATTAATATGTAAAAAAAAATCCGAAAAGTTGCGCGGAAAATTGGAAAATTCACGTAAAACTGAAAACCAAATCTGAATTGCCAACATAGCTTGCCAAACAATAAAATAACTAAATAGCAAACTAACTTTAGTGTTGGCAGCCCTATCTGTCACATTTTTGAGATGTCATTTATTCTTAATAGCATAGATAAAAGAGATCTAACCACATTATCGTTGAAGAAAAATTTAATAATGCAACAAAGATTTAAAAAACTATCTATTTTTTTTAAAGTACATTTAAAAAATCAAAAATTAAAAAAATAAACTGCAACGGATCGTTGCTAAACTTTATCCAATGTACTATCTTATTCTAAAATAAAGTACTTTTTAAAATAAAATTTTACAAAAAACTATATAAGTATGACCTTTTTTGTGGTCCTCAAGGTACTTAATTACAATGAATTTTAAATCCCACAAATATTAATTTGACAATTTAATTGACGAACTCAAAAATTGTTATTTAATTAAATAAACTGCAACGGATAGTTGCTAAACTTTATCCAAATTCATTTGAAATATTAATATGTTTATTCCTTCATTATTAATCAGATATCACTTGCTATTTGCAGTTCATGTTAACCATGCGCAAATCCAGGGGAGCGATGGGGCGAGAGATTTTTAATACATTTTAAATATTTGTTTCATCTTATTTGTTATGAGTGTATATTACAGTTAAATAGAATCACAAATTATGTCTATTTAAGACTTTATAATAAAACAATTATATTTATTCTCTGTTACTAATAAAACATCAATAAAGCAGCCACGTGGGGGTCCAGGGGGCGAAGCCCACTGTCTGAAAGACGCCGAAGGCGGCGCAAAGCTAGTATATAATAAAAATGAATTTCTGTTTCTTTGTAAGCGCAGATCCCTCAAATTCCTGGGCCGATTTGGCTAATTTTTTTTTTAATATTCGTAATAGTCCAATTCAAGTTAATACGTAAAAAAAAATTGGAAAAGTTGCCGGAAAATTGGAAAATTCAGGAAAAACGAAAAAAAATTCAGGTTAGCCAACATAGCTTGCCAAACAATAAAAGAACTAAACTAGCAAAAAAAACAAGTGTTGGCGGCCCTGTTTGTAAGATTTTTGAGTGTCATTCATTCTCAATAGTTCTAACTACATTATCGTTGAAGAAGAATTTAATATTGCAACAAAGATTTAAAAAACTATCTATTTTTTTTTAATGTAAATTAAAAAAAAAACGTCATGATTAACTAAATTTTTGAAAAAGTTATGGTTATTTAAAAAAAGATATAGCTAGTCATTTTGAATTGATTTTTATCATTAACAGGTGTTTAAAATAAATTATTAGTATTTTAGTTTGTTTAAAGAAAATCAAAAATAGTAATTATCATAGTACTACTATCAACCTTATCTTAAAATTTGTAGAAGGAATAGAAGTTTAAAATAACAAATTATCAAAAAAATCCAAGAGTATTAGGTACATACAGTTTCAAAAACAAGATTAAAATTTTCAAACTCAAAAATCGAATATAAAAACACTTTAAATATTGATATTTCTTTTGAATTTTTTTCTAAAAAGTATGTAAAAAAAAAAAAAAAAAATTGAATTTGGACCAATTTTGAAGAACCGAAATTCGATATCTTTTAAACGCTACTGAGCGTTTTCAGCCCCCGACATAATATCTTCTGCCAAAATATTCCCCAGTATAAGGGAGAATACAAAAGAGATTAAGTGAGAAGCTTATAATCATAGTTTTGAATAAAACTTTGAAAAAATGGGAGCCCGAAACTAAACTTTCGGAGGTTCGGTTAATATATATTCAGTTCGGCTCGGTTTGGTTCGTATAGCCAACCGAACGTTCTAAAAACCAGCCCGAAAAGGAGCTATAGGAACCCAACCGAGTCGAACTGAATATATATTAACCGAACCGGAGTCGATTTGCATTACTCATAAGATTCACGCGGGGAAGGGTTATTTTTTCTTGATATATTTTGTCTGAAGGATATTTTGTCATGGGAAATTTTGCCGGGGGATATTTTGTAGGGGGATATTTTGTCGGGGGATATTTTCTCGGGGGATATTTTGTCGGGGGATATTTTGTCGGGGGATGTTTTGTCGGAGGCTGAAATGTCGCGGAATCCTTTTAAACCGGTGATATTAAAAATTTCTAAATATACCAGGAAGATGATTATTACATTATTTTGTACTTTTTAGAGGCGTGTTTTTTAGTTTTTTTTAAATAAAATTTATATTATTTAAGAATTGATCAAATTTAGACCGGAATTTCGAACTATCTTGTTCGCCTAAAAAAAGTTTCTCTAAGAAAACTGGGCCTTTGAGGGGTGCCCGAAACCCCTTGACCCAGCATACCTACGACATGGATTGTTTCTACAATATATATTGATCTGAAGACACCCCCGAGCGATCTGGATTCGGTAATCACACTCCTCCTTCAATTGGACCACTCATTTGGAACACGGAATTTATTTCAGACTGGCCACTGACCATTAATTGTAAGCTAACAAGGGGCGACAATACAATTAAATCAAACAGGGACAGCAGCAAAATGGTTGCCAGCCATTACAAACATTATTTAGAAGTATGCCATGGCCGTTGGCAAGTTGAAAACACCTGAATTCATTAGATTTTGACGAGGGGTGAACCGCGACCTAATATGCTCTACACCTACTTCCACTTCCAAATATTTCCAAATAATTCCAAAATACTTCCAAAGAGGTGTACACCTACTTCCAATCGCGGATCACCCCTCGGATTTCGCATAGGGTAGTAGGCACCATGTAACTTGGTTAACTTTTATGGCCGACTGTTTAAGAATAAAATCATAATATAACATAGAACAAAAAAGTGAATACTATATCGGGGAAAACAAAGTTGCTTGAATATGGTATGTGCATTTTACCCTAGATTCAAAAATTCCATTAAAAGGTATGTTCGAGATAGACGTCCCGAATTTGTTCAGACTTTTTTTGCATATTGTTTTAGATGATAAAAATAAATTCCCCAATTTATTAAAAAAAAAAATAAACAGCATTAGTAATCGACATTTTAATTAAAAAATTGTTTTTCTATATTTTGTTTTACCAATTATTGAAAATTACATACGTGAGGTCAGAAGACTGTTTGGATTATTTTTTCCCATTTAAAAATATAGTTCCTGGAGCCACCGAGCAATGCACTGTAACCCCTGACCCCCCCCTCCCGAAACCACACACCTCGCCCCCACCACTGCACCCCCACACCCCGCAGCCAGTTTTTGCATTTCTAGCTTTCTAATGGTCCACATATATATTATGTGTATATTTGTTTACTCGTACACCAATTTGCCCACATTGGTTCATATTGATAAACATTATAAAAAATAAATAAGAAAATAATAATAAAAAAATAATCGTATAGGATCTGAAATAAAAACATAAAATTAAATAAGATTTGTTTCCAAGTTATATAAAAAAATCCACTTCAACCACTTTATTTGTAAACACACCTGTAATGTTATGATTTAGACACTTGTTATAACTTTATTAAACCAATTATTTTACATGAATTAATGTATACATTGTATTTGAGCTTCGACTCCGGTGATTACTTCTCCACCATCGAGTGTCCTTGATCATCTTTTTAGTCCTTATTTTTAATAAGAGGAAAAAACTAATTAAAGAAAAAAACCTTTTTCCGATAATTATTCCAATTCCATATTTCTCCTTCCCCAAAACAATTAAATTGCCCAATTTATAATATATAATAATAATTGTAATAATCTTATTGTGGGATATAAAATTAAAAAACCAATTATTTATTAAAAGGAAATTGAATAAAAATGTAAATAAACATTTTTATCGAGATAACTACCTGTGAATAATTATTTAAATTAACAAAAAACCCATCAAAAACAACTTAGCCGAAGATGAGACCGTGACAGATCGAATGTCCAACACAAAAACCTCCTAACCAGTGAATTTCATCCAAATCGTTAGAGCCGTTTTATAAATATATACTATATATACAGGGTGGTGACTTGGCCGACGCAGCATAGCGATTACAATGTTAATTTTTGAATGTGCATTTATTTGCTCCCCTAATTATTTTAGAGTTAAAGTTCTTATAGGTTTTTTGTAGAGGAAAAAATACTGAATCCGAACATATTTTTGTTTTCAAATTTTGAAATTTCAGAACCGTAATAATCAACATTATAAATAATTGTATTTTTACAAAAATCACTGACGCCATGGAATTATTAAAACAATCAAGGCATTTTCATTTGTTGTTTCTATTTGACGTTTAAAAGTGATGTCTTTAGTGATTATTTTAGAGCATAATTAGAATACAAAAAACTGAGCAGAATTAAAATTCTAAAAGATAATTACATCAGATTTTGTCTAATTCATAATTTAAAAGTCCAAAAAAACGATTTTAAAAATGTAGATATTTATTTAAAAAATTTAAATTCAAAACTTTTATTGTTGTCGATTGTTTAAGTTTTATTGTTTATACTAGTCTCAAAATGGATTCATATTGGTGAACAAATCTATGATTATAAAACAAAACTTAACTTTTTAAAGTCAGTTCTTATTACAATGTATTCATTACAAAAAAAAGTTGAAATAATTAAGTATTTTTATGCTGGAAATAGTGCTCGGCAAGTGAGTTCCTTGTTTAGCGTTAAATATCCAAATCGGCCAATTCCAGCTGGTACAGCGGTTGACAGAATAGTTCAAAAATTTGAAACTACAGGCACTGTACTAAATAATTGTAAGTGTAATAAAGACGCACAGAATTGAAAAGCTCGTTCTAAACTTTATCTACGTGGATCTACTATTTTTATTTATCAATGACGAATACAAAACTCAGCCCATTCAAATTTAACGAGTTTCTCATTATGATAATCAATAAATTCTAATAAGAACTGATTTTAAAAAATTCAAATATAACAAACGTCACTTAGAAACAACAAATTAAAATGCCTTGTTTGTTTTAATAATTCCATGGCCTCAATGATTTTTGTAAAAATACAATTATTTATAATGTTGATTATTACGGTTCTGAAATTTCAAAATTTGAAAACAAAAATATCTTCGGATTCAGTATTTTTTTCTCTACAAAAAACCTATAAGAACTTTAACTCTAAAATAATTAGGGAATCAAATAAATGCACATTCAAAAATTAACATTATAATCGCTATGCTGCGTCGGTCAAGTCACCACCCTGTATATTATATTGCTCGTTTAATATAATAAGATAATTTTTCAAAAAATATTTTTACTTTTCTCTTATTATAATAGGCTCTCTTAAAAATTAGTATCGAATAGAGATCAAGTAAAAAGTTTTAATATAAAGCATGATCTCCCTCCAGGGCTCAGTGTACTAGATTTTAATTGGATTAAATAAAATATTTCTTCGCGAATTATCAAGAAAGAAAATACATATCTTGGGGAAACCAAGTTAAGTGGCTCCGACATTAAAGTTTCTTTGTTAGCCAAGGAAAAATTCACCAATTAATTTTTAGGTTTTTAATAACATAGTGAAAGAGAAAGATGTAAAGTAATTCTTAAAAGCCTCTTTTCTACCGGTCTACTAAGTATAATTATATTTCTTCAAATGGAAAACATAATTTTAACGATGGTAAACATTATACTTATATATAAGGGCCTATATTAATTTGTAACAACGCTCAGAGAATGCTGTCGACAGGTAGCGCTGATGCCGTCGGTATATTTGCGGCAAATTTGAAATATAATTGTAATTGTAATTTGAAATGAAAGACTCCAATTGATTTTAAATTAAGAAACATTAAATATATTGATAATTATTCCTCCCCCTCCTCCTCACCACTCAAAAATTATATTCAATTCGCTTTTCTTTGCGCACAGAAAAATAAATTAATCACATCTTATTCGATTTATATTTTATATTATTATTTGTTTATTTTTTAATAATTTGCCACTTTTTTTTTTGATTTTTACTATATAATAAAAGTGAAGGGGCTCTTTATCAATTCTTATTTTTTCAATAAAACTAAAGTGTTACATATTGGATCTTGGTTTGAATTTATTATAAGATGTATATAGGGGTGCTTTTGAGGCCGAGGCCCTACAGGTCACAGTGCTGGGTCTTATACTTGGCATTTAATAAAGTTAAATAATGTAGACATTTCAAAAAAACTTTATTATTTTGTTTATATATTTTCAAGTGAGTATAAAGGAAGAAGGCTGAGCGGGTGGGGGGGGGGGGGGCTCTAAAGAGGCACTCAATTGAAAAGGGAAGTATAAAAGGCACCCCCAAGAATTTAAACGGATATGATATTGAGTGGCCCATGAAAAAAACTTTTGCTGAAAAGAGATTCGCTATTTCATGGTAGATATAGAATACAAATTAAATCCCCTAATTACAAACAGAGAGCAGATGGCACATTCTCTTCACTTTTGGCAAAATGAAATTTGTCGTTTGCATTTCAATATTTAACACAATATATATGCGTGCGTTCGAATTTTGTTATTTTGAATTGAAACATTCTAATAAAATCAACCAGATGGGAAAATTAAAATCAATTATCGGAAATATTTTATCTATAAATAAACATGCACTTTTATATATATATAGAGAGTAAAAGGATTAATAGGGAAGCTGTTAATATCGAAATAGGGGGAGTGGTAGTGCCGTAACTATACCATTGAGGCCCATTGAAAATTAATTGGATTGGGCCCTCCCTCCAAGTAAAGAAGCTAAAGCAACGATGTAGTTTCATTTTAATAAATCATTATGTAAAGTACGTAGAAACGGTATTATAATTATTATTATTGCATTTTTCGTTGATTTTCTAGTAACTTATAATTTGTATCTGTACTTTATTTAGTAGGTAATTTAAATTAATTAAATACAAGACAAATAACATTTTTACTATTTATTGCATACTAGCTTCAAGGCCCGCCTTCGTCGGGCCTTTTGCTAGCCAGGGGGATTCGCCCCCTGGACCCCCACGTGGCTGTTTTATTGAGTTTTATACACGTGTAAAGAACACTTTCATATATCAACTCTTGTGAATTAATTGTAATAGATTGATGAAGAGGACAAAGTATATCTCTTTATGAATGAATTAAAAAAAATTATTTTTCCAGCAGAAGACAATATTTTTTTGTCCCCTTCTGTTACTCAATTATTCGGCAAAAAGAACCTTTCAACTTAAATTAAAATAAAGTTTTTGTCTTGTAAAAATTCAATAAAAAAGGTAAAAATCGTCATTTGGGGAGAATTATCCAATTAAAAAATTAAAAATAATAAACTTTTAAAGTTTATTATTAAATTATAGAAAATTTAGATTTAATTAGGCTCAAAATAGGTTTTTAATAATTTCAATAGGCTGAAATTTCCTAGATTTCAAAACAATATAACAATGGGTTTTCTTTAAAGAATTCTACGGGCTAATTGAATTTTGTTTTTAATCTTTAAAATATATTTTTAAAGAAATTCCAAAAGGTAATTAATTCCTTTCAGTTAGTTAAGTTAGTATAGTTTCAATAATACTTTATAATTAACTTTGAAATAAATAAATAATATTGAAATGAATGAATGAGCTCGAATATAAAAGCCAAAAGGCTTAGTTCTTTTGAAATGGCTGAAGGTCTTAAATACAATAGAAAAAAGATGAGATTAGATTCCTAAGGGTATTTTTTAAGAAAAATGATTTTTAAATAACATATTTTATTTTAAATTAAATATTTTTCATCTATATATATATAATCAAAAGCTAGGCTAAAACTTTTTTATTTTTTTCTACACTATTAAAGACGGTTTTCAGAATTTTTTCACCGCACCCTAATGAAGTTAGGAATTTTTGAAAAAAAATAACTTTTTTTAAATAACCATAACTTTTTCAAAAATTTAGTTATCATGACGATTTTTTTTTAAATTTTTGGCTTTAAATGTACTTTAAAAAAAAATAGTTTTTTAAATCTATGTTGCAGTTTTTTTTGCTAGTTTAGTTCTTTTATTGTTTGGCAAGCTATGTTGGCTAACCTGAATTTTTTTTAGTTTTTCCTGAATTTTCCAATTTTCCGGGCAACTTTTCCAATTTTTTTTACGTATTAACCTGAATTAGACTATTATGAACATTTTTTTAAAAAAAAATAGCCAAATTGGTCCAGGCATTTGAGAGATCTGCGCTTACGAAGAAACAGAAATTCATTTTTATTATTTAGATATAGAATTATTAAAATTCAATGCAAGGATTGAGAGAATTTAAATTGTGAACACATACAAAAAAGAAGCATTCCCTCTCTCTCCCTTCCTCATTCATTTATAATAAATGAACGGAGACGTAGAGCACCCCCAATAAAATTATATAAACTCCTCAACTTCTGTAAGCTCAAAGGCCTTAAAATGTCCCAAAAATTTTCAACATTCTCAATAGAGTCCCTCAACGCATTGTATATTGAACATACATTTAAAATATGAAATAGATTTTCCTTTTCATATTTGTAACAAATGGAGCACACCATCTCGGGGTTTATCCTGTGCCCAGACCCATTCAGCCAAAAATATAGTGTTTGTATATTGTCCACTCTAGCCTGATGAAGAATTCCCATCATCTGAATGGGAGCCATCATTGCCAGAATTCCTCCCTGGCCATAATCGATTAGTCTATAAAATTTTTCCTAAATTTAGTAATAATAAATGTTAAGATCCTCATGCTGGGGGCCCGTGGCATTTTACCCGTCCTGCCACCCTATTGTTACTTGACTGGAGAGTGGTATAAATGAGAGAATTAAATGGGTCGTCAAGTGGGCTCAGAAAACAATCTTAAGAGTTATATCTTGATTGGGATTAAGGAAACGGGGTTAATTTTAGACGTGTTGAAAAACACCTATACCTACCTCAACAATGCTAAGTTGTAAAGCAATGATATTTTAACTTTATGTTGGGGGGGGGGGGGTCGGGTAGGCTAGGCGGTAGCATGTCAGCCAGCTAACCAAGAGGACCCGAGTTCGAATCCGGCTAAAATCTGACCCCCGAGGTAGAGACAAATTTAAAAATAAAAATAAATAGTATCGTAAATGGCTTATGGCTACCATGGCCGAAAAGGCAAAAAAAAAACAAAAAAACTTTATGTTGGGGGGGGGGGTCGGGTAGGCTAGGCGGTAGCATGTCAGCCAGCTAACCAAGAGGACCCGAGTTCGAATCCGGCTCGAGGCATCCGGCTAAAATCTGACCCCCGAGGTAGAGACAAATTTAAAAATAAAAATAAATAGTATCGTAAATGGCTTATGGCTACCATGGCCGAAAAGCCAAAAAAAAAAAAACTTTATGTTGTAATCAAGCCCGACTCGCTCCAAATATTTGACCGGGTATAATCTGATCCCTACACTAACTTACACATACTTCCACACATACACACACACGTACATGTCCAAAATGGGCTATAGTTCCCGAAGGCCATTAAAAAAAAATACCATTCCATCAGTATTTTCTTATGACGTTGTCACGTTCAACTATCGTCAGTAAACCGACTTTACAGACAACCGATTTTTTCATAAAATTCTTCGTTCAGAAAATCATTTTAAATTTACAAAATACTTGAATAAAATTTATTGTTTAAATTTCTACTCGACTGTTAAAATTTAATTTTTGATTTTATTATTTTATAATAATAAATTTTGTATTGACATTATTTCTTTCAGCAAGTAAACTGAATAAAAGTTGTTGTTCAATTAGTTACTTAATTATTTTTGCAAATTTAATTGTAATTTGTTGTAAAAAAGTAATAATTTTGAATAATTTATTATAAGAATAAACTGTGATTAAATTATTGTTCATAAATCTTAAATTTAAAATTTAAAATTTGGAAACATTAAAATTTTTGTAACTGTAGCTTTTAAAAAGCCCGCCTCAATCTTTGTCGCTCGTTCCGCGCTCTCGCTTGCACTTCAAGCCTTAAATGGAACGCCTCAGAGCGAGGTAACGCCGCATGAGTCATGTTTTTTCGTGCGCGCAGCCGGTTCCATCAAATTATAAGACGTCTCGTCAAAAGAGAATCTTCATGTAGTCTATCGGGTAGAAGGAATACAACAAGGTTGTGGTTTAAATTGATAAGAAGTACTATATTCTTTTACATTTATCCTTTTTATGTTTCCGGGGGGATAATTTGGAAGGAAAATCCCGTGCTCGTTTGAGAAATCTGGCAACACTGTCCGGGTTTGTATATATTTTATCATAGAAATTTCAGATAAAGTACATTATAAAGGGAGATTTATAAAACAAAAGTTCTTAATAAGCGATTGAAAGCTATTGCGACAATGGCTGGAGCAAAAATGCGTCAAAAAGTACTAAGGTTAAACCATATTTTAAATTAAATAACGTATGTATTTATACGTTGTTGCCAGCTTGTTTTTAGTAGAAATTTTTCATTATAAATTTTTGATTATTTATTCACTATTATCTCAGAAACTGTGTTGTAACTATGAATTAAAATTTTCTTAAAAAATTTATTGGTTATTGTTTAATTAATGTTGGTTTAGTTTTTAACACCAATGGTAAGAAGAGTTTCTTAATTATAATTAAATATGTTGTGCAAACTTTCCGATATCCCGTATAGTGCAATGTATAAGAGTCTGAAAAACTCTATCTTTGGAATTTAATATCTCCGGAACTATACTACGGTGCAAAAAAATCGACCCATTAATAAAAACTTTATTAAATAGTAAACCATTTTTAAAATGTTTACAAATATTCATATAATTTGTTCTCTTAACTCTTAAACTAATATATTTAATAAATATTGTTGATAAATTTGGAATTTTATAAAAAAAAATAAGTGTAATTAAATTAAAAGATACAATTACAAATTATCATATTTTTTTCAATATCACTTTAATTTAAATAAAATTTTAATAAAAGATCAAATTCCATTTGAAATATCAATAAAATGAATCATTTCGAATTAAGCATCATTGATAGAAATATACTATATATATTTGTCTAGATTAATTTGCCGCAACGCTGACGTAATGCTGCCGAGAGAGAGCGCCATCGGTATGGTATATTTGCGGCAAATTTAAAATATAATCTTAATTTAGACTCAAGTTTCGAAATAAAAGACTCCAATTGATTTTACTATAAATTAAGAAACATTAAATATATTGATAATTTTACCCCCCTCCCCCCTTCACCACTCAAGAATTAAATATTCAATTCGCTTTTCTTTGCGCACAGAAAAAGAAATTAATTACATCTTATTTGATTTATATATTATTTGTTTATTTTTTAATAATTTGCCACTTTTTTATAATTTTTTAAAAATCTAAATTTTGTTATTCTTATTTTTTGATTTTTACAAAATTAAACGACTTAAGACACGCATGCCCATTTGAGTTTCTCATGGCAATACTGGATGGAGGAGCCTGTCATACAAATAACACCTGATCTCTTTTAAATATTTGGAGCCTTATATCGATTATCGATCCCAAATTTAAAAAAAAAAATGAAATAATATAATTCTCCTCCTCACACGATACCACTTATTTAAATAAATTTATTTCCACTCAAAAAATATCACAATGCTGTAGATTATAGAAAAAAAAAATACTTCCAGATTCATATCTAGAGCCTCATTTCTGTAGCTGTGTCAGAACGAAAATGAAGCGAAACTTTTAAGAGACTATGTATTTTCGGGAGTTTACAGGTATACATTTGGAGTGTGGTTTTTTAAGAGGAATAACATTTTTGGACCGAGACGCCGCCCGCCAGGGCACCAGCCCGGGCACGCACGAAAAGCTCGTAAAATATAATATACAAAATGGATATTTCTGAAGTTGAAGCAATTCAAATTGTGTACCTAATTAATCAAGGGCTAAATCAACAAAAAGTGGCAATTATACTTGCAATAAGCAATAATTTCAATAATGTATGGTTCCTTGTAAAAAAATTAAAAATGATTTACTATTTAATAAAATTTTTATTGGTGGATCGATTTTTTTTGCACTTCAGAGTATATTGTTCATAAATTTGGTATTGCCACCAATCGATGCAGAAGTATTTAAATAATAATCTATCTAAATTTCAAAAAAATCCTAAGAAAATCCATATAGTGAAACAACTACCTTAAGTGTAACCCTAAAAAAGAAAGAAAAAAGATGCTAGAGTAGACAGATTTACAAAATCCCTCTTAAGACCTCATCAGACAGATCCAAAGAAAGCCAAGACATTGTTTAACTTTATCTGTGGGATCCTTGAGAAGTGGAATCATTGACCTAGTTTATATACCCAGTCTTCAATCCCAATTCGCTCTGCGTTTAAAGGTACTGTTTACACTTGAATTGTCTTTAAAAAAAGTTAAATCTCCGAATTACAAACTTTCTTATGCTATATAAAGGTTAAATTTTAAAAGGTAACCAACACTTTTGCTTTTGATAAAACTTGAAATTTAAATTTGGATGTGAAGATGCAGATAACGTAAAATTTTATTAAAGCAAAAAATAAGTATCTCTTTTTGAAAATAAGATGGAATTTTTTCAAAAATACAACTGGTGGTGACACCTGATTATCTATCTACTCTTATTAAACGAGCAAAAATTGTTTATATATTTATATATTTATTTGTTTGTATATATATATTTATATCTTAGTTAGTATTTTGAAAACGGCTCTACCGATTTTGAGAATGAGAAAACGATCTGGCTAGGTGTGGACCTCGACAAATTTAATCTTAATTGATCTTTTCTTAATTAAAGTAATTATTGATAGATGAGAATCTCAATAAATTTGTTTACATTTTTTCAATATCTTTTATTTATTAATTGGTTTTTTAATTTTAAAACCCACTAATAGGTTATAACAAATATTAATTTATCATATTAAAATTAGGAATTTTTATTTCGTTTGATTGACAGGTGTCTAAATCATAGCATTACAGGTGGTTTCATAAGAAAACAGGTGTGTTTACAAATAAAGTGGTTGAAGTGGCTATTTTTTTTTATAAAACTTGGAAACAAATCTTATTTAATTTTATGTTTTTATTTCAGATCATATACGATTATTTTTTTTTATTATTATTTTTTTTATTATTATTTTCCTATTTATTTTTTTATAATGTTTATAAATATGAAGGAATGTAGGCAAATTGGTGTACGAGTAAACAAATATACATATAATATGTGGACCATTAGAAAGCTAGAAATGAAAAAAACTAGGCGTGGGTGAGGTGGATGTGGGAGGTGTAGGAGGTGGGGTGCAGTTTTTTTGGGGGAGGGGGTGCAGTGGTGGGGGCGAGATGCGTGGATTCGGAGGAGTCCAGGGGCGTGTACTATATATATATATTTGTATTTTTTTTAATTTGGTTACCGTGCAACCTCGGTGGCTCCAGGTACTTATTAATTAAAAGAATAAAATGCTTTTAGGTCTCGATTTCTTTGATATTAGTAGAATCTCGGTGTAATATATTTATTCAGCCTTCCGCCGACTTTTCGAACCCTTAATGATACTTACCCTTCTTTATGGCAAAGGCTAGTAAATAAATATCAACTAGTCCAACAAACTTTCGACATTTAATTCCTACACACAGAATTTCAATTCCAATTCATTCATCCTTATTCAAAATTTAACTTCTCTCAGAGAGTAGTAGCCAGAAGTATTATTTGGATAGTAAGTTTGCGTTTGCATGATACTAAAAGGATTGGGGATTCAGTCAAAAATAAAATAGGGGCCTAATGTAATCAATGTTTGTATTTGCATTAATTATACTTCGTAAGCTAAATAAAATACAAACTTAAAATTTACGAATTATATGTATTTATTTTTCCAGAACTAAAAATCCTATTATTTTAACAGAATTATTATTTTGGGGAAAATAAATTATTATATTAGGGTCAAAAATTATATCTGGGTGAGTTTTTTTATCATGAGACGGTCTTATAACTCAAAAACAGTGCATTATCATAAATGAAAAAAAAGTTTAAAATAAAATTTTAGTTATATCAGGGGGAAATTAAACTACGCTATTGTTTGTCGACCTAGAACAAGCTTTCAAGGGTATTTAGAGGCCAAGATCTGTTTTTTAAATGGAAACCTATATATAATAATAAAACTTGAGTAAGATACGAGGTAGGTTTCACAAAAAAGAAATAAAACAAAATTGAGTTTTGAATTCGATATATTTCGGGGTTAGTTTTCTTAGACTTCTGATGATGGGCTAACCCCGAAATATATCGAATTCAAAACTCAATTTTGTTTTATTTCTTTTTTGTGAAACCTACCTCGTATCTTACTCAAGTTTTATTATTATATTAAAATGTTTCACCTAGAACCAACACCGAACTCCTTAAAAGTTATGGAAACCTATATGTTTCTGTTCATATTCTTAATTTAGAAAAAAAAAACTGAACAACTTTCATTAAAACTATTTTTTTATACGACATCAAATAAAAAAAATATTAAATCAATTAGATCTCAAAAAATCCTAATAATTATTGTTAACAATTATTCAACTTAATTATCAAATAATAATGATCAAATATTTAATTATTTAATAAATAATTTAACAATAATTAATAATTTAATAATTTTGTACTCAGGAGCTTCATTTTATCTTGTTGTGGAATTCATCCAGAAGTCTTGCGATACACTCAATACACTATAAATAAATAAATAAATAATAAATCTTTATTACACGACCTGCTATAAATATCTCAGAACAGTGTCACAATATTATTAATTATTATTAAATTATTTATTTAATCATTAAATATTTGATAATTATTATTTGATAATTAAGTTGAATGGATTTTTTATGAGATCTATTTGATTTAATATATTTTTTTTTATTTGATGTCGTATTTAAAATAGTTTTTATGAAAGTTGTTCAGTTTTTGTTTGTAGATTTCGGCTTTGTAAAAAAAAAATATAGGTTTCCATTTAAAAAACAAAACTTGACCTTGAAATACTCATGAAAACTTGTTCTACGTCGACAACAAAAGGGTAGTTTAGTTTCCCCCTTGATATAAATAAACTTTTATTTGAAACTTTTTTCATATAATGTACTGTTTTTGAGTTATAAGACTGTCTCAAGATAAAAAAAGTCACCCGGTATATATTTTAATCGTTGAGTGCGAGAAATATAAAATTAGATAATAATAATACTCTTTTAAATGTAATTCATCTTAAAATGCTGGTATGACTAAACCATAAATTCAATAATTTTTTCACCTGTTTAGGTTCAGAAGCGGTCATACTTAACATTAACAACAAATTCTACAAATTTACTCATTCACTCCTTAATATCAATAAATAAGAATGAATATGATATTTCAAGTAATTTAGAAGTTATAAAGTACGAAACCCTCAGTATACTTTCCTAATCGCACTTGGCACGCTTATTTTTTTATAAAAATAAGCTGACGTGTTCTGATGTGGCCATCCACTTGACTTTACCATACAACCTGGCCCCTCACTTATATTTAATATTTAGTAAAATTATTTATAATCATGTAGGGGGGGGGGTTAGTTTTTTCATTTTTAGATTTCTTGGGACCCACTGATTATGTATACAAAATTTGGTTGAGTTTGGTAAATGGGCAAGATTTTCATTTTTGACCCTCCGCCCCCCCCCCCATTTTGGGCGGTTAAATTTTGCATTTTTAGACTTCTGGGGATCCACTGATTATTTATACAAAATATGGTTGAGTTTGCTCAAACGACCTAGATTTTTAATTTTTAACCCCCCTCGACCCCCCTTAATTTTTGGTCGATATGCACCAAAATCTAATCAGCTTTTAATATCAATGGACCAAAACTACGTGTGAAATTTGGTTTCGAAATTCACACTAGTTTTTGAGCTAGCTCGTCCACAAATTTGGTAACGCACAGACTAACTAACAGACATTTTGACAAAACAATTATTATCTCGAAAAATATAATTTTTTTGATGTTTTCTTATTAGAGCTTTTTTGTAGACCGAAATGCCATGGTTTTGCTCAATTTTTTTAATCGAAATAGTTTCAGCGGTTTTTTAGATATTTTGAAAAAAAGAAGGAAAAAAACCAATTTTTTCATGCACGATTACAATACTTGACCATACCCTGTATGGTAAAGTAATAATTTTAGCAATTTTTGAGATATTTTGAAAAAAAACAACAACAATTTTTCCCTCCAGTTTCCCAAACAGAGTATATTAAAATGAAAAATGTGATTTTGTTAAAATAGAGATTATTATTTATTAAAATTTACCACTCCACCTATATTTGACATGACTAGAGTGTCATTTTGATGGATTTATTCATTAGAGACATTCTCTCTGTATATATTGCTACAAATCATAAATGTTCTCCATTCAATAATTAAAATGAATATGAATGATTCGTAATAATGAATGAAATTTTTCATAGATTCATTAACAAAATCGTACTCATTCAATGAAATTGATAAAGAAAGAAATTTATGTTTTTTTAACTTATAATAAATAAAAAAAATAAAATAAATAAATCTCTGGCTCGACAACCCTTCATGGGTCTTGGCCTACTGAATTGGTTGCTGTCCTAATTGGAAACAGTACCGAGGGGTCAAGTGGTTAGCTCAACGCACATCTACAACCTTCGTTTCAGTTTTCTTAACCGAGATTCGCTACTTCTCAATCAAGCAGCTACTCATTTATCCTCACGATTCTGAGTGAACCCCGTTCCAGACCCTATACTTACAGAAAAATTTGTTTTGACTATTAATGGCAACCTCTACTGAAAACGTGGAAGAATCGACTTAAAATCAAAAAGACTAAATTCTATTTTGGTAAACAACTCAAGCTTGCTACTTGGGCAATAACTCACCATACCCGTATATGATTATGTTGGATTGGATCTTTAATATATGAATTATTTTTTTTAAATTGTTTTAGAAAAAAGTCATTTATTTATTAATTATTAAATAAAGTAATTAATAGAAAATAAATTGCAAGTTTCTTTTTGCCGAGAGTAGTAGAAATTTTATAAATTAAAGGAGAGAATAAAAGAGTGTGTCTTCTGCTGGAAAAATAAATTTTTTAATTGATATATAACGAGACCATAGTTTTGAGACCTTTGCCCCCTTAACCAGTCTATTACAATTGATTCACTGGAATTAATGTGTGCAAGTTTCTTCCACGTTTTCAGTAGAGGTTGCCATTAATAGTCAAAACATCAAAAATGGAATGAAATAAGGTTATTCCTCTAGTATTAGATAAGAATTGATCGTTATTTTTGATTTTAAGCCGATTCCTCCATGTCTTCAGCAATGGATACCAATAATAATCGAAGCGTCAAAAATCTAATGTAGAATGGTCATTCCTAGTAATAGATGAGAATCAATCGATATTTTTGATTTTAAGTCAACATGGACTGTAAATAGCAAGTGATATCTGATTAATAATAAAGGAATAAACATATTAATATTTCAAATGAATTTGGATAAAGTTTAGCGACGATCCGTTGCAGTTTATTTCTATTTGCGACCTTCATCTAAAAACCCTGCTAAAATAGCCATATAAAAAATTATAATAGGTTCTTTCCCGGTTGAAAGGGGTCATTAATTGTTAAAATCTTTATAGCTGTTTGAATTTCTAGGTTAGATTAGATGTTGAAATATTAATTCTTATGTAACAAAATATACTAATTTTATTATGTCGATGTATGTTTTTTATTGCCTTCATATTAAAAGTTTTTTTAGATATTTCGGGTACTTTGGCGTTTGGCAAAGTAAAAAAAAGATTGCGAAGCGATCTATGTTGGGAAAACAGAGAGAAATCTGAAAATTTGATTAAATGAACATATTAGAGATTTTAAAAATAAAAAGAATGAAAACTCTTTTGCGGAACATTTAAATTCAAACAATCACTCTTTCCCAGAAGGCACAGGTATTAGATTAATAAAAGGAGAAAGAAACCCAAAATTAATTAGCGCAATTGAATCGTTAGAAATTTTGAAATCATTCAATTGAAATTCAAAACTTTGTTTGAACAACCAAATTGAATTATCAAATAGCAATCTGCTTAAGATGTTTGCTAACAAAAGATAAAAAGGAAAAAGAAGAAAAACAAACCCTTCCATTGTCAGAATTTCTCTTTGTAAAACAAGGAGAAAGGGAAACATATTGTTATATTTGAATGTGAACCAAAAGAATGTCTTTATTAGTTCTAAGCTGACCACCAGTGAAGAAGGAACACCAAATTTTCAATATCCATACGATATTGACTCCATGAAAAACAAACATTTATAATTAAAAAAGATTGATGATGAAGATCAAATCTTCGAAACCATAGTCTCAAACAAATAAATATTATATACGAGGAGGAGTTGAAAAATAAGTTTCCCCTGTCGACTGTGGTCAGAGTTGTGCATGAAAGTCAAAAAATAGAATGAGACATCAAAGATATGACATACCTTTATTTTATTATTCTCGTACGAGTACGTTGAGACATTTGTCATATCGCTTGATAAGCTTCAAAAAGTCCTTCAAGAAAAATTCAGGGCTTTGCATAAGGAAGAAGCGTTGAACGGCTATGGGCGAAAGGCGACACAGCAGGAAAACGCGCAAGTCACCGATACACGATTGGGTAGAGGTCGCTGCAAATCAAGCAGATGGCGCTGTTGCAGTGCCTGCGCAAAGCGGAGACCAGCCTCTCATTTGAGCCCCGGTAGGTATGGAGAGAAGGTGCGTTTTGAATTCGTGGTCAAAGGAGGAAGTGAGAGCGGTTATCCGCTATGAATTGGCACGTGGAGTATCAGGAACAGAAATTCATAACCGCCTCGTGGAAGTCTATGGGTATGGTAAGTCTATGGAAGTCTATTCGGAAAAAGCGGCCTGGCCTTCTCACATCTGACGTTCTGCTGTTGGATGACAATGCCAGACCACATTCGGCGAGGGCAACGCAAAACCATATTGCAACTCTTGGTTGTGAGCGCCTACACCATCCGCCATACAGTCCTGATCTCGCACCAAGCGACTTCCATCTGTTTCCGGCTTTGAAGACAAATCTCGGGGGAAGGCGCTTTGAAAGCAATACGGAAGTGAAACAAGCCGTTCAACGCTTCTTCCGTATGCAAAGCCCTGATTTTTTCCTGGAGGGCTTTTTGAAGCTTATTAAGCGATATGACAAATGTCTCAATGTACTTGGTACCTATGTGGAAAAATAAAGGTTTGTTATATCTTTAATGTCTCATTCTATTTTTTGACTTTCATACACAACTCTGACCACAGTCGACAGGGAAACTTATTTTTCAACTCCTCCTCGTATATACAGATATATCATCTCAATATACCATATATGTGTGTATGTTTATTTGCATCAAGCAGAGGACAACCTCTTTGTTTCTCTTTGTAAAAAAAAAAAAAAAAAAAAAAAAAAAAAATTAAAGGAAGTAAAATTGGAATGAATAAGGTAATAAATAATTGATAACCTGTTCACGGGGCTATTCAAATTTAGAAGGAAATAAAAAAATCATTTGACAATTCTGAAGAATTGTTCCCCAAAGAGAGATTGAAAATTGAATTAGAAATTAAATGGTTGATGTCAGTTAAGAGCTTGCTTGTAGCGGCGGGGGTGTTTTCATTTTTTTTTTTTTTTTTTTTTATTTGTTATTTGATTAAACAGCCAAGAGCGAGTTCATCCTTCTTTCTTTTCTCTTTCATTTTGTATCTATGCTATGAGTTTTTTAATTTATCAGTTTAGAGCCCAATGAACAAAAAGAGATTACTTTTTCCTTTCCAATTCCAGTCGGCCGTTTTATTCCTCTTTCAACGTTTCATTTTTAAGCTTCTTTCAATTAAAAAAAAAAACCTCCGATCGAAGGAGACAAAGTGAATTTAAGGGACAGCGATTGATTCAAACACAGAGACACACCTCGGTTTTAATTTTATTTACTCTATACCATTACCTGAATCGATTTAATCCATTGTCAATTTGATTATAAATTATATATACTTATATAAGAGCCCCGTCCCATCTCAATTGGCCCATCAATATTTTTCTCTTTTTAAATAAAATTATGCTAATTCACGGTAAATTTAATTTAAATATTTATTTTTATTATCATTTGGAACAACATTTTAAACAATTTAAAACATTTCATTGTAACATTTAACTTAAAATTATTTTTTAATTGTTAAAAACAAGGAAAACATACAAAATCAACCTTTACCACTGTGTGACGTCGCCTTTATTTTTAATTACGGCTTGAATTCTTTTGGGCAACGTACTTATTAAGTTTTGACACTCATCTTGAGTGAAAGTATCCCAAATATTTTGAAGTTTGTGTTTTAATTCGACTACGTTTCTAGCTGGTTGTATTCGTAATAGCTTTTTCATTGCGTGCCAAAGAGTTTCTATTGGTGACTGTTTGCCACCCACTCCAAAAGTGGAACATTATGATCAGAAAGCCATTTTAAAGATTTTCTTGATGTATGTCAGGCCGCCCCGTATTATTGGAACACAAAATTATTATTATTCTACAATGTATCAGCCATTGTTGGAAGTAACGATTTTTTTTAAATCTCTAAATATTTATTGGTGTTTACAATTCCATCAATGAAGTGAAGTTTTCCAACACCTCTAGCAGACATTGAACCCCAGACCATAACTGAAGCAGGAAATTTTACTTTCTTTTTTAAACAATCTGAATTGAAAGCTTCATTTTTCTGACGAATAACTCTGCTTCGATTGTCCCCAACACAAACTTCAAAACGAGACTCATCACTCCAATGGACACTATTCCATTCATCACTCGTTCAATTAATGTGACTTTTAGCCCATTTAAGACGATTTTTCTTGTGTTTTAATGCCAAGAGTAGCTTTTCTTTCGCCTAAAAAAATTAGTAAAATTACAAATAAAAATTTTGGAATAAATTGCAATCAAATTACCTTTTAAGTTTTAAAACCTAACTTAAGGGCTTCTCTATGGCACGTGGATCTTGAAACACTTCGCCCCACAGCATCGCTCCAAAGAACAGATAATTCACCATAGTTCGAACTCCTATTTTTTCTAATAATCTTTTTCAATGCCCCCCTCTATCAGCATCTGATATTTTGGATTTCGACGCATACCGAGGTTTTCTAGCTATTGTACCCTATGTTTTATAAACTCGAATAATATATCTGACAGTAAACTTTGATAAATTAACTAGATCGCCAATTTCCGCGTTCGATTTTCCCATTTTAAATAAATTGATAATAATTGAGCGAATTTTTTCATCAACAACCTTTCCCCGAGTCATTTTTACTAATAATAAACAAAACAAACTTTCTTTTGTTGGAAAAAAGCAAAGCCTACTTCACATATTCAAAGATTCTTAAAAAATAAATAAATAAATAAATAAATTCGTTAAAAGCAAAGAAGTATTTTTTATATAAAAACAATTAAAAAATAATTTTAAGTTAAATGTTACAATACAATATTTTAAATTGTTTAAAATGTTGTTCCAAATGATAATAAAAATAAACATTTAAATTAAATTTACAGTGTACTAGCATAATTTTATTTAAAAAGAAAAAATATTGGTGGGCCAATTGAGATGGGACGGGGCTCTTATATAGAGTTAGCATACGTCCTGAGTATACGGGACTGTTACCATATTTCACTAATCAGTCCCTTGTTATTATAGATCACGAATAATCAGAAATTATTATACTTCAGAGCTCAGAAACAGAATATAGTAGAACTTTAGTAAGGAATTTATTTAAAATAGTGTGTGAGTTCTATAATATAAGAAGCCCCCATTGGGAGAAAAGAACAGCGTCCAATTAATTTTTCAAAAAAATTTTAAACCCAATGATATTAAGATTCCGCTACATTTCAGCCCCTGACAAAATATCCCACGACAAAATATCCCCCTACAAAATATCCCCCGACAAAATATCCCAAGGACAAAATATCTCATGACAAAATAACCCTTCCCCTCATGAATCTTATGAGTAATGCAAATCGACTCCGGTTCGGTTAATATATATGGTTTTTAGACGGTTCGGATGGCGTCAGCCCGAAAAGGAGCTATACGAACCCAACTGAGCCGAACTGAATATATATTAACCGAACCTCCGAAAGTTTAGTCCGGGTGGTGTGTGTTTCGGGCTCCCATTTTTTTTCTAATCAAACACACATTGAAAACCGAAGCAGCCAATCGTCGGGCGGGGTGTGTTTGGGGCGCTATATTTTCGCCCAATATTATAATAATAATTAATAACGATAATGATTAATAACACTTTTAACAAACAATCAATAATTGTGTAATGTAAACATAGACGATAAATAAGTAAATATAGATGATAAATACTATATTATAGATAGTAAAAATAATAAATTGTTAGCTAGAAAATCTAACGACAGACAGCAGCACTTTCAAACGGCTAATTAGACGCCAAAATATGAAAGTCTGTTTATATTATTCAAAACTATGATTATAAGCTCTTAATCTCTTTTGTATTCTCCCTTATACTGGGGAATATTTTGTCAGAAGATAGTATGTTGGGGGGGGATATTTTGTTCTTGGGATATTTTGTCGGGAGCTGAAATGTTGCGGTACCGATATTAAAGATTCAACTAATTTATTATATGGTTTTATTCAATGACAGACAGACATGATAATAAAATAATCTGATATTACAATTATTGTGCCAACCACATGAATTTCATTTATTTGACTGACTAAAAAACAAAAGATTATTAAAAAATTAAATATCAAGTGTATTTATGGTAAGCTATCACCCATGAGGTCGATTAATAATAACTCACTCTTTTTTAATCGGGCCTTTATGGTGACAGTTTATGCTTGATAACGAACACCGAAAAAGTGTGATTGAAAAGGCGTAGTATATTTTATTTTATAAATGTTTGTTCAGGGATTAATAAATGTATAAATAATAAAAATTGTTTTTTTTTTTATAAACATTTTAATAAATAAAACAATTATTTAAAAAAAAAAAACGCAAAACGTTTTTCATTAATTTTTATTGATTGCAATACATGGATTAGTTGAATTGATGAAAAAATAAAAAATTCCTAACGAGGTGTGGGAAAGAGTAGCAAATTAAAATGGAATTGGGTAGAATGCTCGATAACAAAACGCATAAAAATTTTTAAGAAAAAAATAAAAACCGACTTCAAAAAATTAAATGCAACAAATAAAATACACTATAAAAATTTTTAAGAAAAAATAAAAACCGACTTCAAAAAATTAAGTGCAACAAATATAAAAATACACTAAAAGGTATAAAATAATTATTATCTTATTTAGTTACAACTAAACGACGAAATATTAACACGAAATTACTTTTTGAAGTCGGTGCCAAACAAACTATACCTTTTAGTGAATCGCACTCGACGGATCTTACTTAGTACGATTTGGCGGGTACGACTCGCTTATAGGTATAGTTTGTTTGGCACCGACTTCAAAAAGTAATTTCGTGTTAATATTTCGTCGTTTAGTTGTAACTAAATAAGATAATAATTATTTTATACCTTTTAGTGTATTTTTATATTTGTTGCACTTAATTTTTTGAGGTCGGTTTTTATTTTTTTCTTAAAAATTTTTATTTTTCTCTTTTTAGTGATGTTATTAATAGTGATTATATCATCAGAACTTGACGAAATTAATATGACACCATCCCTAAGACACCCCCTTTCGGATAAAAAAAGAACCATCGAAATCGGTTCATAAACAAAGAGGTTAGGTCTAAACAAACCTAAACAAACCTAATAAAAAAGGTCTAATACCTATGAAAAAAAATCGAAAAAAAAATGGGACCAATCGGAAGCTAGACTGGACCCAATGAAATTAAAATTTTCAAAATCGGTTGACAATTGGCGGAGATATGAGGTAACATAGGCACAAAAAAAAAAAAAAAAAATTCAGTCGAATAGAGAACCTCCTCCTTTTTTGAAGTCGGTTAAAAATGACAGTCAAGTCAATTTTGTACTCAATACAATTCCCTCAAATTATCCCATAAAGTTGTATTTTTCTGATCCTAACCAGAACTTCTTCTTTTAAGTGCCATATCAGGTCTCCCTGAAGTTTTGGCTCCTCTCTACATATACCTGTGCTGAGTGTGTTTAGTTGTTTTACACAGATATACGGGGCCTACTTTTAAATCCGGTTCCGAACGGCTAGTTTGGAGAGGTTACTGGGCAATTATACTCTTGGTAGGTTGCCATTGCTTTCCAAGAGGCGGGTGCAAATATCTGATCTGCCGAGACTCAGGGCCAGTTGTATGACGGTTAGTAAACTATTTTTAAACGTTGACAAAGGGTAAGCCCTTGGAATTCACCTTGTGCCCGGTGGAATGGCCAATCAGATGACAGGCACAGGCTTACCCTTTGTCAACGCTTAAAACGAGTTTACCAACCGACATACAACTGTCCCTGAGTCTCGAACCAGCTCACTTCGAGTCAGCGACTCGACACTCTATCCACTGACCCACAGTTGCAGAATTTCTTAATTTGTAATAATGTCATCTCTTTATTTTTAACATTCTTCTGTGTGAACCGCGATTGGAATTAGGTTTACACGTGTTTGTAATTATTTTAGTATTTAAGGAGGTTCTTTCGCGACAATCCACATAAAAAGTTTTTGCCTCGTAAACACTCTATAAATATGAACGGAACTAAAATTTTAGGTTATATTTTTTAACGTGACTGTACCACTCACCCTACGAAATCTCTATATGGATACACACATCTACCACCATAAATAAAATATTTCATTTTTAATTGCAATTATTTCATGTTTGGTGTGGTAAATCGTCTTCATTATACACATTATGTGTATTATGCTTTTAATGACTTATATTCTAAGTTTCAAAGACTTCTTGAATTTTTGCATTTGTGAAAGAACTACCTTAAAGTATTGGAATTTTTTGGAAATATTTGGAAATGAAAGTGAAAGTGGAAGTAGGTGTACATCACGATATTAGGTCGCGGTTCACCCCTTGTTCGATCCCTTTCTCCAATCGTGAAGATTTCTCATCCATATGCATCAAATATATGTCTTCAAAAACATCATCTTATTTTGATGACTAAATACTGAGGAGAATAATAATATTTTTGTTTTGAATAAAATCCGAGCAATATCTATATTAGGGTGGCCCTTTATTTTGGATATTTTCTAAATTTTTATGCTCCCAGAAACTCATATCGTTCGAAATAAATAAAAAAAAAATACCCCTTAAGTTTCAAGTCTCTATCTCAATTTTAACCTTTACCGAACAGCGATCTAAGTTTCCCATCTAAATAACATGGGGTTTTTGGCATTGAACGATCAATTTTTTATTCCGGCCAAAATAATGATTCAAAAATTTCAAACTCTGTCGACTTTATCCTCATAATAATAGCTATCCTTCACAATTTTTAGAGATTTTTTTTAAATATAATTTAATATTATTATTATTTTTATATTTTTATTATAATTTTGGAATTACACCTAGATAAAATAGATACTGATATATCTTTGCATTAGGAATTTATAGACTCCAAAATTATAATATCTAAAAATCTGTAAGAATTCTAAGAAATAGTTACTATTATATGGATAAAGTTTACAGAGTTTCAAATTTTTTGAACCATCAATTTGACCGGAATAAAAAATTGTTCTTTCAATGGCAAAAACCCAATGATATTTTGATGGGAAATTTGCATCGCTGTTCAGCAAAGATTAAAACTGAGATAGAAAATTGAAACTTGGGGAATATTATTACTTTATTTTTATTCATTTCGAACCATCTGAGCCTCAGGGAGAATTAAAATTCGAAAATACCCAAAATAAGGTCCACCCTAATCTATATAACGAGCTTCGAGGGCGTGCCAAAGGCACGCCCTCGAAGCTCGGCCCTCGGGGCTGAAATGCCCTGGCGGGCAGCGTCACGGTCCAAAAATTTTATTCCTCTTAAAAAACCACACTCCAAATGTATACCCGTACAACTACCGAAAATACATCCTCTCTTAAAAGTTTCGCCTCTTTAATTTTCGAGTGGCCTGGGGGAGGGGGAGGAACAATTATCAATATATTTAATGTTTCTTAATTTAAAATGAATTGGAGTCTTTCATTTCAAAATTCGAGTATATATATTTCAAATTTGCCTGGTTAATGAAAATCGATTGGAGCCATCAGTTTAAAATCCGAGCTGACAATTATATTTCAAATTTGCCTCGTTAAATAATATATATTTAATGTTTCTTAATTTAAAATCTATTGGTGATTTTTCATTTTCATTCGAGTTCAAATGAATACAATATTATCTCGACACAAAGTCTAAATCAAAAATATATAGTTTTAGTAACAGAAATCAAGATATAAATATTAATGTTACATTGGTCTAATGGCTAGAGCTCATGCCCTTCTTCAAGAGTTCGTCGGTTCGATTCTAGGCAAGACGGGTAATTTTTTAGAGAAATTTCTCTAAGCATTGTTACAAATTAATCTAGACAAATATATATAGTATGTCGTCGCCTTAGAGTGTAAACCTGCTAACTCACAACAAGGAAATTTTAGAGAAAAAAAACAAACAAAATTTAATATTGATGTTATGGAAAGAAACTATTTTTCACATTTTTTTATCTACAACTTGCGATAGTAATTTTAAGTAGCAGTTTTACTTGGACGATCTCTATTTAAAATGAGTTTAGTTTTTCGAAAATTAATATATTTTTTTTCCATAAATTTTCAATCAAGTTGATAAGGGTCCCCCTTTGTATCAATGTCGGTTTTTAGAGAGGGTTAAAAATGTGATTTTTTCGAGTTATTCCATCGAAATTATACTCATTTAACTCTTTATAAAATCTACTATTTAAAATGAGTTCATTTTTTTGAAAATTAATATTTTATTTTTTCTATAAATTTTCAATCATGTCGATAATGGTCCCCTCTTTGTATCAATGTAGATTTTTAGACTGGGTTAAAAAAGTGATTTTTTTAAGTTATTCCATCGAAATTATACTCATTTAACTCTTTATAAAATATACTATTTAAAATGAGTTTAATTTTTTGAAAATTAATATTTTATTTTTTCTATAAATTCTCAATCAAGTTGATAATGGTCCCCCCTTTGTATCAATGTCGCTTTCTAGACTGGTTTAAGAAAGTAATCTTTTTCGAGATATTCTAATGGAAATATACTCATTTAACTCTATAAAATATATTATTTAAAACGAGCTTCGAGGGCGTGCCGAAGGCAAGCCTCGAAGCTCGGCCTGGCTGGTGCCCTGGCGGGCAGCGTCTCAGTCCAAAATTTTATTCCTTTAAAAAACCACACTCCAAATGTATACCCGTAAACTACCGAAAATACATCGTCTCTTAAAAGTTTCGCATCTTTAATTTTTGAGTGGCGAGGGGGGGGGGAGGAACAATTATCAATATATTTAATGTTTCTTAATTTAAAATGAATTGGAGTCTTTCATTTCAAAATTCGAATATATATATTTCAAATTTGCCTGGTTAATGAAAATCGATTGGAGCCATCAGTTTAAAATCCGAGCTGAGAATTATATTTCAAATTTGCCTCGTTAATTAATATATATTTAATGTTTCTTAATTTAAAATATATTGGTGTTTTTTCATTTTCATTCGAGTTCAAATGAATACAATATTATCTAGACACAAAGTCTAAATCAAAAATATATAGTTTTAGTAAAAGAAATCAAGATATAAATATTAATGTGACATTGGTCTAGTGGTTAGAGCTGATGCCCATAGTTCAAGAGTTCGTCGGTTCGATTCTAGGCAAGAGGGTAATTTTTTTAGAGAAATTTCTCTAAGCGTTGTTACAAATTAATCTAGATAAATATATATAGTATGAGTTTAGTTTTTTGAAAATTAATATTTTATACAAAGTTAAATTTAGCGAACGAAGAAAAGATTATTTTTATTATAGACAAACGGATCAGCTGGGGATCGAAATATTATATTTTTTCTATAAGTTTGATAAAGGCCGAATACCAGAAATTTCTTCGGAACGGTATTAATATGTCATATATGATAAAAAATGGATTTAGCAGGTTTACACTCTAAGGGCCGGTTATATGTCGCAAATTAAATGCTTTTACCACTAACCAAGGGTAGAGGGTAAATGGAGGGACTGGGATGGCCAATCAGATGACAGGCACTGAAAGTTCCTGTCATCTGATTGGCCATCCCAGTCCCTCCATTTACCCTCTACCCTTGGTTAGTGGTAAAAAGCATTTACTTTGCGACATACAACCGGCCCTAAGGCGACGATATATAAAATTAAGGTTTTGTCTGTAGTTAGATTCCTCCGAATACCCCAAATTTTGGCTGTACACGTTTCAAGAAACTCCTTCCAAACTATTTTGCATCACGAACTCCTTCAATTATCTCAAGGCTTATTTTCATAAAATGTTCTTGTTCTGTACTTACTGAAACCATAGTCTCGCTGGTATTTATTTAAGATCTAGAAAATTAGATAATATTGATCAGCGACATTTCGATTAAAATTAAAGCTTCTCTCAGTCTGTATCTTTGTCTGGGGTGAGATTAGGCCCTGACACTGATGTTTCTTGATTCCAGTACTCTCTGAATCTGACAGTATTGTTTGCCCCTATTGTGGGCGGTGTTTCTAGTTAATTGCTTGAGCACATTAGTCTTTTGTCTTCCATCTAGTCCTTAACGAATCCAACTTCCAGGTAATTCTACCAGTCAGTAGAGATCTTTGTTGTTCTCCACACTACCGACATTTCAATACCGGGTTTGAAGTGACTGGGAATTTATCAATAACCCTTCAAAATAAACATACCTGTTAAATTTTGAGATTTGTGCAAATTGATCTTTAAAGCCAACAATTAGATTATTCTTTTTAATTTTTTTATTTTTAATTATGAGGCATTCCACGCCAAATCGAACGGTTTGAATTATCAAATAGCAATTTGCTTAAGATGTTTGCTAACAAAAAAGAAAAGAAAGAAAGAAAGACAAACTCCCTCCCCTTCCATTGTCAGCCTATATCTTTTGTAAAACAAGGAGAAAGGGAAACATATGGTTATATTTGAATGTGAACCAAAAGAATGTCTTTAGTTCTAAGCCGCCAACCAGTAAAAGAACATCACATTTTCAATATCCAAACGATATTGACTCCATGAAAAACAACATTTATAATTAAAATAGACTGATGATGAAGACCAAGTCTTCGAAACTATAGTCTCAAACAAATAAATAATATATTAGGGTGGGTCAAAAAAATCCATTATTTTTTTTTACAAGTGACACGGAAAAATGGGTTGCTAGACACCTTAAAAAAAATATTTCTAAATATGAGCTCTTAATTTTAATAGAAGATCCTCCGCATCGCAGTTTTTTATTTTTTCTCAGTCCAATAGAAAAAATTCATACCTCATCATTACTTGATTTTACAGAAAAGTGTTTTTAAAGAATTTCGTAGAAAATTTAATGCTCTACAAAAAAGGTATCTTATATTTTTCCGTAAACCTCACCATTTGAAAGATATTGAAGACTAAGTTTGATTATTTTAAGACAAATTTCATTTTTATTTATGAATTTCATAACTCGACAATAAATGGCTATTATAAAATTTGCAATAGAAATTTTTGTAGAAATTAACTGCTCTATAAAAATGGTGTCTTATGTTTTGGCGATTAAATTAAGCGTTCAAAAGATATTCATCATCAAACTTTCATGTGTACTGAAGTTTGAAGATGAATATCTTTTGAACGCTTAATTTTATCGCCAAAACATAAGACACCCTTTTTATAGAGTAGTTAATTTCCTATAAAAATTTGTATTGGAAATTTTATAATAGCCATTTATTGTTGAGTTATAAAATTCATAAACAAAAATGAAATTTGTCTTAAAATAATTCAAACTTAAATCTTCAATATATTTCAAATGGTGAGGTTTACTGAAAAATATAAGATATCTTTTTTGTAGAGCATTAAATTTCCTACGAAATTCTTTAAGAACATTTTTCTGTACAATCAATTAATGATGAGGTATGAAGTTCTTGCTATTGGACTGAGAAAAAATAAAAAATTGCGATGCGGAGGATCTTCTTATTAAAATTAAGAGCTCATATTTAGAAAGAATTTTTTTAAGGTGTCTAGCAACCCATTTTTCCGTGTCACTTGTAAAAAAAAATAATTCATTTTTTTGACCCACTCATCTTGATATACAGGGTGGTGAGTTGGCCGACGCAGCATAGCGATTACAATGTTAATTTTTGAATGTGCATTTATTTGCTCTCCTAATTATTTTAGAGTTAAAGTTCTTATAGGTTTTTTGTAGAGAAAAAAATACTGAATCCGAAGATATTTTTATTTTCAAATTTTGAAATTTCAGAACCGTAATAATCAACATTATAAATAATTGTATTTTTACAAAAAATAACAATCATAGCAAATGTTCGAATAAACCACCATTTACCACTAAACAATGGTCCAACCTTTCGTAAAATTCTCGTCTGACATTTGCTAATTGGTATTGTGATATTTTATCACATTCGGCTTGTATACGATTTTTGAGTTGATTTAAGTTTTGTTTTTAACCGACTTCAAAAAAGGAGGAGGTTCTCTATTCGATTGAATTTTTTTTTTTTTTTTTTTTTTTTTTGTGCCTATGTTACCTCATATCTCCGCCAATTCTCAACCGATTTTGAAATTTTTTTTTGCATTGGGTCCAGTCTAGCTTCCGATTGGTCCCATTTTTTTTTCGTTTTTTTTCATAGGTATTAGACCTTTTTTATTAGGTTTGTTTAGACCTAACCTCTTTGTTTATGAACCGATTTCGATGGTTCTTTTTTTATCCGAAAGGAGGTGTCTTAGGGATGGTATCATATTAATTTGATCAAGTTCTGATGATATGATCACTATTAATAACATCACTAAAAAGAGAAAAATAAAATAATTTTTAAGAAAAAAATAAAAACCGACTTCAAAAAATTAAATGCAACAAATAAAATACACTAAAACGTATAAAATAATTATTATCTTATTTAGTTACAACTAAACGACGAAATATTAACATGAAATTACTTTTTGAAGTTGGTGCCAAACATATACCTTTTATGAATCGCACTCGACGGATCTTACTTAGTACGTTTGGAGGGTATGCTCGCTTATAGGTATAGTTTGTTTGGCACCGACTTCAAAAAGTAATTTCATGTTAATATTTCGTCGTTTAGTTGTAACTAAATAAGATAATAATTATTTTATACCTTTTAGTGTATTTTATTCGTTGCATTTAATTTTTGAAGTCGGTTTTTATTTTTTTCTTAAAAATTATTTTATAATCATAGATTTGTTCACCAATATGAATCCATTTTGAGACTAGTATAAACAATAAAACTTAAACAATCGACAACAATAAAAGTTTTGAATTTAAATTTTTTAAATAAATATCTACATTTTTAAAATCGTTTTTTGGACTTTTAAATGATGAATTAGACAAAATCTGATGTAATTATCTTTTAGAATTTTAATTCTGCTCAGTTTTTTGTATTCTAATTATGCTCTAAAATAATCACTAAAGACATCACTATTAAACGTCAAATAGAAACAACAAATGAAAATGCCTTGTTTGTTTTAATAATTCCATGGCCTCAGTGATTTTTGTAAAAATACAATTATTTATAATGTTGATTATTACGGTTCTGAAATTTCAAAATTTGAAAACAAAAATATATTCGGATTCAGTATTTTTTTCTCTACAAAAAACCTCTAAGAACTTTAACTCTAAAATAATTAGGGGAGAAAATTAATGCACATTCAAAAATTAACATTGTAATCGCTATGCTGCGTCGGCCAAGTCACCACCCTGTATATGTGTGTATTATGTTTATTTGCATCAAGCAGAGGACAACCTCTTTGTTTCTCTTTATGAATCAACAACTCTGCTACTCTCGGCAATATACAAAAACTTTTCAATTAATATCTTTATTCATGTTATTCATTCACCCAGGAGTTGGCCTTCTTTCTACCCCCACTCTATTCCGACATTTCTTCGTCGTTTAACGGATATTTTATTAAAGTCGTAATTGCAACTCTTTCGTTATCTTCTTGGTCCATTTGTTTAGGGTCCAACGCCCAACTTGCTTGTAAGTAAAGAAGAGGGCGCGGGGGTCTTAGAGTGGAAAAGTTGTTGGTTTCGGATTCTCGCTTTCTTGCAACTTGGCAGGCAACAACTTGTCCTTTTGACACATCGTCAATGACTCCTCGCCTTATTCCCTCAAAGATACTTAAGTAAGGGCCACCGAAAGACGAGAAGCACTTAGAGCCAGGGGGTCGGTCGGAGGGGGGTTCGCTGGTTGAAAATGACAGCCAGACATCCAGAGGAAATCTCTCCTGGTAATTTTTATTTTCACTTGTCGAAAATAAAATAGAAATCGAATCAATTAAACAGTCATCTGCCTACCAAGCAACCTGTGTGATTAATTTTTATCATTAAAATTGTTATCAGGAAACAAGGACTATATTTTTAACCGACTTCAACAAAGTAGGAGGTTTTCAATTCGACTGATTTTGACATTACAACGTCTTATAATTCGATGAAGCCGGCTGCACGCTCGAAAAAAACATGACTCATCTGAGGCGTTCCATTTAAGGCTTGAAGTGCAAGCGAGAGCGCGGAAAGATTAAGGCGGGCTTTTTAAAAGCTACAGTTACAAAAATTTTAATGATGTTTCCAAATTTGAAATTTGAAATTTAAGATTTATGAACAATAATTTAATCACAGTTTATTCTTATAATAAATTATTCAAAATTATTACTTTTTTACAACAAATTACAATTAAATTTGCAAAAATAATTAAGTAACTAATTGAACAACAACTTTTATTCAGTTTACTTGCTGAAAGAAATAATGTCAATACAAAATTTATTATTATAAAATAATAAAATCAAAAATTAAATTTTAACAGTCGAGTAGAAATTTAAACAATAAATTTTATTCAAGTATTTTGTAAATTTAAAATGATTTTCTGAACGAAGAATTTTATGACAAAAATAGGTTGTCTGTAAAGTCGGTTTACTGACGATAGTTGAACGTGACAACGTCATAAGAAAATACCATTCCATCAGTATTTTCTTATGACGTTGTCACGTTCAACTATCGTCAGTAAACCGACTTTACAGGCAACCGATTTTTTTTGTGTCTATGTTACCTGATATCTTCGCCAATTGTGAACCAATTTTCATGAATTTTTTGTCATTGGGTTCAGTTTAGTTTCCCATTGGTGCCGTTTTTCATTGTTATTGGACCATTTTTGTTATGTTTTTTCAGGCATAACTTCTTTGTTTATTAACCGATTTTAATCATTCTTTCTGCGTTTGGATCAGTATAGCTCCAAAATAACTATATATGTTCAGCGAGAGCTTTTGCCACGTCGACCGATTTCGATGATTCTTTTTTATTGGAAAGGGGGTAACTTAGGAGTGGTCCCATATTAATTTGGTCAAGTTCTGATGATATGATCAATGACGAAATAACGTAAATCTCCAATTTTTATGACCAAATAATCGAAATTATAATAAATAAAATCTTTTATAAAAAAAACCTTAAAACATTCATTTAGGTAAAATTACTGCGGATTAGCCGAGAGCTTAAAGAAACTAGCCTTCTAAGCAGGAGACCCGGGTTCGAGTCCGAGTCCCTGCATTGATATTTGACCGGCTATAATCTGATTCCTAGTCACCAATCCGTCTGGCAAGCGTGGTGACTTAATGCCAACCCCTTCCATTTGATGGAAGAGGCCTATATTCAGCAGTGGATTGTCGCTATCGACAGGCTGATGATGATGATGATGATGACTGCGGACACACTGATTATCTATACAAAATTTAGGTTAAGATTGATACTAGAGCCTATATTTTCATTTTTTGACCCTTCACCCCCCCAACCATTTTGGGTGGTTAGTTTTTTCATTTTTAGACTTCTGGGGTGCCACAGATTATGTATACAAAATTTGGTTGAGTTTGCTCAAATGGCCTAGATTTTTAATTTTTTACCTCTAATGAGATCTTAATCTCAATGGACCAAAACTACGTGTGAAATTTGGTTTCGATATTCACACTAGTTTTTGAGCTAGCTCGTCCACAAAAATTTGGTAACGCACAGACTAAGAGACATTTTGACAAAACAATTATTATCTCAAAAAATATAATTTTTTCGATGTTTGCTTTTTTGAGCTTTTTTGTAGAGCAAAATACCATCGTTTTTTTTCATCAAAATAGTTTCGGTCGTTTTTAAGATATTTCGAAAAAAATAGGGGAAAAACCACTTTCTTCATGAACGATTTCAATGCTTGGCCATACCCTGTGTGGTAAAGTAAAAAGAATAAGAAGGGTCAGAAGGTCAAATGCGAAACTGGATTGGGGGTAGTTTTAGAAATTATCGATTCAATTACATAATTTGTATAAAATAAATAAAATCAGGTAATTTTAAGATAGGGGACAGAGTTAGTCAAGGTCAGGTAAATTTCTACATTTCCTACAATATTCAAAGTTCAAACTATAGGTCGGGTGGGTATAGCCTAAAGTGACAACATTTTCATTGAGACAAAGCGGGACAAATGGGATTAAATGAGAATTATAATTTAGCTATGAAAGCAGACCAATAATTCCAAAAAATATATTTTATTGTATACATTAATATACTTGTCTATAAATATACAAAAATGTATTTATTATTAATTATTGGTAACTATAAAAATATTTGTAAAAACAATAATTTGAACATTATGATTTTTAATTAATTAAAATTTTTTATTTAAAAAAAAATTATGATTTTCTTTCACGGTCATATTTTTGATCCGAGTGAATCTTTGCAATAGATTCGGATCATTTATAAAAATGTCGTGAAATTTCTCACATGAATTGGTAAAATTATATTTTACGATTAATATAGATTTTAAAGTTTTAATGTTCAACTGCGTTTTTTCAGTTGACCATATTTTATTGATACTAGAAAAAACACGTTCTGTTGCTGCATTTGTTCCTGGTAAAGAGAGGACTTATTCTACAATTTTCAAAATATTTTGATAAGGAATTATTCTGTTTAAAATGAAGGAATAACTCCGTTCATTTTTTGACTGTTTCCACATTTGCAGACAAACAACGTTTAATTTTTTCATCCGTAAAGTATCTTTTACCAATGACATCACATCATCAAAAAGATCATTTTCAAAAATATTATTTTTCGGAAAATGGTTGATCATATATTCAAAAGATTTTCCACAAATTCACCATAAAATCTCATTTTTTAATGTCACCCAATGAAATTTTTTATATATATCCTGCGAGTTTGGTTACGGCGGACGCCGTTTCTCGCTTCCCATTCTCCATGTCCTTCTGTCGGCACAGTCTTCCTCTTCCAGCCCACGGGCTTGCATGGCATTTTGGATTCCCTGAAACCACGATCTCGGCGGCCTTCCACGCTTTCTTCTTTCTGGGGGCTGCCAATTCCAAACTTTCTTGGGCCAGCGTTCATCCGCCATCCTACTGACGTGTCCAAACCACATCAGTTGCTTATATTCGATCGTGTCGATGATGTTGCCTTGGACGTTCATTTTTTGGCGAATGTGTTCGTTCCTTATATGCTGCAGTCTTGAGACACCCGCTGAACGTCTCCAAAAATCCATTTCTAACGCCAGCAGGCGTGAACTGTTTCTCTTGGTTACCTCCCAGACTTCGCTTCCGTAGGTCACGATGCTCTCGACGATGGTCTTATAGATGGCAGCCTTATTGTTCTTCGATATTTCCTTACTCCACAGGATCGAGTTCAGCTGTCTTATTACTCGCCTGCCTTGATTTATTTTATTAGTAATATCTAGGTCACTTTTTCCTGCCTTTCCTAGTGTTACCCCCAAATATTTAAACTGGTTGGTATTTCTTATACAGTTGTTATCCAGGACAAGGTCTTTGAAATTCTTGAAATTTTTTAATATCCTTTAAATGAACTGTCCATTCTTTAAGAAGTTCCAATCAAATATTAGAAAAATTTCTGCGCTGTCCCCACTTATCTGCATTAAGACAAGACGTAAAGACGATGATCGAACACCACCGAGTAAATCTAACTCCTCTACATCGACTAATTTAGTTTACTCTGCATACATTTTATATGTTTTTTTATTTATGTATTTTTTATTTCACTATAATAATTAATAAATAATAGTTAAAATATACAGTATATTTAAAATAAGAAAAGCAGATATTTTCTAAAAAGCGGGACATTTTTAAAAATCGGCGGGACGCTGGACTGTCCTCTAAAAATCGGGACTGTCCCGCCAGAATCGGGACGTGTGGTCACTTTAGTATAGCCGCATCAGAAGCTCCGAGAGACTGGGCTAGTGGAGTGCAGTTTCGGAACCAAGCCTCTGACGGGGGCCTGGGGCTCACCAAATAAATTCAGTAAAGGGGGCTGGTATTTATAAAGAGGGGACCCGCATAAGCTCTTTGGGGTCCTGCCCCTCCGTTTCTCTTTGTTTTCTCAGATTCTACATATCTTCATCAAGTCTAATTCTCTTTTCCCCCTGTACGTCCGTCTATCTCACTTAGCCTGTTGTTTCGAGTAAGAGATCGAATTCTATTCCCTTAAGTTTCGCTTTAAACGGATATTTTTGATTAATTTACCTCTCATTGAAATTAAATTGGTTTGAAGGTTTGTTGAACAGTCAAATGATGAAGATCGTCTTTTCTATATCTATTTATGCCTTTATCTTTGTTCCTACCCCTCCACTGCTATATTGACTATCAATAGGGAAAGTTAGTGGAGTTTGATGATATATAAACTTGAAGTCGAGGGTTAAATTTAATTCAACTAGTAAAAGCTAACTTCTGAACAAATAGGATACATTTGATATTTACTAAACCATAATTGAGTCTTCCATAATATCTATAGACCAAAATGATATTCAGGCAGATGTTGAATTAGAGCTTGAAAAATTTACATTTTTGATGAAAATTAAACAGCGTGGATAAAACAATGCATTTCTATGATAGGTACATATCAATGGCGTGCGGTCCATAGATGCTGTGGATGGGGAGCATTCCTAAAATTATTAAATGGAAAATAGTCCGATTTGAATTATTATAAAACAAAGTAAGTAAAGACTGAAAAGAATAATAAATAAGCTGACCTGTTCAGATGTGGCCATCCACTTGACTTTAGCATACAAACTGGCCCTCCACTTATATTAATATTTAATCAATTGCTTTACAGATCATGTAGGGTCGCCCTACATGATTATAAATAATTTGATCCAGCCAGGACAGACATCCCCCCACCAGCCTGAACATTAGTCGAGTCAGAAAATTCTCCAACAAATCCATTTTGAAATTGGGCCAGTCTCCGCCAGAGGGAATGTCCGTCGAGACTCGGCTCGCAGACCATCCCGACACCAATCTGATATTAAGGCATATCTCCGCTCGATCGAATATCGGTAGAAATATCGAGACTCGGTTAGTTGAACATTCTGACACCAACCTGATATTAATGCCAATCTCCGATTGATCGTAAAACCCATGTGTCTCATAAATGGTAACAGTCGGATGTCAGATCGATACGCTCATGTCGGTTTAGTCTCAGACTTGCCACATGGGGGACTGGGATTAGTTTTTGCATTTTTAAACTTCCCACTGATTATGTATACAAAATTTGGTTGAGTTTGCTCAAATGCCCTAGATTTTTAATTTTTAACCCGGCCCCCCACCCCCTCGTCCCCCCTTAATTTTGCGTTACCAAAATCTAATCAGCTCTTAATCTCAATGGACCAAAACTACGTGTGGAATTTGGTTTCGATATTCAGACTAGTTTTTGAGCTTAGCTCGTCCACAAAAATTTGGTAACGCACAGACAACCAGACAACTAGACGGACTAACAGTTATTTTGACAAAACAATTATTATCTCGAAAAATATAATTTTTTCGATGTTCACTTATTAAGAGCTTTTTGTAGAGGCAAATGTCATGGTTTCGCTCAATTTTTCTAATCAAAATAGTTTCAGCCGTTTTTAAGATATTTCGAAAAAAAGAAGGAAAAAAACCCACTTTTTTCATGCACGATTACAATACTTGACCATACCCTGTATGTAAAAAAGAAAAGATGCTGAATGTCTGAAACACGTGAAAATGACGTATGAATTTCGGTATTCTAAAATTTTAGAAAATCTCAGTAAATACAACTAATCGATTTTAAAATTTAATGAACTTTTTAACGTTGCTAAATTTAATAGTACTACCTGGAACACCGAGCGAGGTTTGTTTTTGATTTAATCAACCATTTATTTTATTTTGATTCAACCACTTGTTAATAATTAGTTTCATTAAAAAAACTTATCAAAACTTTTTTTCCCAAAAGTGAGACTTGGTATTAAATCGATTCTTCCATGTCTTCAGCAATTGTTACCAATAATAATCGAAACGTCAAAAATTCAATACCAATTCAATTCAATATAATCGGAATTAGTAGTTTTCTTTATCTTTGGGCACCCTTTCCATCAATTCAGCATTAAATTAAATTCTACGTCATCTCCATCTTCAATACTTCTAATTATTTTTTTTTTTAAACAGAAAGTTTTTCTGCCGAGGGTAGCAGAATTTTTATATATTGAAGGAGATAATAAAAGAGTGTGTCTCCTGCTGGAATTATACATTTTTAATTTTTTTTTTTTTTTTTTTTTTTTAATGATATTGATGAGAGAAGGAGATACACCAGAAGGTGGATCCCCTAAAGGCTTGTATGGGCTGGCCCCTCAATCGTGAAAAGAACAGAGTAGAAGGAAAAGAAGCCGGGATCACGAGCCAATCTCAGAAACTTAGATACAATTCAATATCCAATTTACTAAGGTTTTAGGGGCTTCGAGCAGTGGTAAATTCTCCGCGCGATAAATTCGGTTAAATTTATCTACCACTTAACCTAAAGAAGAAGAGAGCGTCACAGGGGGACATTCCTGAAAATTTTTGGTCAAGGTTTCAGTGGGTATAATGAGAATCTGATTGTGGTTTTTGGATTTTATTTAGTTGGTGGTGGGTGTTAACTCAGGGTATCTCTCTTGATGCTTAAAATCTGAAATTATTGACTGAATTTACTATGAATTTGTTTACTGTTTTTACTGTGAACTTAAATAAAAAAATGGATTAAGGAAATTGGTTATAAAAAAAATAAAAAAAAACAAAGGAAATTGAATGGACAAGCAGGATTTAGAAATTTTCAATAATAATAGAGATAATGTTTAGAATCATTTAATATCTATAATAGTTGTGAATTTAAGATTATCGTTGCTCGATTTTTTTTATAGAAGGACAATTTTTATTATAGAAATTTGTGTGATTAATAGAGTAAGAATTATTACATTCCTTTATGGCAGGATGGATAGACACGTCTTGGGAATCTTCTCTATTGTAGTAATTTCCTCCTTCCAGATAAATCCACTTCCGAGAAACGATTGCGTCTGCCGGCTTTTCCTTTTGACGCCGCTTATGGCTCCAGTACTGATTATTTGATACGACGTCGTTAGCAGGAGTCTGTGGTGTCGATCAGATAGCCGTGGATAGTAGATCCGTTGGACCGCGTCGGTCCTATTCTCGTGTTGAGAGTGTTTCAATTCCGAAACTGGACCTAAGAGCGCTCCGATGTAGGGCGGATAATAGATAGATGTTCAGAGTGGATGAAGCTGTGTATATCTGTTTCCTATTATCGCTTAGGGAGTTGTCCCTCAAACAAAAGATGTCTGTAGAGAAGAGTGTTTAAAAAAGGCGCAGGGAGTTGTATGCTCTCTCTCTCTGCTTCATTTGTTGTCCTATATGTATATAGAGAGGTATCATCAAGGACTATGTAGTGAGATGTCTTCTCTGTTCGAATGTCTGCCTCGTCCCCTCCATTAATCCTTCTCCTCTTGTCCCCTCCATTATTTTCAAGCAACGATTCTCTAAATAAATTCCATAATATTGTTTATTTTTAACCGACTTCAAAAAGAGGAGGAGGTTCTCTATTCGATTGAATTTTTTTTTTTTTTTTTTTTTTTTTTTTGTGCCTATGTTACCTCATATCTCCGCCAATTGTCAACCGATTTTGAAAATTTTTTTTGCATTGGGTCCAGTCTAGCTTCCGATTGGTCCCATTTTTTTTTCGATTTTTTTTCATAGGTATTAGACCTTTTTTATTAACCGACTTCAAAAAAGGAGGAGGTTCTCTATTCGATTGATTTTTTTTTTTTTTTTTTTTTTTTTTTGTGCCTATGTTACCTCATATCTCCGCCAATTGTCAACCGATTTTGAAAAATTTTTTTGCATTGGGTCCAGTCTAGCTTCCGATTGGTCCCATTTTTTTTTCGATTTTTTTTCATAGGTATTAGACCTTTTTATTAGGTTTGTTTAGGTTTGTTTAGACCTAACCTCTTTGTTTATGAACCGATTTCGATGGTTCTTTTTTTATCCGAAAGGGGGTGTCTTAGGGATGGTGTCATATTAATTTGGTCAAGTTCTGATGATATAATCACTATTAATAACATCACTAAAAGAGAAAAATAAAAATTTTTAAGAAAAAATAAAACCGACTTCAAAAAATTAAGTGCAACAAATATAAAAATACACTAAAAGGTATAAAATAATTATTATCTTATTTAGTTACAACTAAACGACGAAATATTAACACGAAATTACTTTTTGAAGTTGGTGCCAAACATATACCTTTTATGAATCGCACTCGACGGATCTTACTTAGTACGTTTGGCGGGTACGCTCGCTTATAGGTATAGTTTGTTTGGCACCGACTTTAAAAAGTGGTTTCGTGTTAATGTTTCGTCGTTTAGTTGTGACTAAATAAGATAATAATTATTTTATACCTTTTAGTGTATTTTTATATTTGTTGCACTTAATTTTTTGAAGTCGGTTTTTATTTTTTCTTAAAAATTTTTATTTACTGAATAATAAGATATATTCAAAACAATTCTCCAGAGGTTCATCCCCCGCCCGTACTGCACCCCGTTCTCTGCGTGAATTCAAATCTCAATTTTATTATTTATTATTAAATTTGCTAAGATTTAATTTTAACCTAATCTATAAACAAAAGAAATTATATTAATTTATATTTTTTTTTTACAATTTATTTTTAAATGAAATTTATATTTAACCAGAATTAATAAAATACTATTTTTATCCTCCTTATCTCCAATCCGCCTCTCTTTGCAATTTCTTTGTAAAAGGTATCATTGGATACATTGTAAGGTAGTATTTCAAATTACTATATGTGGATAAAGTCTAACAACGAACCAGTTTATTTTTTTAAAATATATTTAATAAAACGCAAGGCAATTTGAAAATAATATTATAAATAAATGAAACACACACACACAATAAATAAAATCTACCAAGCAAATTATTAGAGAAATGTATACTTGCAGTAGAGAGTGTTTGTTCTAGGCATTGCGCAAGTTAATTAAAAATAATTATCCTATAGGTTTTAAAAATACGCCTCTACTCTCTGTTTTGGATGGTTATGATTTGCACTTGGGTTGAAATGTTTATTAAATAGAGCACGAGACACGAGAATGTCCAAATGAAATAAACGATTTAAGCAGATGAATATTTCTCTTAAAGAGAAATGAATGTCAACATGGATGCGAAAATGTATTGGGAGAAAAGAATACCCCCCGAGGTGGAAGAATAACCGAGATCTGGAAGATAGAGTCTAATTAAAATAACAAGGGCAGATAGCACAAGAAGAAGATGACACCTAAAGAAAAGCCGCTCCTTCCTTAACAGATTGAAGAAAAACGGAACGGAAAAGTAGAAAATGATATCTAGTATTTATTACAATAGTTATTTCCACTAAACTTTGCTTCCACTTGAGTAGGCGGGGTGGGCAACTCACAGATACTTTGCATCTATTGAATATTCTTCATTGATGATAACGATAGCAGCGTCTCCTGCACTTTTTCTTCTTCTTCTTCTTCTTATTGATAGACCTGTGGTCTGTTTATCCTAACTCGTCCTGCCAGCGTTTTTTAGGTCGACCTCTACTTCTTTTCCCTGCTGGCTTGTTCGTTAAAATTTTCTTGAGAATTCCTGCACTTTAATAGGGCAAACTAATTTATTTATTTATTTATTTGGCTCAGTTTACATGCACAGTTTACATATATATTAATACATATTGAACCTTAACAATATTTATCAATTAAAATTTGAATCAAAATTCAAATCATGGACACAACTATATGTATTATATTAAAATGAAATAAAATAAAATTTAACCCTCTGTAAGATTAATCTTGAGTCGAGGGTTAAATTTTAAGATAAATTAACAGAGAAATTCAAAAACATAAATTTAATAAATTACTTTAAATTAAAGACATAAAAGAACAAAGACAAAATAAAAAGTAAAACAACATAAAATAAAGTAAATCAAAATAAAATAAAATCGTCATACAAATTCACATTCTTAGAAAGCCAGAATTAATTAAAAAACTCTTTATATGTCTAACATTTCTAAATTGATCATAATTATATCTATACTTTATTGCCATTCTCAGGCCAACAATTTGATCATGTCTCGAGTATAATTCAGTTTTAATCCTGGGCAAAATTATATTTGTTCTGCTAGATATACGTGTGGGGTAATAATGCAAATTGTAATTTGTACAATTTATTCTATATAAATGAATACAAGCATTCACTAGGAATAATTGTTTTAAATTCAGTACCCTAAACTCATCATATAACGCCAGCGTGGCAAATCTTGGATGCTTTTTTAGTATAATCTTAATAACAATATTCTGAGCAACAGAAAGACCCCTTAAAATGAATTCACTTGTATTCCCCCTAATAATTGTAAAAATAAGTGTAAAAATAAATTGTATTCCCCCTAATACAAGGAGAATTTAAATAGTATCTTATCATTCTTATATTATTAAATGAGCAATTCTTATAAATATATATACCGAGTGAGTTTTTTTTATCTTGAGACAGTTTTATAATTCAAAAATAGTGGATTATATGAAAAAAAATTTCAAATAAAAGTTTATTTATATCAGGGGGAAACTAAACTACGCTATTGTTTGTCGACCTAGAACAAGCTTTCAAGGGTATTTCGAGGTCAAGTTTTGTTTTTCAAATAGAAACCTATATTTATTGTACATATTCTGAATCTACAAAAAAAAAACTGAACAACTTTAATAAGAACTATTTTTTTATACGACATCAAATAATTAAAAATATTAAATCAATTATATCTCAAAAAAAAATTCTGTTAATTATTTTTAACAATCATTCAACCTAATTATCAAATAATAATGTGTTAGGGCTCTCGTGAGGTGAGTGCTGTGTGGTGCTTTGTGCGCCCCCCATCAAGTCGATGGGGTCCTAACAATCTGTTGAGTGCAGGTTGTAGGTTGCGTGTTCATATAGGGTGTGTGCAGGGGAGGGGCTGCTGGTTGGCGTTTGGCCCCTCCAGATTCGAATGTCCGAATCCGTTCGCTTCCCAGTCGAATCGAGTCGCTTCAATTATAGCATGGCTGAATATATTTCGCTCATGCAAAAGCGAGGCAACGATCCGACTGAGTCATCTAGCGGCCGTGTCTCAAGGCTCGTCGCCATGAGCAAGAGCTGGCCGCTACACCACACCCTTTGTTTCTTGTGTGATTGCCGATTACCGACTAAGTCAGCCGGGCAAGGCTCTATCCACCAAGCTGGCGGGTCAAGAGGCTGCTTGCTTTGCAATCACGTCGGGCGGTCACCAGATATTGTTAGGTGTGGTGCAGAGGAGGGGCTGCTGGTTGGCATTTGGCCCCTCCAGATTCGCGTGTCCGAATCCGTTCGCTTCCCAGTCGAATCGAGTCGCTTCAATTATAGCATGGCTGAATATATTTCGCTCATGCAAAAGCGAGGCAACGATCCGACTGAGTCATCTATCGGCCGTGTCTCAAGGCTCGTCGCCATGAGCAAGAGCTGGCCGCTACAAATGATTTAATAATTAATTATTAAATAAATAATTATTAAATCGAAAAGTCACAACAATGAAAATAAGTGTTTATAATGATATTAAAACTTCATTATACGTAGGTATACAGAATTAGAAGATTATTTTCTACTTAATAGAACTATTTAAAATTCTTGAGTTTGAAAAAGTTTATTTCTCGTGTCAATCCAGTAGATAGTTATATTGTATTACCATAATATGTATAAATGGATCATTTTTTGTTGAAGACAGAATTAAAATGGTCTTAATTTATGCGGTGAATATGGAAGAAGTGTATGGGGCTGGCATTGAAATGGATGCCGAGCGTTTTCCTGATAGGAATACACAATTTGAAGCTTCATTTTATCGTGTTGTAAATCTGTAAAAAAAAGGGCTAATATAAGCCATTACCGGATTGATATCCGAGATCAGTATATTTCGGGTATACAAAATGATCAGATCATGCCGACATCAAATTCTATGTTGGTCCGAGACAATAATCGGTTATCGAATAGACACTGTTTTTAACCGACTTCAAAAAAGCAGGAGGTTCTCTATTCGACTGAATTTTTTTTTTTTTGGGCCTATGTTACCTCATATCTCCGCCAATTGTGAACCGATTTTGAAAATTTTTTTGCATTGGGTTCAGCCCACCTTCCGATTGGTCCTATTTTTTTCATAGGTATTAGACCTTTTTTAATTAGGTTTTTTTAGACCTAACTTCATTGTTTATGAACCGATTTCGATTATTCTTTTTTTTATCCGATAGTGGGTGTCTTAGGGATGGTGTCATATTAATTTGGTCAAGTTCTGATGATATGATCACTATTAATAACATCACTAAAAGAGAACAATAAAAATAATTTTTAAGAAAAAAATAAAACCGGCTTCAAAAAATTAAATGCAACAAATAAAATACACTAAAAGGTATAAAATAATTGTTATCTTATTTATTTACAACTAAACGACGAAATATTAACATGAAATTACTTTTTGAAGTCGGTGCCAAACATATACCTTTTATGAATCGCACTCGGCGGATCTTAGTACGTTTGGTGGTTACGCTCGCAACTAAATAAGATAATAATTATTTTATACCTTTTAGTGTATTTTATTTGTTGCATTTGATTTCTTGAAGTCGGTTTTTATTTTTTTCTTAAAAATGATTTTTTCCAGTGTCGTTCTGACACAAATTTCTGATGTCATTCTAATCCTGTTTTCCAGTGTCGTTCTGACACAATTTTCTGATGTCAAAATCTCTATAGAGAGATAGCAGAGGACTTGAACATCGCTTATGGATCCATTCAAGACATTTTGTATAATGATTTGGGTTTGAGACGGGTCGCTGCAAAGCTGGTGCCGAGATGCCGTCGCACAGTGCCATCGTTATCAACAACTTTTTGAACAAAAACAGAACCAATTCTATCCAACACTCACCGAATTTATCTTCCTGGGACTTCTTCCTGTTCAGCCGACTCAAAAAACCGCTCCGGGGAACGCATTTTAGCAGCCAAAAAATAATTTTTAAGAAAAAAATAAAAACCGACTTCAAAAAATTAAATGCAACAAATAAAATACACTAAAAGGTATAAAATAATTATTATCTTATTTAGTTACAACTAAACGACGAAATATTAACATGAAATTACTTTTTGAAGTCGGTGCCAAACAAACTATACCTATAAGCGAGCATACCCTCCAAACGTACTAAGTAAGATCCGTCGAGTGCGATTCATAAAAGGTATATGTTTGGCACCGACTTCAAAAAGTAATTTCATGTTAATATTTCGTCGTTTAGTTGTAACTAAATAAGATAATAATTATTTTATACCTTTTAGTGTATTTTTAACCGACTTCAAAAAAGGAGGAGGTTCTCTATTCGTCTGAATTTTTATTTGTGGCATTTAATTTTTTGAAGTCGGTTTTTATTTTTTTCTTAAAAATTATTTTATTTTTCTCTTTTTAGTGATGTTATTAATAGTGATCATATCATCAGAACTTGATCAAATTAATATGATACCATCCCCAAGACACTCCCTATCGGATAAAAAAAGAACCATCGAAATCGGTTCATAAACAAAGAGGTTAGGTCTAAACAAACCTAATAAAAAAGGTCTAATACCTATGAAAAAAAACGAAAAAAAATGGGACCAATCGGAAGCTAGACTGGACCCAATGCAAAAAAAAATTTCAAAATCGGTTGAGAATTGGCGGAGATATGAGGTAACATAGGCACAAAAAAAAAAAAAATTCAATCGAATAGAGAACCTCCTCCTTTTTTGAAGTCGGTTAAAAAGAGATAATACAAAAATTGCAGACAGCTCTGAAGGCCTTACAGAAAATCGAGTATAAAAAAATGTTTCGAGGGTTGGATTAAGCGCTGGCATAAGTTCGTTGCAGTCGGTGGGGAGTTCTTTGAAGGGGACTATATCAAATTTGATGAATAAGTTTGTATTTTTAATTTTATTAATAAATTCCTGAAACTTTTTGATCAAGATAGTATTAATATGTTTATTCCTTTATTATTAATCTTAACCAAAACATTCTGTGAAAAAACAGGTCAAGTTTGAAAAAGTAGTTAAATCTACTGTGCAGCCAAGTTATATTCGCCAAGAATAATTAAGTTGAGAAAATAGTAATCTTTTCATTTTGAATGACAATCTAATTTATGGATTGTAAATTTTTAATTTAGATTATTTTAATGAAACTTGGCTGGTTACGAATTTTACTGTAAGGGTTAATGAACTAAATTCGTGACCAGCCAAGTTTCATTAAAATAATCTAAATTAAAAATTTACAATAAATAAATTTAGATTATCATTCAAAATGGAAAGAATGTATTTTGCTGCACAGTAGATTTCACTACTTTTTCGAAATTGGCCTTTTTTTCACAGAATGTTTTGGTTGATGTTCCTCTGCTTATTGTAAGCTACGTGAAAAGCAACAATTTGTATACAAAATTTGGTTGAGTATGGTCCATCGGGATATAATTTTTATTTTTAACCCCCCCCCATTTTGGTTGGTTAGTTTTTGCATTTCTAGGCTTCAGGGGGCCCACAGAATATGTATACAAAATTTGGATGCGTTTGCTCCAACGGGCTAGAATTTTCATTTTTGCCCCCCCCCCATTTTTAAAGAGTTAAAAGATAGAAATTTTCGATTTTTGAAATTTTTCCTTTGTTTGAAATTTTGTTAAAATTATTTACGAATAAATAATACTCCTACAATAAAACTAAAACGTTTCGATCGACTTATTCTGCTATCGTTCTCAAGTATGAGCATGAGCACCTACTTCTATTTTTAGTTGACTTTGGTCTAACGGGCTAGAATTTTCATTTTTGACCCCTCCCCCCATTTTGAAGGGGTTGAAAGATAGAAAGTTTGGATTTTTGGAATTTGTTCTTTGTTTGTGTCACTAACTAGCAGGAGAAATTTCATGATGTTGAGGTTGGAAATACCCTATAGCTTTTGATGACCTGTCAGTGAGTGAGTGAGTGCCAAAATTAGCTATATTCTTAGGTCCATATCTATGTATTTAGGCTATATTATTAAAATTTGGCACTCTCTTCAAGATGGATTATATAATTACATGTATATAATTTCAGCTCTATATCTCAAATGGTTTCCGAGCTGAAGGGGGGTCGAAATTGACTCTAAATGGTTCGTGTAAATATCGTACAGCGTGTATGGCCAAGACAATGCTCGAACTTGGCCTGCACACGCTGTGCGTTTTGATAATAAACCAATCAAATAAATAAATTTTAAATAATTAAAATAACGTACTATCTTGGAGTCAATATCCATACGGTATTGACTCAGTGAAAAACAATATTTATAATTAAAAAAAAACTGATGATGAAGACCAAGTCTTCGAAACTATGGTCTCAAACAAATAAATAATATATATATATATATATATATACTAGCTTCAAGGCCCGCCCTCGGCTTCGCCCCTGGGCCCCACGTGGCTGCTTTATTTATGTTTTATTAGTTACAGAGAATAAATATATTATATATATATAATATATATTTGGTTTTAATCTTTAAAATATATTTTTAAAGAAATTCCAAAAGCTAATTAATTCCTTTCAGTTAGTTTAGTTAGTATAGTTTCAATAATTCTTTATAATTAACTTTGAAATAAATAAATAATATTGAAATGAATGAATGAGCTCGAATACAAAAGCCAAAAGGCTTAGTTCTTTTGAAATGGCTGAGGGTCTTAAATACAATAGAAAAAAGATGAGGTGAGATTCCCAAGGGTATTTTTAAGAAAAATGATTTTTAAATAACATATTTTATTTTAAATTAAATATTTTTCATCTATATATATATAATCAAAAGCTTGGCTGAAACTTTTTTTATTTTTTTCTATCCTATTAAAGACGGTTTTCAGAATTTTTTAAAAAAATTTCACCCAACCCAAAAGAATTTAGGAATTTTTGAAAAAATAGCTTTTTTTAAATAACCATAACTTTTTCAAAAATTTAGTTATCATGACGTTTTTTTTAAATTTACTTTAAAAAAATGGATATTTTTATTAAATCTTTAATGCAATATTAAATTCTTCTTCAACGATAATGTGGTTAGAACTATTGAGAATGAATGACACTCAAAAATCTTAATAACAGGGCCGCCAACACTTGTTTTTTTGCTAGTTTAGTTCTTTTATTGTTTGGCAAGCTATGTTGGCTAACCTGAATTTTTTCGTTTTTCCTGAATTTTCCAATTTTCCGGGCAACTTTTCCAATTTTTTTTTACGTATTAACCTGAATTGGACTATTACGAACATTTAAATAAAAATTAGCCAAATCGGTCCAGGCATTTGAGAGATCTGCGCTTACAAAGAAACGGAAATTCATTTTTATTATATAGATATATATATATATACAAGTATATAATTTCGATATATATGTGTGTATGTTTATTTTGCATCAAACAGAGGACAACCTCTTTTTTCTCTTTGTGAAGACAGATATACTTCCAGACAGAAAAAATCTTGGATAAAAATAATTTTTCTTCACGTTTCAGAAATTGTTAAACACATTGAGCAAATATTTTTTTTTGCATGAATTGTAGGAGTCATGTTGAAAATAAAAAAGTAATTAGGAAGTTGCCATATGGAAGAGTGAACCCCGAAATGGACAATTGTGCACGTTCCATGAAAGAACCATGAAATTGAAACCAACTTCTATTTCAATTAGAGATGAAATCTGAAGTCAAGTCAACAATTGCAAATTGAAAACTTTTATAAAACTTGTTGATAATTGAATCGGATTCAATTGAGTCAGAACCGACATGGTTTTAGATTTTAGAATTAATTACTTGACCCAAAGATCGAAAATTATTTTGTCACCAGCCCTAGGAACTCAAAAACAGCGATGCCTCATCTTAATACAATTATTTATTAAATTAAATAAAGGAATTTTGAATCTGTTGATGTGATCACCACACGATTTTCATATAGTTTATCCCTTATTAGAAATCATCGCGACACTCGTAATTTACACCCCTTCCTTTATTTCAATCGGATTAAAATTTATACACGACTAATAACATATGACACCTAATAAGTACCTATACCAATTTAAAGTGAGATTTGGCTCGTCATCCCGGCTTCTTTCCTTCTACTCTGTTCTTTTCACGATGGAGGGGCCATCCCATACAGGCATTTAGGGGATGCAACTTCTGGTGTGTCTCTTTCTAACATCAATACCATTAGTGCGTTTTAAATTTAAAAAAACAATTAAAAATAAAAGATAATTGAAAAAAATGTAAACAAACTTTTTTATTGAGATTTTCATCTGTCAATAATTACTTTAATTAAGAAAAGATCAATTAAGATTAAATTTGTCGAGATCCAGACCTAGCCAGATCGCTTTACAAACAATTTTTGCTCGTTTAATAAGAGTAGATTAAAACAGGAATAGCAGAGAATTGGACAATAAATAAAAAACAGGGTTTTTATTAAATGGGGCAGACGTTTTGTCGCATAGTGAAATGCCATTGTCTGTTTAAAAATAATATAAGACATTTTTTTTTAATTTTTGATTTTTTTAATTGTTAAAAGGAAGAAAAAATGCTCAAGATTGTTGATTAATTGAGGCCAAGAATTTATTGTAGAGATAATAAAAAAGATTAAGGATATTTCGTAGCATAGTGGAATTGTCTTTTGACAAAGAGTGATAAGATGCACAAAGAGAAACAAAGAGGTTGTCCTCTGCTTGATGCAAATGAACATACACACATATATATCGAGATGATATATCTGTATATATATTATTTATTTGTTTGAGACTATAGTTTCGAAGACTTGGTCTTCATCATCAGTCTTTCTTCAATTATAAATTTCTATTGAATGATTTCAAAATTTCTAAAGATTCGATTGCGCAAATTAATTTTGGGTTCTTTTCTCTTATACCTGGTCCTTCTGGGAAGGAGTGATTGTTTGAATTTAAATGATCCGCAAAAGAATTTTCGCACTTTTTATTTTTTTATTTTTAATTTTTTTATTTGATGAAATGAACATATAAGGGATTTTAAAAATAAAGCAATCGAATCTTTAGAAATTTTGAAATCATTCAATAGAAATTCAAAACTTTTTTGAACAATCAAATAGAGTTTTCAAATAGTAATCTGCTTAAGATGTTTGCTAACAAAAGATAAAAGCAAAAAGAAAAACCCTTTTATTGTCATCCTTTCTAAGGAGAAAGGAGAAAGGGAAACATATTGTTATATTTGGATGTGAACCGAAGAGAATGTCTTTATTGGTTCCTAGCCGACCACCAGTGAAGAAGGAACACCAAGTTTTCAATATCCATATGATATTGACTCCATGAAAAACATTTATAATTGAAGAAAGACTGATGATGAAGACCAAGTCTTCGAAACTATAGTCTCAAACAAATAAATAATATATATATACAGATATATCATCTCGATATATATGTGTGTATGTTTATTTGCATCAAGCAGAGGACAACCTCTTTGTTTCTCTTTGTGAATCAACAACTCTGCTACTCTCGGCAAAAAAACAAAAACTTTTCAATTAAGTGATAAGATGGGCCACTGAGGAAGTCGAAATAATTCGACCATTTAATAAAAACTCTGTTTTTACTTTATCCAATGCAAAGCAAGTATTGTAATCGCTCTCGGGGCAAGCGTGGCTTCAAAGGGTCCTCAGGTAAAGACTACGGAACCCATGGACTCAATTAAAGTCACAAATTATAGTATTCAATTAGGTTGAATTTTAGCACGTGACGATTTTGCCAAAAATTACAAGGGGTCTGGTCGAGAGGCCAAAAAGTGCGATTTTTTCATTTAGTGCGTGCGGATGGATGTATGGATGTATGTATGGATGTATGTCTGTTATCGCTTTTTTGGCCCACGATTTTTTCCACACCGTTGCACCGATTGAAATGAAATTGAAAACCTACCATTAGTTTAACAAAATGAAGCGCTGATTAGTTTTTGGTACATATCGGCCCACAAACATTAGTACTTTATTTCAGTACTTTTTTAGTTTTTTCTAAATATCTTGAAAATGACTAAACCAATTTTGATGAAATTTAATATCCTAATTAAGTACCTTGGGGACCACAAAAAAGGTTAAATAAAGTTTTTAGTAAAAACTCAAGCTTGAGTTGTTTGCCATAAAAGAATTTAGTCTTTTTGATTTTAAGTCGATTCTTCTACATTTTCAGTAGAGGTTTCCATTAATAGTCAAAACATCAAAAATGGAATGCAATAAGGTTATTCCTCTAGTATTAGATAAGAATCGATCGTTATTTTAGATTTTAAGTCGATTCCTCCATGTCTTCAGCAATGGTTACAATAATAACCGAAATGTCAAAAATCCAATGTGGATGGTTATTCCTCGACTCTTAAATGAGAATTATTTTTGAATTAATATCAATATGAACTACAAATTGCAAGTGATATCTGATTAATAATAAAGGAACAAACATATTAATATTTCAAATGAATTTGGATAAAGTTTAGCAACGATCCGTTGCAGTTTATTTATTTATTGTCCAATTCTCTGCTATTCCTGTTTTAATAAATAATAAAATATTTAACTCACATAACTAGGATTTTTCTTACCCATAAATAATTATTAACTAAGCCCTTATACAGTTCACATATTTAACTTGCCATCTTTCTTGCCTTTTCTTTGGCGTATATGTTTGAACGAAAAAGTTTATACAATTGTATTAAATGAAAATTGAGAAAAATCGATTACCCAGCGACTCTCTGGAGACTTAGATAACTGAAAAGTCACTCCGAAGAACGAAAATCCCATCATGAAGGACAAAACGTTAAAAGGGAATCATTGATAAAAGAGGAATCAATGGCCATGAGCCAAATACTATAAATGTAGTTGTCCGGATTCAAAGATTATTGAAGTTTTTTTTTTGCCTTCTACACATCACAGAAGATAAAAAAATATAATTTAATAATTCTAATTGAAAGATTTATATAATAATAAAAATTGAGTAAGATACGAGGTAGGTTTAACAAAAAAAGAAATAAAACAAAATTGAGTTTTGAATTCGATATATTTCGGGGTTAGCCCATCATCAGGAGTCTAAGAAAACTGATTATATATTGGAAAAATAGTTTTACAAGTAAGAATTATGTGGTGAGGGGAAAGTAGGGGAAGAGGAGAAGTTGTTCTAAGAATTAATATTTTCTATTGAGATTTGAACTGGCTGAAAGGAATCAATACGTGCTATTATAATAACGAATGGACAAGTACCTGAGAAGGTACAACTTGAAAGATACATGAGAGAGTGCAATTTCCCTAGTATATTCAATGTGCGAACAATGGAAGGAATGTTTATTCAATTTATTATAACATATAATCAATAATTGTATTTTTATTCACTTCCAATTGATTATTTAAAATATTTGAATTATTAGAGAGGGCTATTTTTATTTCGGTGGATTCCAAGAGGTCCAATTAAAGGCCTTTTCTTTCAAAATGAATGGGGATAGGGTTATTATTAGAGGTTGAATGGTTAGATTATATGTAAGTGAATTGCGAAGGCTGAGGTCGAATCTAAATTAATGTTATCGGATTTGTTGATATGATTAAGGGCTCTTACATGCTCGGAGTAACGTATTTTGAAAGCGCGACCTGTCTGCCCAATATAAAAAGCATCACAATCTTGACAAGTTAATTTATACACTCCTTATCAATTTTGTCTATTTTATTGTTAATTAATTGGGAGCCTAAATTGTTGTTGTTAGATTTATATTTATTTTATCACTAGTAAAAATAAGAAAATAAAAAAACTAAGCTAAAATAATGATAGAAATAAAAATAAAACAGCATTTATTTGAAATTATATAGTAAAAAAAAAATTACTTTTACTACGCTCTCCAATAATTAATTTCCTTTTTTATACTAATTAATATTCTGATAGTAGAGATTTATGAAATATTTTAACTAATAAATAAACCCGGAGAAGGTCAGAGTTGATGCGGTCAACTCGTCAATAGAGGGAATCCATTCATATTTGTAGCAAATTAGCTTTGTAAATAATTAAACATATATCTATATATATAAAATTAAGGTTTTGTCTGTACATTGTTCCAAATCACGCCAAATTTTGGTTGCACACGTTTCAAGAAAAGTTATGATCGAAAACACCCTCAACAAAATTCCTGTCTGTCTGTCTGTCTGTTTCAGTGGTTTCCGCGAAAAGTTGCTCACGATTCACGTCAAAACGGCTGAAGGGATTATTATGAAATTACATATTTGTATCAGAGGTCTTCTAACTTACGTTTTAGCTATATAATGTTTTGATATTTTGACCCCAAAAGGGAGTTTGGGGGGGCGCACGAATGAAAATTATCAAATAACTCTTAAACTATTAACTCTACGCAAAATTTTATGATGAGCAAAGTTGTAGGGGATGTGATTTCTGACAACTTTTGTTTAAAAAAATTCCCCCCAAAAACCACCCAAAAAGGGGGGAAGGAGAAAAATATATAAATTCTTGCCCTTGGAGCAAACTCAACCAAATTTTGTATACATAATCTGTAGGCCTCTAGAAAGCTAGAAATGCAAAAACTAACCACCCAAAATGGGGGGGGGGGTCAAAAAATGAAAATTCTTGCTCTTGGACCAAACTCAACCAAATTTTATATACATAATCTGTGGGCCTCTAGAGAGCTAGAAATGCAAAAACTAACCACCCAAAATGGGGGGGGGGGTCAAAAAATGAAAATTCTGCTCTTTGACCAAACTCAACCAAATTTTGTATACATAATCTGTGGGCCTCTAGAGAGCTAGAAATGCAAAAACTAACCACCCAAAATGGGGGTGGAGGGTCAAAAAATGAAAATTCTTGCCCTTTTAGCAAACTCAACCAAATTTTGTATACATAATCTGAGGGACTCTAGAAAGCTAGAAATGCAAAAACTAACTACCCAAAATGGGGGGTGCAGGTTAGAGTGTTGAAGTGGTGGTGTGGGGGCGGGGGTTGGGGTGCTGGGTGGGTTTCGTGGAGTGTGGTGGGTTGGAGTGGGGGTGAGGTTGGGGTTCGTGGGTGGGGTGAGGGTTGGGGTGGTGGTGTGGGGGCGGGGGTTGGGGTGCTGGGTGGGTTTCGTGGAGTGTGGTGGGTTGGAGAGGGGGGGTGAGGTTTGGGTTCTGTGGTATGGGGGCGGAGGTTGGGCACGGGTTCATGGTGCGTGGGTAGGGGTGCTGGATGGGTCGGGGGGGAGTGTAGTGTGAGGGTGGGATTCGTGGGTTGGGGGTCCAGGGGCGTGCCCCCTGGCTAGCAAGAGGGCCGCCGAAGGCGGGCCTTGCAGCTAGTATAGTATCTATAAGTATATCGTTTATTAGTAAGGTGACCAACTATACTCATTTACTGAGTTTTGTACTCTTTTTTCTCAAACCGTACTCTTTTCAAATCCTGTACTCTGAAAGTACTCATTTGTATAATTTTATACTCATTTGTATTTCTAAAACATTTTTTTAGATTATTTTATTTCAATTTTATTAATTAAATATTTAAAATTATTATGACAATGATTTGAATTTGTAATGAAGGAAGTAAAAGATATTGTTATTAATGACAATTTTCTCTTTGAAGAAATTCGAAGAGTAAATTTATATTTAAATGAAGAAAAATTGAAAATAGAACTTGGCAAAAGATGGGTAGAAATCTTTCGGCATTTTAGAGTAGAACATAACCCACATGAAAATTTAAAAGTTTTAATAGAAATTTCCTTATGTTGTCCAGGCACTAATGCTGCTGTTGAAAGGGGATTTTCACTATGGAATGATTATTGGAGCAGTGAGAAGTCGCAACTTTCTGTAAAAACATTATCTGCCGTCTTAACAGTCAAATTTAATATGCAAAATGAAAGTTGTTCGGATGTGCCTACATTATTAGACGAACATCCTCATTTAGCAAAAAAAATCCACTCCGAAGAAAAATATGTTTTTAAAGTTTTTATCGTTTTTTCTTCTTTTTTCACCTATGAAATACTTGCAAAGTGTACTCTTTTTGAACAAAAAATAGTTGGTCACCTTATTATTAGGTACTTTTGAAGCTGAACATCCGCTGCATTCATTTAACGTATTTGAAATTATAATCTACTAGCTTCAAAGCCCGCCTTTGGCTATGAATATAAATGTGAAAGTAAAAATTAATTCATGAGGTCATGAAAAATTGAAAATTGTATTATTTCCTCCTATTGAATACTTAGAGGTTTTTACTGTCTCTTACATCGGTATCAATAAAAATTATGTCCGTCATTCAAATCCCATGGTCTCAACAATTTAGGGATTAGTAGTAGGTAATAATTTCCAGCTGCCCAAGCATCTCGTTTTTGACTAAGTACCTGGAGCCACCGAGCGATGTACGGTAACCCCTGACCCCCCCCTCCCGAAACCACACACCTCGCCCCCACCAATGCACCCCCACCCCGCCCCACCCCACCCCAACCGTGCCTCCCACCCCCCGGATCCTCCACAACTGCACACCCACCTCCCACATCCACCGCACCCCGCACCCAGTTTTTGCATTTCAAGCTTTCTAATGGTCCACATATATATTATGTGTATATTTGTTTACTAGTACACCAATTTGCCTACATTCGTTCATATTGATAAACCTTATAAAAAAATAAATAGGAAAATAATTATAAAAAAAATAATCGTATAGGATCTGAAATACAAACATAAAATTAAATAAGATTTGTTTCCAAATTATATAAAAAAAGCCACTTCAACCACTTTTTTTGTAAACACACCCGTAATGTGATGCGTACAAAGCTTACTTGATGTATTGTTAATCGTTCTATTGTTTATATTTATATGTTTGTTGATGTTATTGAAAATAAATGTTTTTGAATAAGATTACGAGTATTAATTAATATGATCGTAATATTGGCGCCCGAACAATGTGAAAATGATAAGAAAACCTAGTGGACCACTGGCGAAGAGGAATAAGAAAAATGATTTTTCGAATATGGAAATAACGAGGGAGGAGATATCGAAGATCAGGGATGATATAAAAAAAGGTGAGCATAGAGTAAGGGATTTGGGAGAGGAAGTGAATAAATTAAAAAATAATTTTGAAGAAATAATAAAGAAATTAAAGGATGATTTGGAAGAGGAAAGAAACAAGAGGATAGAATTGGAAGAAATGGTAAAAAGGGAGAAAAATTCGGAAAAGGCTAGTGATTTCGAGATTAATAGGAATATTCAATTAGCAGACGTGGGAAAATTCCTTCCGGTGTTTAGAGCACTCCCAGAGGAAGATCCGAAGTTATTTTTAAAAAAGGTCGAGAATACTCTATTAAAATATAAAGTACCGGAAGATGTTTGGCTCATGGTGGTTTCGGATCAGTTGTTAGATAAGGCCAAAACACGGTGGCGGGTGGTGAAGCAATTTCCAGCGTTGGATTGGAAAGATTTTAAAATGAAATTTCTCCGAGAATACGATAGTTTAATCGTAGTCTCAAAGTTAAAGGTTATGTTTTATGAGGAGAAACAGAGAAGGGACGAACCTATAAGGTTATTTATTGAGAATAAGATGGCTTTATATAAGAGAGTTTTTCCGGACGAAGATGCTGGTTCAATCCTGCAAGTTTTAGTGGAGATGATTACTCCACGTGTTAGATCGTCCATTAGGGGAATGAAATTCACTGATATTGAAGGGTTTATGCAGACGGTAGAAGAAATAGAAAGGGATTTAAAGGATATGGATAAAGAAGAGAAGACAAGTCCCACTCAGGATAGAAGTTGCATTCAGGATAGACGTTTTTGTGGATTCTGTAGGCGGGAAGGACATGGGGAAGACACTTGCTTCAAGAAGGGAAACGAGTGGAGGGGCAAGGAAATAGGGAGTTCCTTGTCCAAAAAGCAGTAGGATTCCCTAAGAAAGTAGGAATAGAAAGTGAGATCGGTAGTCATATTATTTGTTGTGTGAATAAATTTTCGGAAATCATTAGTCCATCAATGGAATTACAAATAGAGGAAAGTAGAAGGGCATTAACTAATGAAGATGATTTAATTCCGTACTGGTTGAAGGAAGTCAAGGAGGATGAGTTGAATATAATGGAAGAGGAGAAACTAGATGCTGGTCAGATGAAATTAAATCAAAATAAGGAAGAGTTACTTCATCAAATAAAATCATATTTAGAAAAATCGATGGATGGAGCAAAAATTATTGAAAATAGTCAAGAAAGGGGAAGGTTAGTTAAATATCATTCGAGTTATTTTAAACCTAGGAAGAAAGAAGAATGATCCTGTGGGAAGCTGCGTCCGTGTTCTAAGGAGGGGAGAATTGATGCGTACAAAGCTTACTTGATGTATTGTTAATCTTTCTATTGTTTATATTTATATGTTTGTTGATGTTATTGAAAATAAATGTTTTTGAATAAGATTACGAGTATTAATTAATATGATCGTAATATGATTTAGACACCTGTTAATTAAAAACAAACAAAAAATTCCTAATTTTAATATAATATATTAATATTTGCTATAACCTATTAGTGGGTATTAAAATTAAAAAAACAATTAAAAATAAAACATAATTCAAAAAAATGTAAACAAACTTCTTTATTGAGATTTTCATCTGTCAATAATTAATTTAATTAAGAAAAGATCAATTCAGATTAAATTTGTCGAGGTCCAGACCTAGCCAGATCGCTTTTTCATCCTCAAAACTTGTTAATAGAATTTGTTTCATCAAAATCCGTAGAGTAATTTTCAAAATAGAACTAAGATACAAATAAATATATAAACAAACAATTTTTGCTCGTTTAATAAGAGTAGATATCCGCCTCTGATCGCTTTTACCACCAAAACTTTGTACTTTCGGATCGAATTATTGATTTCTGACCAGAGCCTCTTCTCTTTTTCTTATCATTCGATTCCAATTAATGATAGGAAGTTCAACAGCGACGACGAATAATTACTTAGAGTACTAAACATAATTTGGGTTCTTATCAACAATTCTAATGCCAAATAACAACAATGAAAACATTTATTATATCCAATAATTTACACATCATCAATTAAACTCCTCAGATAATAAAATCTCCCGCACAGATTATTCGGAACTATACTGATATTGGTTCTTTTTTTATACTTATCCGTTTATTAGGTAGTAAATTTTACTTCTTATGTAAACGAGACCGACATACCGTTTCAGATAACAGCTGAAATTTATATATATTTGGATTTGGTAGTGAGAAAAAAATAACAAGAGAGAAAGGAAATCGACTAATCTAAAGGAATATATATTAGGGTAATATTTTAAGATTAACGTTGAAAAGAGAAACGAGAAAAAAGGTAAATTGTGTTGTTATAATCGGTTGGCTGAACCGCTAGATCCAATTTCGAACACACAATTAACCAGAAAGGCGGAAACACTTGGAAAGAAGATGAGGAGCTTTCAGATCTATGTCAAGATTTTATTTTTTTAATATAAATAAAAAAAAGATTGTCAATATTTATATTGATATGTCTAAACCAGGAGTGTCCAACCTTTTAGCACCCGCCAAAGGAGGGCTTCGCAGCTGGTTAAATACAGAGTGAGGCATAAAGATCTCGAAGGAGACAATAAAAGATTGTGTCTTCTACTGGAATTATTAATTATATTTATTTACAACGAGACTAATAGATTCACAGGAATTAATTTATGAATGAAAAATAAACATTTTCATGTGGTTAGGTTAAGAATTGATTCAGGGTGGCCAAGTTAAGAATTGAAATTTATACTTGTTTTATTTTGGCTGTAGGTGGCGTTCTTAACTTGGCTACCCTGAACAATTCTTAACCTAACCACACGAAAATTTTTATTTTTCATTCATAAATTAAATCCTGTGAGTCCATTGTAGATGCGACTGTGGGTCAGTGGCTAGAGTGTTGATGTCGCTGGCTCGGAGATCCCTGGTTCAAGACCGAGTCTCGGCAGATAGATATTTGCAGTCGCCTCCTCTTGGAAAGTAATGGCAAACTACCAAGAGTATAATTGCCCATGACCTCTCCAAATTAGCCGTCCGGAACCGGCGTTAAAAAGTAGGTCCCGTATATCTGTGTAAAACAACTAAACACTCTCAGCACAGGTATATGTGGAGAGGCGCCGGCACCCGTTTCGGGTATGGCACTCGAAGAAGAAGAGAATCCATTGTAATAGACTGATGAAGAGGGCAAAGCCCCCGAAACTATAGTCTCGTTATAAATAAATAAAATTTATAATTCCAGCAGAAGACACACTCTTTTATTGTCTCCTTTAATATATAAAAATTCTGCCACTCTCGGCAAAAAAACTTTCAATTTCACATAAAAATCTCCCACATTTTGAAGAGGTATAAAAAATGAAAATGGAAAAAACTAAAGATATTTTTGAAAATAAAATAAAATAAATTGTTTTTTAATGTGTTTTAAACATTATATATCAGACGAAAAAGGGGGTGGGGGTCAAAAATGAAAATTTTAGCAATTTCGACCAAACTCAACCAAATTTTGAATACATTTTTTTTTTTTTTTTATTTTATTAGGTGACCAGAGGCCATTCTCTTTAAATTATATAAAAAAAAATTATAAAACCACTTTACAATAAAACTCAAAAAACAAAAAGGAATTACAAAATACAAAATTAATAGATTATACATAATTCTTACATACATATATAAATTATATATGTTAAAAGAAAAATTAAAATAACAAAATAAATAATATTAATAGCAAAGTACTTTTTAGATCTTGATATTAGCACATTTTATATACATATCCTATATACTAGAAATGCAAAAATTAACAACCAAAATAGAGGGGTGGTCAGAAAAGAAAATTCTAGCCCTTTCGGCCAAACTTAACCAAATTTTGGAAAATATTCTATGGGTCGCCAATTGCAAAAACTGACCACCCGAAAAGGTGGGGGAGGGTCAAAAATGAAATTTCTAGCCCTTTCGAGTAAACTCAAACAAACTAGAACTAGAAATGCAAAAACTAACAACCCGAAATGGGGGAGGGTCAAAAATGAACATTCTAGCTCTTTCGACCAAACTCAACCAAATTTTGTATAGTTATTTTGGTCGAAAGGGATAGAATTTTAATTTTTGACTCTCCCCCCCCCATTTCGGGTGGTTAGTTTTTGCATTTCTAGACTATTGGGGGCATACAGAATATGTATATGATGCAATAAAAACCCGTTTTTCTTTAGTAAGAACCCGTTTTTACTAGTTAAAACGCGTTTCGCTGAATACATACATCATTTCGTGTATATTTTCAAAAATTTTTAAACGAAAATTCAAAAATTAAATCTTCTACAACTTTTCTTCTTCTTCTCTTTTGATTTTTTCTTTTAAAAAATTTTGAAAATCAATACACAAAATGAGACGGAAGGTCGAAAATAAAGATTCTAGACCTTTGAACCAAACACAACCAACATCAGTAAACTCTAGTTGGCATAAAGATATTCAGCGAAACGCGTATTAACTAGTAAGAACGCGTTTTTACTGCAAAATATGTACAAAATTTGGTTGAGTTTGGTCTAGAATTTTCATTTGTGACCTCCCCTTTTTATTTTACCATACAGGGGATGGTCAAGTATTGTAATCGTGCATGAAAAAAGTGGGGTTTTTTCCTTCTTTTTTTCGAAATATCTCAAAAACGGCTGAAACTATTTTGACTAAAAAATTGAGCGAAACCACGGCATTTCGGTCTACAAAAAATCTCTTATAAGTAAACATAGAAAAAATTATATTTTTTGAGATAATAATTGTTTTGTCCAAATGTATGTTAGTTAGTTAGTCCGTGGGTTACCAAATTTGTGGACGAGCTAGCTCAAAAACTAGTGGGAATATCGAAACCAAATTTCACAGGTAGTTTTGGTCCATTGAGATTAAGAGCTGATTAGATTTTGGCGCATATCGACCCAAAATTAAAGGGAGTTGAGGGGGGGGGTTTAAAAATTAAAAATCTATGGTAGGCCATTTAAGCAAATTCAACCAAATTTTGTATTTATAATCAGTGGACCCCCAGAAGTCTAAAAATGCAAAGACTAACCTCCCAAAAAGGGGGTGTAAAAAAATGAAAATCTTCGCTATTTACCAATCTTAACCAAATTTTGTATATATAATCAGTGGGGCCCCAGAAGTCATTTTTTTAAATGTGTTTTAAATATTATATCAAACAAAAAAAAAGAGGGGAGGGGGGTCAAAAATGAAAATTCTAACCCTTTGGACCAATTAAAAAAAAACTCAACCAAATGTTGTATACATAGCTTGGTTGAAAGGGCTAAAATTTTCATTTTTGACCCCTCCCCACCTTTTTTGTCTTATATAATGTTTAAAACACATTAAAAAATAAGCTGATGTGTTCTGATGTGACCATCCACTTGACTTTACCATACAACATGGCCCCTGAAATTATTTATAATCATGTAGGGTGGGATTAGTTTTTGTATTTTTATACTTCTGGTGTCCCACTGAATATGTATACAAAATTTGGTTGAGTTTGGTAAATGGCCAAGATTTTAATTTTTTGATCCTCCCCCCCCCCACACACCTCCCATTTTGGACGGTTAGTTTTTGCATTTTTATACTTTTGGTGGTCCACTGATTATGTATACAAAATTTGGTTGAGTTTGGTAAATGGCCAAGATTTTCATTTTTTGACTCCCCCACAGCTCCCATTTTGGGAGGTTAGTTTTTGTATTTTTATACTTCATGGGGTCCACTGATTATGTATACAAAATTTGGTTGAGTTTGCTCAAACGACCTAGATTTTTAGTTTTTAACCCCCCTCCACCCCCCTTAATTTTGGGTCGATATGCACCAAAATCTAATCAACTCTTAATCTCAATGGACCAAAACTACGTGTGAAATTCGGTTTCGTTATTCCCACTAGGTTTTGAGCTAGCTCGACCACAAATTTGGTAACCCACTTGACTAACTAACAGACATTTGGACAAAACAATTATTATCTCAAAAAATATAATTTTTTCGATGTTCATTTATTTGAGCTTTTTTGTAGAGAAAAATGCCCTGGTTTTGCTCAATTTTTTTAATCAAAATATTTTAAGCCGTTTTTGAGATATTTTGAAAAAAAGAAAGAAAAAAAACACTTTTTTCATGCACGATTACAAACTTGGCCATACCCTGTATGGTAAAATAAAATAATTATTTTATATCCTTTTAAAAATATATTCAGTTTTTTTCTAGTTAATTTTTTTCATTTTTTTTATACCTCTTCAAAATGTGGTAGGTCTTTATGCCCCACACCCTGTATATAAGCAAGTTGTCTGACTGAGAATGAGAATTGTTAAGAATGAAAAATGTTTGTTTCTCCATAATTTCCATTATAGGATGGAAGGGAAAAAATAACAGAGATAAATAAATTATTTCATAATAGGAAAAATTATTCGCAAAAAGGGCCGACTTTAGGGATTCGAATGTAAATTAAATTCGCTTTGTAATCAGAATTCCCTGGCGAATTTTCTCACCGCTTGCCACAAAAGAAGAAAATCTCTTTCAGCCAATGGAAAAAATAGATGACAGCTTGTTGTTGTTATATCCTGAATTTTCTTACTAAATATTGCCCCAAGAGAAAAAACTAATTTTATTTTAATATTTTTTTTTAATGTAGGAAAAGAGTTAATCTAAAAAATGCCGAGTTAATGAAATCCCAGTTTCATTGAGAGCTCGAATAAAGTTTTATTTTATACTAAGTATAATGAATGACAAAGGGAAACAAAGAGGTTGTCCTCTGCTTGATGTAAATAAACATACACACATATATATCGAAATTATATATCTGCATAGTGTAAATATATTATTTATTTGTTTGAGACTATAGTTTCGAAGGCTTGGCCCTCATTCCAGGGATTTTAGAAATCAAAAAACGGAGAATTCACTAGCTCTACATTTAAATTCAAACAATCACTCGTTCCCAGAAGGTTCAGGGATTTTTTTCTGAATACATACAGAAGATCATCTATAAAACAAAATTAAAATTAGAACAATTATACTTACATTATTCCAATGGTTATTCCATTTTCCATAAAACTAAATTTTCTACAAGATGTAACAGCGTTAAAACTTCAAAGAATTAATGGTTGCTCTGTATCAGACTGGCATTTGTCCGACGCAACGCAGAGTAACCATATAAAAACCCCAGAGTGTTTCAGAGCGCCGATCGCTCTGTACTGCACAGGGGTTTGGAAATACGCAACCCGGGTTCGCTTGGTTACCAGGCAGACACGCTAACGCCTAGGCTACCCGAACCCCTGTGAATAATTATTTCATTTAACAAAAAACCTATCAAAAACAACTTAGCCGAAGATGATACCGTGACAGATCGAATTGTCAACCCCAAAACCCCTAACCCGTGAATCGTTAGATTATATATCGGGTGAGTTTTTTTTATCTTGAGACAGTCTTATAACTCAAAAACAATGCATTATATAAAAAAGTTTCAAATAAAAGTTTATTTATATCAAGGGGAAACTAAACTACGCTATTGTTTGTCGACCCAGAACAAGCCTTCAAGGGCATTTCAAAGTCAAGTTATGTTTTTTAAATAGAAACCTATATGTTTCTGTACATATTCTGAATCTACAAAAAGAACTGAACAACTTTTATTAGAACTATTTTTTATACGACATCAAATAATAAAAAATATTAAATCAATTAGATCTCAAAAAAATTATAATAATTATTTTTAACAATTATTCAACTTAATTATCAAATAATAATGATCAAATATTTAATTATTAAATAAATAATTTAATAATTTTACGACACTGTTTTGAGACATTCCAGAGTGTATCGCAAGTCTTCTGAATGAATTCCAGTTCCAATTTCGTTATTTTGTGCTATTCCAGTTTCTTCATAGCCTTTATATATATTTTTTAAAACAAATTTATAACTCGATGAAATGAAGCTTGAGAGGGTGTATTCCAATAAGGAAAACGCTCGGCATCCATTTCAAATGCAGCCCCATAACAATTCTTCCACGTTCACCGCATAAATTAAGACCATTTTAATTCTTTCTTCAACAAAAAATCCTCCATTTTTATTATAGTAATACAATATAACTATTTACTGGATTGATACGAAAAATAAACTTTTAAAAAATCAAGAGTTTTAAATATTAAGTGGAAAATAATCTCTTAAATCTGTGTATAATGAAGTTTTCATTTAATTATAAACACTTATTTTCATTGTTATGACTTTTCGATTTAATAAATATTTATTTAATAATTAATTATTTAATCATTATCATTTGATAAATAAGTTAAATAATTGCTAAAAATAATTATTAAGATTTTTTGGTGTATTTAGTATTTTTAACCGACTTCAAAAAAGGAGGAGGTTCTCTATTCGACTAAATTTTTTTTTTTTTTTTTTTGTGCCTATGTTACCTCATATCTCCACCAATTGTCAACCGATTTTGAAATTTTTTTTTGCATTGGGTCCAGTCTAGCTTCCGATTGGTCCCATTTTTTTTTTTCGTTTTTTTTCATAGGTATTAGAACTTTTTTATTAGGATTGTTTAGACCTAACCTCTTTGTTATGAACCGATTTCGATGGTTCTTTTTTTATCCGAAAGGGGGTGTCTTAGGGATGGTGTCATATTAATTTGGTCAAGTTCTGACGATATGATCACTATTAATAACATCACTAAAAAAGAAAAAGAAAAATATTTTTAAGAAAAAAATAAAAACCGACTTCACAAAATTAAATGCAACAAATAAAATACACTAAAAGGTATAAAATAATTATTATCTTATTTAGTTACATCTAAACGACGAAATATTAACATGAAATTACTTTTTGAAGTCGGTGCCAAACATATACCTTTTATGAATCGCACTCGACGGATCATACTTAGTACGTTTGGCGGGTACGCTCGCTTATAGGTATAGTTTGTTTGGTACCGACTTCAAAAAGTAATTTTATGTTAATATTTCGTCGTTTAGTTGTAACTAAATAAGATAATAATTATTTTATACCTTTTAGCTTATTTTATTTGTTGGATTTAATTTTTTGAAGTCGGTTTTTATTTTTTTCTTAAAAATTATTTTTGTTTATTTGATGTCCTATAAAAATAGTTTTTTTTGTAGATTAAGTAGATGTAATGAAAAATATAGAGCTCCATTTAAAAAACAGAAGTTGACCTTGGAATACCCTTGAAAGCTTGTTCTAAGTCGACAAAAAATAGCGTAGTTTAGTTTCCCCTTTGATATAAATAATGTTTTATTTGAAACTTTTTTCCATATAATGCACTGTTTTTGAGTTATAAGACTGTCTCAAGATAAAAAAACTCACCCGGTATATATACAATTTTTGCTCGTTTAATAAGACTAGATTAATTCTCTATTAACTTATTTAATTTGCTTTTCCCATACTTATAGTTTACTTGTGCGAAATAAACCCGCCTATTTTCATTAGCTAGTTTCAGGCACCGTGGAATGAAGTTAAGTCTTAATTCTCCAATCTTGAGAGATCGTTCTCTCTTGATAAAATTGAATAAGTCGATTCGAAATGTTATTAGCCGAGCAATGAAACTCATTCGAATAATAAACGAAATAGGAATTTAATGTACTGCATAAAAATACCCTTAAAAAATCGATTTCATTTTCTAACTCTTTTCATATTTAAATCATATTTTCACATGGCTCGTTTCCATTTCTAATTTCCAATAGATGGAATAAATAAGATATGGAATTAGCTTTCGACCGGCGTCTGCCCTCTGGTTACAACATTTATATTAAATCCACCCCGAATATCAACTAAAATGATTTATTGCTGCAAATATTATATTAAAATAACTCTGGTAAAGGAATGAAAAGAGAGAAGATGCCCAAAGGGAGTTGAAATGTGAAATGAATTCATACGAAAAAGGGAGGGGTGGGGAGGGGGGGGGGGGGGAGAAAATCGTATGACATATTAAGAAAATCCACTTTCGGAGGATTTTTATTTATTTTTTTATTTGCTTCTTTCTAGGAAATGAAATACATGTGTAGGCGCAGATATGCTTTTTAACCGAGTTCAAAAAAGGAGGAGGTTCTCAACTCGACTGATTTTTTTTTTTTTTTAGAATAGAGCAAAACCATTGCATTTCGGTCTACTAAAAAGCGTGAACATCGAAAAAATTATATTTTTGAGATAATAATTGTTTTATCCAATTTTTTTTTTTTTTAATGCAATCGAATGCAAGAAGGGGTGCACCAGTAAAGATGTAGCCCCTATGGATCTCGAAAGACCCTTGCATTACCGAAGAGAAGGGAAAGTTGATTAAGTGAGAGGGTGTAGACGTAGGTGTCTATGCACCCTGGTTTTGAAGGTTTGAAGATCATAGGTGCTGGGAAAGATAGAGGCTGGGAGAGAGTTCCAGTTCCTTGAAGTCATGGGGATATATGTATTCGCGAATGAAGTGGCCCGGCACTTTTCCAATTTGACCGCGAAAGAGTGTTGGGAGTCGGCAAAACGTGTGCTGCGTGCAAAGCATGCTTTGGGGGGAATTATTGATTTTATCCCATCAGAGCACCTGCCGTGATAGTATCTATAGAAAAGGGAAAGGGCAGAGACATCTCTTCGATGAGCCAGCAATGTCTGTTAGTCTGTGCGTTACCAAATTTTTGTGGTCTAGCTAGCTCAAAAACTAGTGTGAATATCGAAACCAAATTTCACACGTAGTTTTGGTCCATTGAGATTAAGATCTGATTAGATTTTGGTGCATAGGGGGTGAAAAATTAAAAATCTAGGCTATTTAAGCAAACTCAACCAAATTTTGTATACATAATCAGTGTGACCCAAGAAGTCTTAAAATGCAAAAACTAACCCCCAAAGTGGTAGGGGGGTGTATGGTCAAAAAATGAAAATCTAGGCTCTTGTACTTAAACCAACCAAATTTTGTATACAGAATCAGTGGGCCTCCAGGAGTCTAAAAATGGAAAAACTAACCCCACCCCTCCCCTACATGATTATACATAATTTTATTAAATATAAGTGAGGGACCAGGTTGTATGGTAAAGTCAAGTGGATGGCCACATCAGAACAGGTCAGCTTATTACTTTACCATACAGGGTATGGTCAAGTATTGTAATGATGCATGAAAAAGTGGTTTTTTTCCTTCTTTTTTTTCGAAATATCTGAAAAACAGCTGAAACTATTTTGATTAAAAAAATAGAGCAAAACCAAGGCATTTTGGTCTACAAAAAAGCTATAATAAGTGAACATCGAAAAAATTATATTTTTTGAGATAATAATTGTTTTATCCAAATGTCTGTTAGTCTGTGCGTTACCAAATTTTTGTGGTCTAGCTAGCTCAAAAACTAGTGTGAATATCGAAACCAAATTTCACACGTAGTTTTGGTCCATTGAGATTAAGAGCTGATTAGATTTTGGTGCATAGGGGGTGGAGGGGGGGGGTTAAAAATTAAAAATTTAGGCTATTTAAGCAAACTCAACCAAATTTTGCATACATAATCAGTGGGCCCCCAGGAGTCTAAAATGGAAAAACTAACCCTTCTCCCCCGCCCTACATGATTATACATAATTTTATTAATAGTAGAGATGGAACTTTTCTTTGAGGTGTTGCGGAAATTGATTTTTTACTTGTTGGTGAATAATAAGAAAACAGTCTAAAGTGTAGGACTTAAAACATCAATGTGTGATGGTGTTTATTGGTGAACAAAATATACATATTTTTGTTTCTGGCTGTTGGCCCTTCTTCAGCACCTAAGGAGTACAGAAATTTGTTTACTGAGTGATCTGTTGTCTTTTTACATTATAATTGTCATGGTAATAATTTTTTAGCAAAATTGCCTTTGGCATGTTTCTAATTACGAGAAAAAAGAGAGAAGAACACAAAATGACATTTAATTCTACCTTATCAGCACTCTATGTTACACATTTTTGGCCTTTTCGAAAATAGAAAAGGTCCATGGCTTGAGAAAATGTAGACAATTCATTAATTATGTTGTTAGAATGGAGCCCCAATTGATTTTTGACACTGCTGAGATGTAATTGTATATAATTTTGGTCCTGTGTGTGAAAAGCACAATTATTTTACTTTTATTTATTTATTTATTTATTTATTACAACTTTTGGCCTTCGAAATCAGATGTTTCAATTTGGCCATCATTTATATAGATTGGACATTATATTTTTTACAATTTTGATAATGAAGAAAGAAAAAAAATTAAAATAATAACAATTAGATATAAGTAAATATAGTCTTAATATTATTACAAGATAGAATTAGTTAAATAGTTATAAAGAACGTAATTACAACAATCAAATAGTTTTACAATTATTACAAGTTATTTTTACAAGAGTTTAAATATGAATATTATTAATATTTAAGAATTTGAAAATATTAAAATAAATGGTAGATCACTCGTATCCATAATAAACATTAATTAACAGGAATAGCAGGGAATTGAATAAAAATAAAAAACAGACTTTTTATTAAATGGGCCAGACGTTTCGTCGATTAATTTCGACTTCCTCAGTGGCTAGAATGACAAAATAGGAAATCAGAAAAAACTTATTATAAATATAAATTGATTACATAGAAAGACTCAAATACCTCATTCTATCACTCTTCGTCAAAAGACAATTCCACTACGCGAAGAAACATCCTTTAATCCTTTTTATTTAAACTATAATACATTGTTGGATCATGCCCCAATTGCTCAAGAATCTTGAACTTTTACACACTTGAACAATCAAAATTTATCACAATAAAAAAAAAATAATATGTTTCTACTCTTTAAACAGACAAAGAAAGGATTTTAAATTCAAAAATAAATATCTATTTATATAAAAAAACTTATTATAAATTACAGCGTCATCGCTCCTATTGGGGTTTCATTGGTTCTGTTTTGATTTATGGTATTTTGAGTCGAGTGGGTTTTTGAGATTGAGTGGGAAAGAGAAGAGAAATTGTTTGGTTCGCGAATCGCCCAATAGGAGCGATGACGCTGTAATTTATAATAAGTTTTTTTATATAAATAGATATTTATTTTTGAATTTAAAATCCTTTCTTTGTCTGTTTAAAGAGTAGAAACATATTATTTTTTTTTATTGTGATAAATTTTGATTGTTCAAGTGTGTAAAAGTTCAAGATTCTTGAGCAATTGGGGCATGATCCAACAATGTATTATAGTTTAAATAAAAAGGATTTAAAGGATGTTTCGTCGCGTAGTGGAATTGTCTTTTGACAAAGAGTGATAGAATGAGGTATTTGAGTCTTTCTATGTAATCAATTTATATTTATAATAAGTTTTTTTCTGATTTCCTATTTTGTCATTCTAGCCACTGAGGAAGTCGAAATTAATCGACGAAACGTCTGGCCCATTTAATAAAAACTCTGTTTTTTATTTTTATCCAATTCCCTGCTATTCCTGTTAATTAATTAAAATAAATATCACTTTCACATATGTTCAATAAATAGTTTAAATTGAGAGGGCGAGGAAAAATTCTTCTCAATCATCCACTCCTCAAACCCATCTCTGTCCAATGATGGACACGCCAGCAGAATGTGCTCCAGATCAGCAATTACAGTAGGGTCACAGGTGCAGCCGTCATCGTCCCTTACACCTATTCTTTTCAGATGAGCTGGATAGCTACCATGTCCTAGTCTCATTCTCGTTAAGCACGTATAGAATGATCTTCTTCCATTATTTATTTTTTCAAACCAAGGGGTAGTTCCTACATTTGGATTGATTAATGAATATTTGTGGCCTCGGTCCTTAGAGCTCAAATTCCATTCGACTTGCCATTTGTTTACTATTAATTCTTTAATTGTTAGTGTAAGATCACTTACTGAGACACAGTTGTAAGCATATTCGTTTTTGTTGATTGCTTCATTGGCAGCTTTGTCAACAGTTTCGTTGCCAGAGCAGCCAATGTGGCCCTTTACCCAAATGAATGTAATATATATGCCTTTGAGGTATGCTTTGAAAACTTCATTTCTGATTTTAAGGATATAGGTGGACGTGTTGAGATGAATATTTTCTAAAGCTTTTATTATACTCAGAGAGTCTGTGAGTACAGAAATGATGGTATTTTACTTTTATGCATGTAGATTGTTTGAAAATACATCAGGCTAGGCCTGTAATTGATAGTATTACAATAATGTGTACCTTTTTTTTTTTTGGCTTTTCGGTCTTTCCAGCCATAAGCCTAATTACGATACAAGTTATATTTTTTTTTTAAATTTGTCTCTACCCCCGGGGGTCAGATTTTAGCTGGATGCCTCGAGTCGGATTCGAACCCGGGTCCCCTGGTTAGCTCGCTGTCACGCTACCGCCTAGCCTATCTGACCCCCCCAATAATGTGTACCTCTTTTTAACCGACTTCAAAAAAGGAGGAGGTTCTCTATTCAACTGAATTTTTTTTTTTTTTTTTTTTTTTGTGCATATGTTACCTCATATCTCCGCCAATTGTCAACCGAATTTGAAATTTTTTTTGCATTGGGTCCAGTCTAGCTTCCGATTGGTCCCATTTTTTTTCGATTTTTTTTCATAGGTATTAGACCTTTTTTATTAGGTTTGTTTAGACCTAACCTCTTTGTTTATGAACCGATTTCGATGGTTCTTTTTTTTATCAGAAAGGGGGTGTCTTAGGGATGGTGTCATATTAATTTGGTCAAGTTCTGATGATATGATCACTATTAATAACATCACTAAAAGAGAAAAATAAAAAATTTTAAGAAAAAAATAAAAACCGACTTCAAAAAATTAAATGCAACAAATAAAATACACTAAAAGGTATAAAATAATTATTATCTTATTTAGTTACAACTAAACGACGAAATATTAACACGAAATTACTTTTGAAGTCGGTACCAAACAAACTATACCTATAAGCGAGCATATCCTCCAAACGTACTAAGTAAGATCCGTCGAGTGCGATTCATAAAAGGTATATGTTTGGCACCGACTTCAAAAAGTAATTTCGTGTTGATATTTCGTCGTTTAGTTGTAACTAAATAAGATAATAATTATTTTATACCTTTTAGTGTATTTTATTTGTTGCATTTAATTTTTGAAGTCGGTTTTTATTTTTTCTTTAAAATTTTTTTGTTATTTTATTTTTTATGTACTGTTGCAATTAATCTCACTTATTTGTAGAATTCAATCCACCACAGGTTAAGACAATTTTATTAAATATTAAATATAAGTGAGGGGGCCAGGTTGTATGGTAAAGTCAAGTGGATGGCCACATCAGAACACGTCAGGTTATTTTTTTTGTGTCTATGTTACCTTATATCTTCGCCAATTGTGAACCCATTTTTATGATTTTTTGCATTGGGTTCAGTCTAGTTTCCGATAGGTCCCGTTTTTTCTTCATTGGTATTGAACCTTTTTTGCTATGTTTGTTTAGGCATAACTTCTTTGTATATTAATTTAGTCAAGTTCTGATGATATGATCAATGACGAATTAACATAAATATCCAATTCTTATGAGCAAATAATCGAAATTATAATAAATAAAATCTTTTATAAAAAACAAAAACAAAAACAATCTTTAACGTTCATTTAAAACTCACAAACACATCTAGAGAATTTCTATATTTATTAATTTAATTTTATTATCATTTTCTGAGGGGAAATGAGAGAGGATTACCAATCGACTTGATTGGGGAATAATGGAATTGAAATAATTATCGGAAAAGAGGTTTTTTTTATCTAATTAGATTTTTCCTCTTATTAAAAATAAGGACTAAAGATCACTCGATGGTGGAGAAGTAATCTCCGGAATCCAAGCAAAAAATACAATGTATACATTAATTAATGTAAAATAATTGATTTAATATCATTTTCTGGTTATGATAGAGAAGGAGATCCAATCGACTTGATTGGGGAATAATGGAATTAGAAATAATTATCAGAAATTTTTTTATCTAATTAGATTTTTCCTCTTATTAAAAACAAGGACTAAAGATGAATAAGGACACTCGAAGGTGGAGAAGCAATCTCCGGAATCGAAGCTAAAATACAAGGTATACATTAATTAATGTAAAATAATTGGTTTAATAAAATTTATTATCATTTTCTGGGAATTGGAGAAGGAATTGGGAGAGAATAATGGAATTGAAATAATTATCGGAAAAGAGGTTTTTTCTTTAATTAGTTTTTCCTCTTATTAAAAAGGACTAAAAGATGAACAAGTACAGTCGATGGTGGAGAAGTAATCTCCGGAATCGAAGTTCAAATATAATGTATACATTAATGTAAAATAATTGGTTTAATAAAAATTTATCATTTTCTGATTCATTCGCCTGACGCTTTCTTTTACGAGATGGATGCAAGGTATTATATTAAGTCACTATTAATAACATCACTAAAAAGAGAAAAATAAAAATAATTTTTATTAAATAAAAAATAAAACCGACTTCAAAAAAATTAACTCAAAAATGAAATAAAATTCACTAAAAGATATAAAATAATTATTTAATTTAGTTACGACATGAAATCACTTTTGAAGTCGGTGCTAAACAAACTAATAAGCGAGCTTACCCGCCAAACGTACTAAGTAAGATCCGTCGAGTTCGATTGGCACCGACTTCAAAAAGTGATTTGATGTAAATATTTCGTCGTTTAGTTGTAACTAAATTAAATAATTATTTTATACCTTTTAGTGAATTTTATTTGATTTTTGAGTTTATTTTTTTGAAGTAGATTTTTTTTTTTTATTATTATTTTGAGGAAAAATATTTGAGAGGGAGCTTAATATTACTCAAGGCATTTCAGTTTTAGAAGCTTAATTAATAAACATTTAGGGAACGAATTTCAGACATACTCCACTCGGAAGTTAATTTTGATGGGAGATTTTTTAACAAATGAATGACAGCTTTAATTTTTTGTTTAAAAAAAATATATATATAATCTTCTCTTTATAATCTTTCGCCCCGAATATCGCTCAACAGATTTAGGATAGAATATAAAACTTTTAGAAAGATTAAAGATAAAGTTCAAATTAAATTAAAGCTAAGGTAATCACAGGAGGTTGTCATCTTTTAGATAGCAGATGAAATGGCTTATTTTTAATTATATGTCAGAAGCGACACTTGGCTCGGATTGTTAATTTCGACCCTCTCGAGAGGGTAAAAAAAAATGACATGTTCTGATGCGGCCTTCTATTGATACTTGAATTTATCATACACACTGCCCCCTCTTTTATATTTAATAATTAATACAATTATTTATAATCATGTAGGAGGGGGTTAGTTTTTGCATTTTTATACTACTGGGGACCCAGTAATTATGTATACAAAATTTGGTTGAATTTCGTTCAAGGGCATAGATTTTCATTTTTTATTTTAAGAAAATCAATAGTTAATGCTTGATTTGAAGACTCCAAATGGCTCGCTGTAATAGTGGCTTCATTGCCATCTCAAATTATACAGATTAAAAAAATATATTCATTGATCTATTCAAAAACTCGAGTAGCAAAAATTGTTCAAAAAACCATATGAAAAGAAACGATGATTCGTGAAATGAAACTTGATTCTACTGCTGATTACTAAATTCTTTCATTTCACCTACTCTTGAGATCGACAACACTTTTGTTCACAAAAAGTGGATGGAAATTGATTTGGCAGCAAGGAAAGTACACTTCTATTAGCTCCTGGTATCCGGATACAAATTTTAAAAATTTTAAGAAAATCAATAGTTAATGCTTGATTTGAAGACTCCAATTGGCTCGCTGTAATACTGGCTTCATTGCAATCTCAAATTATACAGATTAAAAAAATATATTCATTGATCTATTCGAAAACTCGAGTAGGAAAAATTGTTCAAAAACCATATGAAAAGAAACGATATTTCGTGAAATGAAACTTGATTCTACTGCTGCTTACTGATTTCTTTCATTTCACCTACTCTGTGGATGAAAATTGATTTGGCGGCAAGGAGAGTACACTCCTATTAGCTCCTGGTATCCGGATACAAATTTTAAAAATTTTATGAAAATTAAAAAAAAATTTTTAAATTTTAAGAAAATTAAAAATATTTTTTTTTAAATTTTAAGAAAATTAATTTTTTTTTTTAATTTTAAGAAATCCAATCAGTACTTTCCTCTCGCACCAAAAAAAATTTCATCCACTTTTTAGCATCAAAAAATCTGACTGCTCTAAGATTAGGTGAAATGAAATATTTCTTTAACCTCCAACAGAATCAAGTTTCATGTCACGAATCATCGTTTCGTTTCATTTGGTTTATTAAACAATTTTTCTTACTCTAATTTCAGAATTTATCATTATAATCATCATCACTAGAGCTGATTAGATTTTGGTGCATATCGTTCCAAAATTAAGAAGGGGTAGGGGGTTAAAATTTAAAATTATAATATTTTCAAACTAAAAAACAAGAAAAAGGAAATATACTATAAAATGGACCTAAAATAACGAAAATATTTTTTTCTGGTTCCAAAATTAAGAGGGGGGTGGGGGCAAAAAAAAATCTAGACTTTTGTACCAAACTCAACCAGAAGTGTATGGCAAAGTCAAGTAGATGGCCACATCAAGACATCAATTTATTTTTGTTTAAAAATATCATAATTTTATTTTTTAACCCCTCCACCCCCTTAATTTTGGGTTGATATCCACCAAAATCTAATCAGCTCTCCATGCACCAAAACTACATCTGGAATTTTGTTTTGATATTCACAGTAGTTTTTGAACTAGCTAGCCCACAAAAATTTGTTAAAGCACAGACTAACAGATATTTTGACAAAACATTTATTATATCGAAAAAATATAATTTTTTTGATGTTCATGTATTAGGGCTTTTTTGTAGACCGAAATGTCATGGTTCCGAATAATTTTTTTAATCAATATAGTTTCAGCGGTTTTTGAGATATTTCGATAAAAAGAAAAAAAAAAAAAAAAAAAAAGTTTTTTCATGCATGATTAGAATATTTGACCATACCCTGTATGGTAAATTAAAAACTTTAACATATATTAAAAAAATAGTAATACACTCTATTTCGAATCTAAAAGATAACAACCTCTTGTAATTTTCTTAGAAAGTTAAAGTCTAATCCTTTGGGCAATTTTAGCTTTTAAAGTTTTAGCTCTTTATTAAAGTAAAAGCTCTTTATTAAAGTAAAATTAGTTGTTTTTTTATTTTTGTTGTTATTGATGCAAAGATCAATCCTTAGCAAAGTCAAGATTGACTCTCGCAACGCAAAATAAAGACGAAGGATATTCAAGAGTTAATTTGGAGTCGAAGGTTCCTGTGAACGTGGCTCTTAAATTATTAAAGGTTGTAGATTACAAGAAAGACAGTATCGTGAAGTCATAGAAATAAACCAAATGACGACTTGTTTGATTTGTACCTAATGTTTGCAAAGAAGGCTTGAATGTTGGAAAATTGCCTGTTTCGAGCAAATAGGGTTTTAGAGTGAGTAAACTTCTTACCAACGACAAAGAAAAATAAAGTGACGTGTTCTGATGTGGCCATCCACTTGACTTTACCATACAACCTGGCCCCCTTATAATAAAATTATTTATAATCATGTAGGGGAGGGGGTTGTTTTTACTTTTTAGACTTCTGGAATCTTACTGATTATGTATACAAAATTTGGTTGAGTTTGGTCAAATGGCCAAAATTTTAATTTTTTGACCATGCACCCCTCCCCCCCTCCCCATTTCGGGTGGTTAGCTTTGGCATATTTCGACTTCTGGGGGTCCACTGATTATGTATACAAAATTTGGTTGTGTTTGCTCAAACGGCCTAGGTTTTTTATTTTTACCCCCCTGCCCCCATTTTGGGCGGTTGGTTTTCCATTTTTAGTCTTTTGGGGTTCCACTGATTATGTGTACAAACTTTGGTTGAGTTTGGTCAAATGGCCTAGATTTTTAATTTTTAACCCCCCTCCACCCCCCTTAATTTTGGGTCCATATGCACCAAAATCTAATCAGCTCTTAGCACCCCCCCCCATTTCGGGCGGTTAGTTTTGGCATATTTAGACTTCTGGGGTCCACTGATTATGTATACAAAATTTGGTTGAGTTTGCTCAAACGGCCTAGGTTTTTTATTTTTACCCCCTCTCCCCCATTTTTGGCGGTTAGTTTTTCCATTTTTAATCTTTTGGGGTTCCACTGATTATGTGTATAAAATTTGGTTGAGTTTGGTCAAATGGCCTAGATTTTTAATTTTTAACCCTCCTCCGCCCCCTTAATTTTGGGCCCATATGCACCAAAATCTAATCAGCTCTTAATCTCAATAGACCAAAACTAGGTTTGAAATTTGGTTTCGATATTCACACTAGCTTTTGAGCTAACTTGTCCACAAAATTTGGTAACGCACTGACTAACAGATATTTTGACAAAACAATTATTATATCTCGATAAATATAATTTTTTGATGTTCACTTATTAGAGCTTTTTTGTAGAGCGAAATGCCATGGTTTCTCTCAATTTTTTGAATCGAAATAGTTTCAGCCGTTTTTTAGATATTTCGAAAAAAAGAAAAAAAAACATTTTTTCATGCACGATTACAATACTTGACCATGCCCTGTATAGTAAAGTAAAAATATAAAATTTTGGTCAACTTTCCGCTAAAATCTACTAACAGAGTGCATTTGGGATCGACGTAGACAGGCCTATTTAAATAAAGCTTTACTTTAAAAGGATCGTGGTGAGCTGGACAAGAATTTAAATCAAACGCAAAGATTCTTAGTTAAATAGGCCAAACATTTCGTCACTGATTAGCGACTTCCTCAATGGCTCATTTGATAAACTTATTTGTCAGGAGTTCTAACTATAAGAAATAAACTGACGTGTTCTGATGTGGCCATCCACTTGACTTTACCATACAACCTGGCCCCTCACTTATATTTAATATTAAATAAAATTATTTATAATCATGTAGGGGATGGGAGTTAGTTTTTCCATTTTTAAACTCCTAGGGGTCCACTGATTATGTATACAAAATTTTGATTGATTTTGCTCAAATGGCCTAGATTTTTCATTTTTAACTCCCCCTCCACCCCCTTAATTTTGGATCAATATGCACCAAAATCGTATCAGCTCCTAAGCCCAATGGACCAAAACTACGTGTGAAATTTGGTTTTGATATTCATACTAGTTTTTGAGATAGCTCGTTCACAACAATTTGGTAACGCACAGATTAACAACCACACAACCAGACAGACTAACACACCTTTTGACAAAACAATTATTATCTCGAAAAATATAATTTTTTCGATGTTCACTTATTAGGGCTTTTTTGTAGACCGAAATACGATGGTTTTGCTCAATTTTTTTAATCAAAATTGTTTCAGCCGTTTTTGAAATATTTCGAAAAAAACACTTTTTACTTTACCATACAGGGTATGGTCAAGTATTGTAATCGTGCATGAAAAAAGTGTTTTTTTCCTTCTTTTTTTCGAAATATCTCAAAAACGGCTGAAAATATTTCGATCAAGAAAATTGAGCGAAACCATGGCATTTCACTCTACAAAAAAGCTCTAATAAGTGAACATCGAAAAAATTATATTTTTCGACATAATAATTGTTTTGTCAAAATGTCTGTTAGTCTGTCCGTCCGTCCGGTTGTCTGGTTGTCCGTTAGTCTTAGAGTTATCAAATTTTTGTGGACGAGCTAGCTCAAAAACTAGTCTGAATATCGAAACCAAATTTCACACGTAGTTTTGGTCCATTGAGATTAAGAGCTGATTAGATTTTTGGTGCATATCGAAACCAAAATTAAGGGGGGTGGAGGGGGTTAAAAATTAAAAATTTAGGCTCTTGTATCAAACTCAACCAAATTTTGTATGCATAATCAGTGGGACTCGAGAAGTCTAAAAATGCAAAAACAATAATTTTAGAGGCCAGGTTGTATGGTAAAGTCAAGTGGATGGCCACTTCAGAACACATCAGCATATTTTAGTTATTTTTAATTGATTTTTATAGTTTTTATCGTTAACAGATGTTTAAAATAAATGTAATTTTTGTTTTTCATAGGATGAGGAACAAAAAAACTGTTTATTTACGACTTATCAATTGCAACGTTTTGCCACTTTTATTGCATCTTCTTCAGGCTCTTGATAAATAAAGCTCCAAACACTTTGTCATTTTTTTAAGCTCTGCCATTATTATACATACATACACTCGAATACATTTCTATTTTATCATCAACAACTCAAAAATGTGTGTTGAGTGTTTGGAGCTTTATTTATCAAGAGCCTGAATAAGCTGCAATAAAAGTGGCGAAACGTTGCAATTGATAAATCCTAAATAAACACTTATTTTGTTCCTCATCCTCTGAAAAACAAAAATTACATTAATAAATTATGGAACTTAATCACAAAGATGACATTTAAAATAAATAATTAGTATTTTAGTTTGTTGAAAAAAATCTCTCCGGATTTACCCTATGTTGTGCCGTCGAGAATTTTTTCCTTAAATATAAATATAATTATTCTTAAGGGTAATATTTTGGCAACCGGCTTCCCTTTTGATCCTCGATTGTGACTGTTTTACAATTGGTAAGGGATTTTACAACTTCCTGAACATAAAATGTCAAATGGCTCTTAACACATGTCGATTGTAAAAGTCATTTTTGCGTGGGAAATTTCTAGAGAATAAATTTCTAGAAATGGGAGGGCTCAATGATTTTAAGATACGCCCCGCTAATTAAGAATTTGCCCTATCAGAAGTAATTTTAAAATTTCAACTCTTCAGGCAGGTTTGAGTCAGCCAGAGAGTTGGCAGTTGGAAGCTGAAACCCAGTTGGGGTGGTCAGTTGTCAATTGGAGTTGAGAGTCGAGTTTTAAGCTCTCCAGCCATCAGCATGGAGAAATGTAAATTTATAGATAATTAATCAAAAAACCAATATTAAATAATACTCTTTTCTTTAAATACATCTATCCTACTTAAAGTACCATCAAATCAGCTCAGGGCTGAAACAGGTCGAATCGTTTGGGCGCGTTGCCTTTCCTTTCTGCGAAGACCTTCATCGAGATAAATTTACAAATCGTCAACCTTTCTCTGGTCAAGAAGGATTGCAACCAAAAACTTAAAGTGTTGTCGTAACACCTACCTATATTTAAACCACTGTTGTGGGAACTACGAAATGCCTCTCTTGGTTTGATGAACTTTTTATCTCTCTCCAATTTCCGGCCATAAAATTGTTATATCGTTTGTAATTTCTCGCTTTACTCTCGATTGATTGTTTTTATTCCATGTCATCCGACTCTTTATCTATTTGATGAAGATTACCCGAAAGGCATAAAAGTCCAAGTACTGCGATAATTCCTATTTGCCTCACGTGCTTGTTAAGCGCCCACTGGTCTGTCTGTCCCCAAGGGCGGCGGAGTCAATCTCTTGTATAGAGGTCGCTTTTTCTTTCTTTTCTTTTCTTTCTATCAACCGAGAAGCTTTTGCGTTTATCGTGTAACGCAGAGCGTCTCCCAAGACGGCATTTGTTTTGGGTTCGAGCTCGTGCTCTATTGGCTCTGGTGCCTCCAAATGGATATTTTATGATAATCTTGGAAATCATTGTCCTCCCTCAAATGTTAACATTAAATAGATATACGGAATGGGAAAGAGCTCAGTCTGTCTGACTCTTCACCCTTTTCTTTCCTTTCACATGCATCCGCACAAACACTGTTTAGAAAAAGAATCAGTCTTCGGGAAAAAGAAGAAAAGGGGGTGGCTCGAGAGAGCAAACCTCTTGGAAATTAAATCAACAAAACAACATATACAAAAATACTTTATATAAATATTTGTTGATATTTTTTCTTCTACATACCTACTATGTTTGTACAGGGTGAGGCATAAAGATCTACCATATTTTGAAGAAAAAAAAATGAAAAAATTTAATTAGAAGTTTTTTGTTACAATAAAGGTGAAATGACTAAATTGAGAGGGGAAATAATTTTTTTTTAATCCATTAATATTTAATTAGAAATAAATTTATTAAAATTAGCAAATGTAAATTATTACTTTAAAACACACTAATATTTTATTACAAACAAATTTATTAAAATGAGGAAATTTAAATTATTTCAATGGGAAGAGGAGAGAGGAAGGAAGATTAACCAATCGACTTGATTGGGGAATAATGGAATTAAATAATTATCGGAAAAGAGGTTTTTATCTAATTAGATTTTTCCTCTTATTAAAAACACGGACTAAATATGAATAAGGACACTCGATGGTGGAGAAGCAATCTCCGAAATCGAAGCTAAAATACAAGGTATACATTAATTAATGTAAAATAATTGGTTTAATAAAATTTATAAAAAAAAAAAAAAAAAAATTATTTCAATGGGGAGGATGATGGAAAGGATTGGAAACCAATCGACTTGATTGGGGAATAATGGAATTGAAATAATTATCGGAAAAGAGGTTTTTTTATCTAATTAGATTTTTCCTCTTATAAAAAACAAGGACTAAAGATGAATAAGGACACTCGATGGTGGAGAAGTAATCTCCGGAGTCGAAGCTAAAATACAATGTATACATTAATTCATGTAAAATAATTGGTTTAATAAAATTTAAAAAGAAAAAAATTATTTCAATGAATGACGACTATTGACGGGGGGTGGATTGGGGGGGGGAATTTGGGATGGATTAATTAGAAATAAATATTATCGGAAAAGAGGTTTTTTTTATTTAATTAGTTTTTTTCTCTTATTAAAAACAAGGACTAAAAAGATGATCAAGGACAGTCGATGGTGGAGAAGTAATCTCCGAAGTCGAAGCTAAAATACAATGTATACATTAATTCATGTAAAATAATTGGTTCTAATAAAAAAAAAAAAAATATTATTTCAATAACATCTACTGGTAAAGTTTCACTTCACCCGTGGATGAGGCTCACACATATTTTTTTTAAATGTGTTTTAAACATTATAAGACAAAAAAGAGGGGGGGGAGGGGGTCAAAAATGAAAATTCTAGCCCTTTCAACCAAAATTGGTATACATATTTTGTGAGCACCAAAAAGGCTAGAAATGCAAAAACTAACCACCCAAAATACAGGAGAGTGTCAAAAATGTAAATTTTAGCTTTTTCGACCAAATTCATCCAAATTTTGTATATATTGCAGTAAAAACCCGTTTTTTAGTATGAACAGGTTCATACTAGTTAAACCGCGTTTCACTGAATATTTTTCCCAGGTAGCACACAATATCCTCAGAATATTCTAAGAAGATTTAAATGTCCTTAGAATATCCTTAGAATATTCTTAGGATATTGTGGTTACTTGGGTTGTGGCAATTAGAATTTACTTATGTTAGTTGAGTTTGATAGAAAGGTCTAGAATCTTTATTTTTGACCTTCCGCCTCATTTATAGTGTTTATTTTCAAAAAAATTTAAACGAAAATGACAAAAATTAGTAGCAAAGTTGTAGAGGATGTAATTTTTGACATTTTCGTTTAAAATTTTTTGAAAATAAATACCCAAAATGGGGCGGAAGGTCAAAAATGAATATTCTAGACTTTTCCTCAAACTCAACTAACATCAGTAAATTGTAGTTGCCACAAAGGTATTTCTTGAAACGCCTTTTAACTAGTAAGAACCCGTTCTTACTAAAAACGGGTTTTTACTGCAACATATACATATTCTGTGGACCCCCAGAAGGCTAGAAATTCAAAAACTAACCAGCTAAAATGTGAGGAGGGGAGGGTCAAAAATGAAAATTCTAGCCCTTTCCACCAAACTATGTGGTACAAAATTTGGCCCCCTTTTTTTTTGTCTGATATAAGGTTTAAAACACATTAAAAAAAAATTTATTTTATGTTCTTTTCAAAAATAAATTCAGTTTTTTCTAGTTAAATTTTGCTATTTTTAACCGACTTCAAAAAAGGAGGAGGTTCTCTATTCGACTGAATTTTTTTTTTTTTTGTGCCTATGTTACCTCATATCTCCGCCAATTCTGAACCGATTTTGAAAAAAAAATTTGCATTGGGTTCAGTCTAGCTTCCGATTGGTCCCATTTTTTTTTCATAGGTATTAGACCTTTTTTGTTAGATTTGTTCAGGCCTAACTTCTTTGTTTATTAACCGATTTCGATGATTCTTTTTTTATTGGAAAGGGGGTATCTTAGGGATGGCCATATTAATTTGGTCAAGTTCTGATGATAGGATCACTATTAATAACATCACTAAAAAGAGAAAAATAAAAATAATTTTTAAGAAAAAAATAAAAACCGACTTCAAAAAAATTAAATGGAACAAATAAAATACACAAAAGGTATAAAATAATTATTCTATTATTTGGTTACAACTAAACGATGAAATATTAACATGAAATTACTTTTTGAAGTTGGTGCCAAACAAACTATACATATAAGCGAGCGTACCCGCCAAACGTACTAAGTAAGATCCGTCGAGTGCGATTCGTAAAAGGTATATGTTTGGCACCGACTTCAAAAAGTAATTTCATGTTAATATTTCGTCGTTTAGTTGTAACTAAATAAGATAATAATTATTTTATATCTTTTAGTGTATTTTATTTGTTGCATTTAATTTTTTAAAGTCGGTTTTATTTTTTCTTAAAAATTATTTTTATTTTATACCTCTCAAAATGTAGGAGAGATCTTTTTGCCCCACCCTGTATAATAGAGTTTGCAATTCACTCAGCTATTTGGGATACAACGACACGTGAACTAATTTTAATCAATCAATAAATGTTCACGATTACTCATCAGACCAATAACCGCTAATTACAATTATTAACCAACACGAGGCTGATTATTTAACTAGTTTTATTATTAATTTTCATTTCACCCAAATTTGCACACTCTAATTTAGTCTAATGCGGGAGCGAATTTATTTTTCGAATGAGAAATTAATCTAAATCTATATGTTGCAGTAAAACCCTATTTTTTAGTAAGAACGGGTTCTTGTTAAAACGCGTTACACTGAATACCATTGTGACAACTAGAATTTACTGATGTTAGTTGAGTTTGGTCCAAAGGTCAAGAATCCTCATTTTGGGTGATTATTTTCAAAAAATCGGTTGTCTGTAAAGTCGGTTTACTGACGATAGTTGAACGTGACAACGTCATAAGAAAATACCATTCCATCAGTATTTTCTTATGACGTTGTCACTTTCAACTATCGTCAGTAAACCGACTTTACAGACAACCGATTTTTTTCATAAAATTCTTCATTCAGAAAATCATTTTAAATTTACAAAATACTTGAATAAAATTTATTGTTTAAATTTCTACTCGACTGTTAGCATTTAATTTTTGATTTTATTATTTTATAATAATAAATTTTGTATTGACATTATTTCTTTCAGCAAGTAAACTTAATAAAAGTTGTTGTGCAATTAGTTACTTAATTATTTTTGCAAATTTAATTGTAATTTGTTGTAAAAAAGTAATAATTTTGAATAATTTATTATAAGAATAAACTGTGATTAAATTATTGTTCATAAATCTTAAATTTAAAATTTAAAATTTGGAAAGATCATTAAAATTTTTATAACTGTAGCTTTAGAAAGCCCGCCTCAATCTTTGTCGCTCGTTCCGCGCTCTCGCTTGCACTTCAAGCCTTAAATGGAACGCCTCAGAGCGAGGTAACGCCGCATGAGTCATGTTTGTTCGTGCGTGCAGCCGGCTCCATCGAATTATAAGACGTTGTCACGTCAAAAATTTTAAATGAAAATGTCAAAAATTAAATCTTTATTAGAAGAAAAGATGTAGAGAATTTAGATATTTTGTTATTTTAATTTTTAGTACGCAATCCTGAATAATCCTGCTGTTGACGAGAATTCAAAAATAAAACCATAAGTACTATACTTTTGGAGAAAAAAAAATATTTTTCCGGATTTATGTTTATAAAAAATGTTCATCTGCTTTTTTTCTAATTTAATTGATTAAAAATCGACTTTTAAATCCCACAAACGTATTTTTCTATATTAGAATTTGGCAATTTAATTGATGAACTCAAAAATTGTTAATTAATTAAAAAAAAATATACGGTATTTATTTATATACATTAGGGTGACCAGATCTCATAGGGGGAGGAAAAAAATGTCGGAATCTTTTACTCCCAAACTGGCTCCTACTGGTATCAGGTCACGTTTTTGGGGTCAAATGCTGTTGTAACTCTGTTTGACTTAAAAGAACAACAATTATGTTTAGAATATAAATTTTAAAGAACAACATTAGCTTTCTTTTGAGATATTAAGCGTGTTTCTATTATTTACCGTTCTGGTGTTATGGTTCCATATGTCAGCTTTTTGGCCAAAAATTTTCAAACTTGGAGCGACGAGCGGCACGGGTTAACGTCGTTTAATCCAGCTCAAATTCCGGCTATCTTAATATCTGAAAAGGGGAATCGTTTTGTGGGGTCCAGACGAACAAAATTCCGACATCGATTTTTTGTGGTCACCCTAATATACATATGTAGGGGGCGAGATAAACTTTTTACAATTCATCCCGGCGCTAGCACCCATTTGTAGGGGCTGGTTTCACCCCCTTGGCCCATAGGGGTGAAATAACACACGTATTTATTCTTTAAATATATATTTATTTACAAAAAGGGGGGTAATACATTTTCGTGTCTAGGGGTCATCGTCAAAACATCTTAAAACATCATTAATTAATACATCGTTATTGGTTACTTAAATCAACAACCATCTTTAAGCAAATCCCGTATTGAACTGACTGGCTTCCAGTTGCAACTCAAATTACCCTCAGCAGCAACACATACACATACACACATGCATATGAGTGTCAGCCGACACAAGTTGTCATAATATTATTTATTACCGAAAGCTTTTAGCCGGGCACAATGGCTCGCTAAAAAGAAAGAATGCAGCCTCACAGCCTAGATAGACAGCTGGCAAACACGTGAATGATCTTAAACTGAAATTAAGAAAATTCACTTAATTAAATACTTAATTAAACAATTAATTTCCCACATATATATACACATAATCTGTGAGTCACTATAAGGCTTGAAATGCAAAAACTGGGTGAGGGGGCGGAGCGATGGTGGAGGTCATGGTGGGGGTGATGTGGGAGGTACAGTGATGGAGGGGTACGGGGAGGGCGAGGAAAGTGGTTTCGGGGGTGGGCCGAAATTGGGGTGGCGTGGGAGTGTAGGTGGGGGTAGGGTGGAGGGGTGCAGGAGGTGGGGTCAAGTGGTGGTGGTCCGGGGGACGAGTGGGGGGTTCGGGGATTAATATATAGTTTTTAACTGAAGCAAAAGTTACCGAGCATCGCTCGGTGGCCAGGTACTGGTTTTTGAAGACGTAACATACACGCAAAAAAACAATAATAATGGTTCGTTTCCAATAATTTTTGGTATAGAAAGAACCGAGGGGTGAACCGCGATTGGAATTATGTGGAATTATTTTGGAATTCTTTAGATAATGTCTCTTCATCTATTGTCTTCTACTTGGAATTGAAAGTGGAAGTGGAAGTAGGTGTACAAGATATTAGGTCGCGGTTCACCCCTCGGAAAGAACCCTAACATGCTCTACTCTTAGTTTTATTGAAAAATATTTCCAAATTTTATTTAAATTTGTAATTGACCTTCATCAAGTTGAGAGAAATATTTATCTTTTGTTGCAATGTCAATGTTTATACTGGAGAAAATTCCCCGTTCAAAGTTATTATCTTTGATTAATAACAAGAAATAATTGTGCACTGATGTGTTATTTAAAATAATATGTATAGTATAGAATAAACAGACGGTTCGGTATAATATGAATAATGTTTTTAGAAAATTCTCCATGATCTAAATTTTCATTGTAAGCTCGCCTTTGTCATATCAGTATAATTTGAAAATACGCTTAGTATCAAGGTATTGTCGTTACTAAGGGCTTGAGAAGTTGTATATTTTTGTTAAGATTTGTTTGAATGTAAAGAAAAGTTGAAAACTAGAATTTCAAGACTACGAGTCCCATCTCAATTGGCCCACCAATATTTTTTCTTTTTAAATAAAATTATGCTAATTTACGGTAAATTTAATTTAGATATTTATTTGTATTATCATTTGGAACAACATTTTAAACAATTTAAAACATTTTATCGTAACATTTAACATAAAATTATTTTTTAATTGTTAAAAACAAGGAAAACATACAAAATCGGAAAACCTGTGACGTCGCCTTTATTTTTAATTACGGCTTGAATTCTGTTGGGCAACGTACTTATTAAGTTTTGACACTCATCTTGAGTGAAAGTGTCCAGAATATTTTGAAGTTTGTGTTTTAATTCGACTACGTTTCTAGCTGGTTGTATTCGTAATAGCTTTTTCATTCCGTGCCAAAGAGTTTCTATTGGTGACAAGTCGGGACTGTTTGCCACTCACTCCAAAAGTGGAACATTATGATCTTGATGTATGGCAGGCCGCCCCGTCTTGTTGGAACACAAAATTATTATTATTCTGCAATGAATCTGCCATTAAAGACTGGAAGTAACGATTTTATTTAAATCTCCAAATATTTATTGGTGTTCACAATTCCATCAATGAAGTGAAGTTTTTCAGCACATCTAGCAGACATTGAACCCCATACCATAACTGAAGCAGGAAATTTTACTTTCTTTTTTAAACAATCTGAATTGAAAGCTTCATTTTTCTGACGAATAACTCTGCTTCGATTGTCCCCAACACAAACTTCAAAACGTGACTCATCACTCCAATGGACACTATTCCATTCATCACTCGTCCAATTAATGTGACTTTTAGCCCATTTAAGACGGTTTTTCTTTTGTTATAATGTCAAGAGTGGCTTTTCTTTCGCCTAAAAAAAATTAGTAAAATTACAAAAAAAAAATTTTGAATGAGTTGCAATAAAATTACCTTGTAAGTTTTAAAACCTAACTTAAGGGCTTCTCTATGGCACGTGGATCTTGAAACACTTCGCTCCACAGCATCGCTCCAAAGAACAGATAATTCACCATAGTTCGAAAACTTATTTTTTCTAATAATCTTCTTCAATGCCCGTCTATCAGCATCTGATATTTTGGATTTCGACGCATACCGAGATCTTGTAGCTGTTGTACCCGTTGTTTTATAAACTCAAATAATATTTCTGACAGTAAACTTTGATAAATTAACTAGATCGCCAATTTCCGCGTTTGATTTTCTCTTTTTAAATAAATTGATAATAATTGAGCGAATTTTCATCAACAACCTTTTCGCGAGTCATTTTTACTAATAATAAACAAAACAGACTTTCTTTTGTTGGAAAAAGGCAAAGCCTACTTGATTATTTCACATATTCAAAAATTCTTAAAAAGAAAAAATTCGTGATAAGCAAAGAACTAACTATTTTTTATATAAAAATATTTTCTGATCATAATGTTCCACTTTTGGAGTGGATGGCAAACAGTCCCGACTTGTCAACAATAGAAACTCTTTGGCACACAATGAAAAAGCTATTACGAATACAACCAGCTAGAAACGTAGTCGAATTAAAACACAAACTTCAAAATATTTGGGATACTTTCACTCAAGATGAGTGTCAAAACTTAATAAGTACGTTGCCCAAAAGAATTCAAGCCGTAATTAAAAATAAAGGCGACGTCACACAGTGGTAAAGGTTGATTTTGTATGTTTTCCTTGATTTTAACAATTAAAAAATAATTTTAAGTTAAATGTTACAATAAAATGTTTTAAATTGTTTAAAATGTTGTTCCAAATGATAATAAAAATAAATATTTAAATTAAATTTACCGTGAATTAGCATAATTTTATTTAAAAAGAAAAACTATTGGTCGGCAAATTGAGATGGGACGCGGATCGTATATTAAAAAACAAAACAAAACAATTATGTTCAGGAGCGTCGTAAATTGCCCTATCCCTTGTTCAAGGTTAATCGTTGTGATATGCAACACCTTCTATATAAGTTAATGTGCCTGTATGAATGAGTGTTCAGAGAAGAATTAATTAAATTAATCTTAAGAAATTCAAAGAGAAATTCAAAGATGTTTTTATAAAGCGAAATTTAGAGAATACTTAGCGAGACTACTGTTTTATAATATAATTATTTATATTATAATTATATTTGAATTTCTTAAGATTAATTTAATTAATTTAATAATTTTCTATATTTGTATAAATATACTAGAAAAACAAATTTACTTATAATTTGTTAAAAATTCCGTTGAGTGGATTTGCTCGCGAGTTTACTCCGCGGATTTCTAAATTAATTCAGAGAAGAGTTGACCATTAGGTTGCATACCCTAGCTTTCGCAGGCGTTCCCACTTGCCTCTATAAGTTTATGATCTGGGATAAAGATAAATAATTATTTTTAATTATGTCTACTCTTATTAAACGAGCAAAAATTGTATATATATTTATTTGTTTGTATCTTAGTTCTATTTTGAAAACGGCTCTAGCGATTTTGATGAAACAAATTCTATTGACAAATTTTGAGGATGAGAAAACAATCTGGCTAGATCTGGACCTCGGTAAAATTTCATCTTAATTGATCTTTTCTTAATTAAAGTAATTATTTAAAGATGAAAACCTCAATAAAAAAAGTTTGTTTACATTTTTTTCAATTATCTTTTATTTATTAATTGGTTTTTTGATTTTAAAACCCACTAATAGGTTATAGCAAATATTAATATATTTTTTGTTTGTCTTTAATTAACAGATGTGGGAGGGATTGATTAGACCAATCGACTTGATTGGGGAATAATGGAATTGAAATAATTATCGGAAAAGAGGTTTTTTTATCTAATTAGATTTTTCCTCTTATTAAAAACAAGGACTAAAGATGAATAAGGACACTCGATGGTGGAGAAGTAATCTCCGTAATCGAAGCAAAAAATACAATGTATACATTAATTAATGTAAAATAATTGGTTTAATAAAATTTATAAAAAAAAAAAAAAAAATTAACAGATGTCTAAATCATAACAAAACAGGTGTGTTTACAAATAAAGTGGTTGAAGTGGCTTTTTTATATATAACTTGGAAACAAATCTTATTTAATTTTATGTTTTTATACCTACGATTATTTTTTTATTATTATTTTCCTATTTTTTTTTATAATGTTTATCGATATGAACGAATGTGGGCAAATTGGTGTAGGAGTAAACAAATAATATGAGGACCATTAGAAAGCTAGAAATTCAAAAACTGGATGCGGGGTGGGGTGGATGTGGGAGGTGAAGGAGGTGGGGTGTAGTTGTGGGGGGTCCGGGGTTGCAGTGGTGGAAGGCGAGGTGCGTGGTTTCGGGAGGGGGAAGGGGGGCAGGGGCGTGTACTATATATATTTGTATTTTTTTTAATTTGGTCCAGGTAATTGTATACAATATTAGTTAATAATGCGAATGTTTTAAGTAATCATAAAAGATCGACGATCAAGGACTCCAGAGCTGGTACTTTAAGGCTCTTTCACTTCTCAATTCCACCTGTTTACTCTATTTATTCTAGTGAGATAAACAATTTCAAAAGGCCATTCTATCTCTCTTTTCAAGAATAGTGCTCGTCATTTTTACGAAATTTCATCTTAATTGATCTTTTCTTAATTAAAGTAATTATTGATAGATGAAAATCTCAATAAAAAAGTTTGTTTACATTTTTTAAATTATCTTTTATTTATTAATTGTTTTTTTTTAAATTTAAAACCCACTAATAGGTTATAGCATATTTTAATATATTATATTAGGAATTTTTTGTTTGTTTTTAATTAACAGGTGTCTAAATCATAACAAAACAGGTGTGTTTACAAATAAAGTGCTTGAAGTGGCTTTTTTTATATAACTAGGAAACAAATCTTAATTAATTTTATGTTTTTATTTCAGATCCTACACGATTAATTTTTTTATTATTATTTCCCTATTTATTTTTTTATAATGTTTATCAATATGAACGAATGTGGGCAAATTGGTGTACGAGTAAACAAATAATATGAGGACCATTAGAAAGCTAGAAATGCAAAAACTGGTTCCGGGGTGGTGTGAATGTGGGAGGTGTGTGGTTTCGGGGGGGGGGGGTCAGGGGGCGTGTACTATATATATTTGTATTTTTTTTAATTTGGTCCAGGTACTTGTATACAATATTAGCTAAAATGCGAATGTTTTAAGTAATCATAAATGATAGACGATCAAGGACTCCAGAGCTGGTACTTTAAGGCTCTTTCACTTCTCAATTCCTCCTGTTTACTCTATTTATTCTTGTGAGATAAACAATTTCAAAAGGCCATTCTATCTCTCTTTTCAAGAATAGTGCTCGTCATTTTTACGAAAGCAACGTGAGCCCTCTTAAGATTTGCTTTTATGAAGACATTAATAGAGAGAGGGAGAAAAGACGCTCATAAAAGAGACGAGAACGCTTGAAATGAAACCATCAAGTTATAATTTGAACAGATATTCAAATAATACAAGAAAACTAATCTTATCTGTCAATTCGGAGAAGGAACAAGGAAGATTGTTAGTTGCCGCCGAGAGAATGAAAGAGGGTTGATTTTCTTTTCCAGCCAATCAGCTCTGCTTTGGAGAAAGTCACTCGTGTAGATAGAAACGTTTCCAGTTCAATTCGTTTTGATAACGAGAGAATTGGGAATTTTTAGAATTTGGTCTTATCGAAAATATGAATGTCAAATATTAATAAGAAAAAATATTCTAATGCAATTGGATGTTGATGAAAGCAGTCCACGGTGGTTGTAAAAAAATAAGACTATAGAGGTTTTATTATTTTACATTTATTTGTTAAAACCGACGTTTCGGAGATTTATTCTCTCCTTCTTCAGGGTAACAAAAAGTCACTGAAAGTAGTTCAAAACATAATTACTTTCTGTCTCCTTTGACAATGCCAAAAAAACATTATAAAAATTTTTTTGCATCTCGAATAGAAAATAAAGTAACAAGCAAAAATATTCTGTTCGTTTTGCAACGTTTAACAATTATTTCAAATAATTATTACAATTTTAACAAGCTTCTTTTTTTACTTTACCATACAGGGTATGGTCAAGTATTGTAATCGTGCATTAAAAAAGTTTTTTTTTTCTTATTTTTTTCGAAATATCTCAAAAACGGCTGAAACTATTTTGATTAAAAAAAATGAGCAAAACCATGTCATTTTGCTCTACAAAAAAGCTCTTATAAGTGAACATCGAAAAAATTATATTTTTCGAGATAATAATTGTTTTGTCAAAATGTCTGTTAGTATGTGCGTTACCAAAAATGTGTGGACGAGCTAGCTCAAAAACTAGTGTGAATATCGAAACCAAATTTCACAAGTAGTTTTGGTCCATTGGGATTAAGAGCTGTTTGATTTTTAGTGCATATCGACCCAAAATTAAGAGGGGTTGAGGGGGTTAAAAATTAAAAATCTAGGCTATTTGAGCAAACTCAACCAAATTTTGTATGCATAATCAGTGGGCCCCCAGAAGTCTAAAAATGCAAAACTAACCGCCCAAAATGGCGAGGGGAGGGGGGTCAAAAAATCAAAATATAGGCCCTTGTACCAAACTCAACCAAATTTTGTATACATAATCAGTGGGCCCCAGAAGTCTAAAAATGCAAAACTAACCCCCTTCTCTACATGATTATAAATAATTTTATTAAATATTAAATATAAGTGACGGGCCAGGTTGTATGGTAAAAGTCAAGTGGATGGCCACATCAGAACACGTCAGCTAATTTTTATTTATATCAATATTTTAATATGATAATTGATACATGTGTAGTTTTTTTTTTAGTTTTAAAAATGTTTATTAAGCTAAGAAAAAAAATATGTATAAGCCTCATCCACATTAGGTCACTTTTTAGCCGTAGATGTTATTGAAATAATACATTTTATTGAAGCAATTACTTTATATGGATTAACATATACATTTTAATTGAGCTTTGACTTCGGAGATTACTTCCCCACCATCGACTGTTCTTGATCTTCTCGGACTTGCGATAATGTTTTTAGTCCGTGTTTATAATAAGAGGAATGAATAATTGACGAAATAAAAAAACATATTTGCCGTTATTTATAAAAAATAAGCTGACGTGTTCTGATGTGGCCATCCACTTGACTTTACCATACAACCTGGCCCCTCACTTATATTTAATATTTTTTTTATTTTTATTTATTTAATGTCACCGGGAACAAAGCCCATTTAGACAGCACATAAGTAAAGTATATTTAATATTTAATAAAATTATTTATAATCATGTAGGGAGGGGGTTAGTTTTTGCTTTTTAGACTCCTGGGACCCACTGATTATGTGTACAAAATTTGGTTGAGTTTGGCAAATGGCCAAGATTTTCATTTTTGACCCTCCGCCCCTCCCCCTCCATTTTGGGAGGTTAGATTTTGCATTTTTAGACTTCTGGGGTCCCACTGATTATGCATACAAAATTTGCTTGAGTTTGGTAAATGGCCAAGATTTTCATTTTTTGACCCTCCGCCCCCCCCCCCTATTTTGGGCGGTTAGATTTTCCATTTTTAGACTTCTGGGGGTCTACTGATTATGCATTCAAAATTTGCTTGAGTTTGGTAAATGGCCAAGATTTTCATTTTTTGACCCTCCCCCCCCCCACATTTTGGGCGGTTAGGTTTTGCATTTTTAGACTTCTGGGGGTCTACTGATTATGCATACAAAATTTGCTTGATTTTGGTAAATGGCCAAGATTTTCATTTTTGACCCTCCGCCCCTCCCCCCATTTTGGGAGGTTAGATTTTGCATTTTTAGACTTCTGGGGTCCCACTGATTATGCATACAAAATTTGCTTGATTTTGGTAAATGGCCAAGATTTTCATTTTTGACCCTCCGCCCCTCCCCCCCCATTTTGGGAGGTTAGATTTTGCATTTTTAGACTTCTGGGGGTCCACTGATTATGTATACAAAATTTGGTTGAGTTTGTTTTAACGACCTAGATTTTTAATTTTTAACCCCCCCTCGACCCCCCTTAATTTTGGATCGATATGCACCAAAATCTAATCAGCTCTTAATCTCAATTGACCAAAACTACGTGTGAAATTTGGTTTCGATATTCACACTAGTTTTTGAACTAGCTCGTCCACAAATTTGATAACGCACAGACTAACAGACATTTTGACAAAACAATTATTATCTCAAAAAATATAATTTTTTCGATGTTTATTTATTAGAGCTTTTTTGTTGAACAAAATGCCATGGTTTTGCTCAATTTTTTTAATCGAAATAGTTTCAGCCGTTTTTTTAGATATTTTGAAAAAAAAGATGGAAAAAAAACACTTTTTTCATACGTGATTACAATATTTGACCATACCCTGTATGGTATAGTAAAAAGGAAAGAATCAGAGAAAAATGATAATGCTATGATGAAAGATGAGCGTTAGGTCTTGTAGAGTTCCAATATCAGGGGGTTTAGACTAGTTTGTGTCTTTTGTTTGAACCGATTGGTAATGTCGCTTAGGTTGTCCAACAATCTCTGCATTCCTAGACCGACTAGGCTAATTTCGTTCGATGTTCCGCGAAAGGGTAGTGTAATGATGCGTAGTGTCCTGGACAAGGGCGGATCCAGGGGGGGGGCGGAGGGGGCGATCGCCCCCCATAGAGGCTCGTGCCTGGCAAAAAAATTTGTAAAAAAAAAACAAAAAAACTTTTATTTTTTTTTAAAATTTTAAAATTGAAAATAAATTTGTGTGTGGCGCTCTACTACCCCCCCCCCCCCCCGCTTGGACAATTCAATCGCGACACACTTCCGAGATAAAAAGTAGATCTTATATACATCGGGCACCTTGGATACATTCGCCCCCCCCCCCCATAAAAAATTCCTGGATCCGCCCTTGGTCCTGGATGGGTACTTTATTGCACCTGCCTAGTATTGATAAAGAATTAAATTTCGTGTTGCCAAAAATATGTATTTATATATTTGATTAAACTATTTAAATAATATAATAAATTAGTCGATAATACACATGACATGATAATTCAATAAAAATATTCAGCTTTTGAAATGTGTTTTAAAACATGATTTAATGAACACATCGATGTTGTAACATAGTTTTGTGACAACAGAATTATATATCAAAACTTTATTTCAACAATATTACTACATCTCCGTCCCTTTGTTTAATATTTCGTTACATTTTGAATTATTTTAATTAAAAATACATCTGTTAATTCCATGACAAGTTTCGTTTAATATTAAAATATATATATATAGGTTTTTAATAGTTTCATTTTGAAATGATATATTATTGTTAATAAAAATGTTTAATTTAGGTTCTATAGGCAAATAAACGCAATTATAAATAAAAAAATACAACATGCAGATGGTGTATGAATATTTATAATAAATGTAAGATTATATTGGTTATTAATTCTAATAATTAAAATATGAAACATATTGATTTAGAATATAAATATACTACCTACCCATAAATATATTTATTTCCATTTTTAACCGACTTCAAAAAAGGAGGAGGTTCTCTATTCGACTGAATTTTTACTTTATCCAATGCGAAGCATGGGAGAAAGTATTGTAATCGGTCGCGCGGCAAGCGCGACTTCAACGGGTCCTCAGGTAAAGACTACGGAACCCATGAACTCAATTAAGGTCACAAATTGAAGTATTCAATGAGATTGAATTTTAGCACGTGGCGGTTTTGCCAAAAGTTACCTGGAATCTCGTCGAGAGGCCAAAAAGTGCCATTTTTTTTGGAAGTGCGTGGGGATGGATGGATGGATGGATGGATGGATGGATGGATGGATGTATGTGTGTGTTATCGTTTATTTCGTCCACGATTTTTTCCACACCTTTGCACCGATTGAAATGAAATTGAAAACCTACCATCATTTTAACAAAATGAAGCGCTGATTAGTTTTTGGTACATATCGGCCCACAAACATTAGTATTATACAACATTATTTATTTCAGTATTTTTTTAGTTTTTTCTAAATATCTTTAAAATGACTTAACCAATTTTGATGAAATTAAATATCCTAATTAAGTACCTTGGGGCCGACAAAAAAGGTTAAATAAAGTTTTTAGTAATATTATATTTTAAAGTACTTTACTCTAAAGTAAGATTTTTGAATTCTTTAAAATTTTTTCATTTGATCTGTTTATGGTAATATAGGATTCATTTAACCTAACTAAGTAAGAGTGGATAGGCTTTTCTCTGTGAAATGCTAAAAATTTGGGAGGAAAATTTATAAGTAACCATAGCAACTGCGTTCTTTTCTTATCCGTTACCTTTATAGAGGAATCGACTTAAAACCAAAAATAGCGATTGATTCTCATCTAGTACTTGAGGAATAACCATTCTATATTGGAATTTTGACGTTTCGGTTTTTATTGGTAACCATTGCTGAAGACATAGAGGAATCGAGTTAAAATCAAAAATATTGATTGATTCTCATCTAGTACTTGAGGAATAACCATTCTATATTGGAATTTTTGACGTTTCGGTTTTTATTGGTAACCATTGCTGAAGACATAGAGGAATCGAGTTAAAATCAAAAATATTGATTGATTCTCATCTAGTACTTGAGGAATAACCATTCTTGTATTGGAATTTTGACGTTTCGGTTTTTATTGGTAACCATTGCTGAAGACATAGAGGAATCGAGTTAAAATCAAAAAGACTAAATTCTTTTTTGGTAAACAACTCAAACTTGAGTTGTTTACCAAAAAAGACTCAAGTTTGCGTTGTTTACCAAAAAAAGACTCAAGTTTGAGTTGTTTACCATAAAAGAATTTAGTCTTTTTGATTTTAAGTCGATTCTTCCACGTTTTCAGTAGAGGTTGCCATTAATAGTCAAAACATCAAAAATGGAATGCAATAAGGTTATTCCTCTAGTATTAGATAAGAATTGATCGTTATTTTTGATTTTAAGCCGTTTCCTCCATGTCTTCAGCAATGGTTACCAATAATAATTGAAGCGTCAAAAATCTAATGTAGAATTGTTATTCCTCGAGTATTAGATGAGAATCGATGGCTATTTTTGATTTTAAGTCGATTCCTCCATGTCTTCAGCAATGGTTACTAATAATAACCGAAACTTCAAAAATCCAATGTAGAATGGTTATTCCTCGACTATTAAATGAGAATCGATCATTATTTTTGAATTAAAGTCAACATGAACTGCAAATTGCAAGTGATATCTGATTAATAATAAAGGAATAAACATATTATTTTTTATTGTTAAAGGATAAATAATTAATATATCCAGTACACACCAAGCCAGCAAAACATATTAATATTTCAAATGAATTTGGATAAAGTTTAGCAACGATCCGTTGCAGTTTTATTTTTAGGTGTGACTATGTTATCTAATATCTCCGCCAATTGCTAACCGATTTTGAAAAAAAAATTGCATTGGGTTCAGTCTATCTTCCGATTGGTCCCGTTTTTTTTTCATTGGTATTAGACCTTTTTTGTTAGGTTTGTTCAGGCCTAACTTATTTGTTTATGAACCGATTTCGATGGTTCTTTTTTTATTGGAAAGGAAGTATCTTAGGGATGGTGCCATATTAATTTAGTCAAGTTCTGATGATATGATCAACGACGAAATAACGTAAATCTCCAATTCTTATGACCAAATAATCGAAATTATAATAAATAAAATCTTTTATAAAAAAAAAAATCTCAAAATATTCATTTAAAACCCCCAAACGTTTCGAGAGAATTTCTATATTTATGATTTGAATTTTATTTTCATTTTCTGATTCATTCGCCCGACCCTTTCTCTTACGAGATGCATGCAAGGTATTATATTAAGTCACTATTAATAACATCACTAAAAAGAGAAAAATAAAAATAATTTTTAAGAAAAAAAATAAAATGTAACAAATAAAAATACACTAAAAGGTATAAAATAATTATTATCTTATTTAGTTACAACTAAACGACGAAATATTAACATGAAATTACTTTTTGAAGTCGGTGCCAAACATATACCTTTTATGAATCGCACTCGACGGATCTTAATTAGTACGTTTGGCGGGTACGCTCGCTTATAGGTATAGTTTGTTTGGCACCGACTTAAAAAGTAATTTCATGTTAATATTTCGTCGTTTAGTTGTAACTAAATAAGATAATAATTATTTTATACCTTTTAGTGTTTTTTATTTTATTTTTGACTTCCTATTATTTTATTTGTTGCATTTAATTTTTTTGAAGTCAGTTTTATTTTTTTTTATAAAAATTATTTTTTAGGGTTATGAACAAATAAGAAATGAAACCTGATGGTCTCGATGCAATGTGTAAGAAAAAATGTTTTTTGTTATGTTGTTAAATAATTATAATAAATTATATTAACTCGATATTTTACAGAGTAGCAGCTTTTGAATAATAGTAAACAATAAATTATGTCCAATCTGTTAAAATGTCTTAAATTAAGAATTCCCCTAATATATTTGACTGCTTTTATTAATGTTTTGTTTTTTATTTTTTTCAGGTAAGAGCATGAAATTTTTGTGGCCATTTCATTCTATGTAAGTAGACAGATATTTATCTAAGAATTTCCCATTATGTTAACACTTAAAAAGTCTGGGTGAAAAAAATTGCACTAAAACTCTAGTTGGGTCTGAGAAACCTAATGCAAAAAATAAGATTTTAGTACAAATATTTACATTTAATTGCCATATAAGTTAATTGCATCATTACAAGGTACATACCATACATACATGTGTAATTTATTTTGTACAGTCTGAGCATATTAGTTGATAATTTATCTTCATTGTCATCACTCAGAGTATAGTCATCCTCCAGCAGAAGCAGGATTTCCGGACAGGAAGACCGGGAGAAAGCTCACAGAAATTGTTCACTTCAATAAAAAAAATAATTTTTAAGAAAAAAAATAAAAACCGACTTCAAAAAATTAAATGCAACAAATAAAATACACTAAAAGGTATAAAATAATTATTATCTTATTTAGTTACAACTAAACGACGAAATATTAACATGAAATTACTTTTTGAAGTCGGTGCCAAACTAACTATACCTATAAGCGAGCATACCCTCCATACGTACTAAGTAAGATCCGTCGAGTGCGATTCATAAAAGGTATATGTTTGGCACCAACTTCAAAAGTAATTTCATGTTAATATTTCGTCGTTTAGTTGTAACTAAATAAGATAATAATTATTTTATACCTTTTAGTGTATTTTATTTGTTGCATTTAATTTTTTGAAGTCGGTTTTTATTTTTTTCTTAAAAATTATTTTATTTTTTCTCTTTTTAGTGATGTTATTAATAGTGATACTATCATCAGAACTTGACCAAATTAATATGACACCATCCCTAAGACACCCCCTATCGGATAAAAAAAGAACCATCGAAATCGGTTCATAAACAAAGGGGTTAGGTCTAAACAACCCTAATAAAAAAGGTCTAATACCTATGAAAAAAATACGAAAAAATGGGACCAATCGGAAGCTAGACTGGACCCAATGCAAAAAAAATTTTCAAAATCGGTTGAGAATTGGCGGAGATATGAGGTAACATAGGCACAAAAAAAAAAAAAAAAAAAAAAAAAAAAAAAAATTCAATCGAATAGAGAACCTCCTCCTTTTTTGAAGTCGGTTAAAAATAAGCAGACGTGTTCTAATGTGACCATCCACTTGACTTTCCCATACAACCCGGCCCCTAAAATTATTTATAATCGTGTAGGAGGCGGGTTAGTTTTTGCATTTTTATACTTCTGGGGTCCCACTGATTATGTATACAAAATTTGGTTGAGTTTGATCAAATGGCCTAGATTTTTAAATTTTAACCCCCCTCCACCCCCTTAATTTTGGATCCATATGCACTAAAATCTAATCAGCTCTTAATCTCAATGAACCAAAACTACGTGTGTAATTTGGTTTCGATATTCCCACTAGTTTTTGAGCTAGCTCGTCCACAAAATTTGGTAACGCACAGACTAACAGACATTTTGACAAAACAATTATTATCTCAAAAAATATAATTTTTTCGATGTTCGCTTTTTTGGGCTTTTTTGTAGAGCGAAATACCATGGTTTTGGTCAATTTTTTTAATCAAAATAGTTTCAGCCATTTTTGAGATATTTCGAAAAAAAGAAGGAAAAAAAACACTTTTTTCATGGACGATTACAATACTTGACCATGTATGGTAAAGTAAAAAGAACACTAACGTAAACGCTCTGGTGGGGTTTCACACACACAGACTGCTCCTAACTGTCAGGCAGCACTGAATAAATTCAAAGTAATGCCACCTGCAAAGTCGTCTTGGGGCTAAAAGAGAATACCAAAATCGGCAAAGCCTTATATTGTCCAGTTTGGAAGGGATATGAAGATAAAGATAGCATGGGTCTGTCAGACCCCACGAGAACAGTTAAGGGTTAAACAAGATTCAATTTTACTTTCATGTCTCTCTAGTTTTATCATAAGAAATACTCTAACATGTTGAAAGTTGAATAATCAAAACACCAGAACATTGTTTTATAAAATAAAAAGAAGTAATAATATATCAAGTGTTTAATTTTTTAATACGAAACTATACCACTGTTTTGTAATTATTCCATTTCATTGAAGGAGACAATAAAAGAGTGTGTCTTCTGCTGGAATTATAAATTTTATTTATTTATAACGAGACTATAGTTTCGAGGGCTTTGCCCTCTTCATCAGTCTATTACAATGTATTCACAGGAATAAAATTTATAATTCCAGCAGAAGACACACTCTTTTATTGTCTCCTTCAATATATAAAAATTCTGCTACTCTCGGCAAAAACTTTCAATTTATTATTCCATTTCAATTAAATAGAGATAAGAGTTGAGCAAGAATAACTGTGTAGGAAAGCTCCTTCAAAATAAAAATCAATAGGCGAAAGAAAAAGTAGTGCGCTTGTCCCTCAAGCTTACTGCAACTCAGATTAAAACTAGGAAAAAATGTGCTCCAACTTTATCAATTAATTGACTAAAAAAACATATTTGTTTTGTGATTTAGAAGTTTTAAATTTACTATTTCTATTCATATTTTATAAATCTAATTACCCCGTATTCTCTTAGCTTATGTTTATTTTTTTAATCATCCTTTTTTATAATTATTTGCTTCTGTATAACTAACGTGACCAATTATTTTTGGCTCAAAAGGAGTACGCAGGCCTCGCGAGATTGCCTCTCAAATCTGGTTCGAGGAAAATTCACCAACCACAAATCATCGACGACAATTTATCGAAAATGTCGATGAGCTGATCGTCGACCAATAGGGCTTCGGTCTATTGCCTATTCGTGATTTGCCTAGTCGATGAATTATTTTTGATGAATTATTGTCGATGAATTATTGTCGATGAATTATTTTTGATGAATTATTGTCGATGAATTATTTTTGATGAATTATTGTCGACGAATTATTTTTGATAAATTATTGTCGATAAAATATTTTTGATGAATTATTGTCGATGAACTATTTTTAATGAATTATTGTCGATGAATTATTTTTGATGAATTATTGTCGATGAATTATTTTTGATGAATTATTGTCGATGAATTATTTTTGATGAATTATTGTCGATGAATTATTTTTGATGAATTATTGTCGATGAATTATTTTTGATAAATTATTGTCAATGAATTATTTTTGATGAATTATTGTCGATGAATTATTTTTGATAAATTATTGTCGATAAATTATTTTTGATGAATTATTGTAGATGAATTATTTTTGATGAATTATTGTCGATGAATTGTGGTCGATGAATTTTCCGGATCCCCTCAAAACTGTCGGAATATTTCTGAGCCGAGAGCCGAATGACGTTTTTTTAGGTCTCGTATTTTGTTTGACGATAAATGAAGACGATAAATTATTATAATTGGTCGTCTTCATTTTTCTAATCTTCTACAATCGACTATATTTTTTTAAAAGAATATAAAAATAGATACATTAGTAATACTAATATTTTGCAACGTCCTAAATTGGGGTTCGGTTTTTAAGAGGCTAGTCGATAGAGAAGTTTCATCCCTTCTGAAAATCGGCTGAAAGATTTTATTTTTGATTTGATTGAGGGGGCAACTCAAGAGCTGTCGGATCTGCTTTGCATTTAAATTTGCGGATGCAAGTTTCCCTCTCTCCCAAACCAAATCCTTGAAATAGACCCGTGACTCTATATACTGTATATGTTGCAGTAAAAATATGTTTTTAGTAAGAATGGGTTATTACTAGTTAAAACGCGTTTCACTGAATATCTTGTGGCAACTAGAATTTACTCATGTTGGTTGAGTTTGGTTTAAAGGTCAAAAATGAAGATTCTAGACCTTTAAACTAAACTCAACCAACATCAGTAAATTCTAGTTGCCACAAGGGATTCAGTGAAACGCGTTTTAAGGAGGTTCTTTCGCGACAATCCACGCCAAAAGTTTTAGCCTCTTAACCACTCTATAAATATGAAAGGAACTAAAATTTTAGGGTATTTTTTCTTTACCTGACTGTCCACTCACACTACGAAATCTCTATATAGATACACACATACTTGCCGGTCGTTTCCAAACCATTGTGCTTATATCCCTTCCACTAAAAATAGTCGCCCAAATATGTTTGTTTTTTTGTTTTTTATCAAAACTACGTGGTAAGTAATTTCGATTTTTTTTTAAGTTACTCCGAATATATTATTCTAACAAATATTAGTTTTTCATCAAGATGGTGATAGTTCTTCAATGAAAAAAAATTAAATAATTATCATATCCCCACCCTTTTCCTATCTACTCTATGTTAAAAATGTCATTTTTAATTGCAATTATTTCATGTTTGGTGTGGTAGATCGTTTTCAAATTTTAACAGTATGTGTATTATACTTTTAATGACTCATATTCCAAGTTTCAAAGACTTCTTGAATTTTTGCATTTGTGAAAGAACTACCTTAACTAGTAAGAACCCGTTCTTACTAAAAACGTATTTTTATTGCAACATATATAAGTATAAAAAATAAAAATAAAATTAAGCTGTCAGTGATGCTGCCGAAAGAGAATTTTTGAGGATCTTAAATAAAATTGGGAAGAATTAAAAAATAAATAATGAAGTCTATGTTATAAATTTAAAAATTCAGTTTGAGCTGTTTATTGAAATTTTGATGAATATGAAATTACAATTAAAAAAATAAAAAAGTTATCAAGAAAAATAAGCAGACTTGTTCTGATGTGGCCATCCATTTGAGTTTACCATACAACCTGGCCCCCTCACTTATATTTAATAAAATTATTTATAATCATGTAGGGGAGGGGGTTAGTTTTTGCATTTTTAGACTACTGGGGGCCCACTGATTATGTATACAAAATTTGGTTGAGTTTGGTACAAGAGCCTAGATTTTCATTTTTGGACCCTACACTCCTCCCCCCATTTTGGGCGGTTAGTTTTTGTAATTTTAGACTTCTGAGGTCTCACTGATTATGTATACAAATTTGGTTGAGTTTGGTAAAAGGCCAAGATTTTCAATTTTTGACCCCCTTTCCCATTTTGGGCGGTTAGTTTTTTCATTTTTAGACTTCTGGGATCCCACTGATTATGTATACAAAATTTGGTTGAGTTTGCTCAAATGGCCTAGATTTTTAATTTTTAACCCCCCCCCCCCCCCCCACCCCCCCCTTAATTTTGGGTCGATATGCACCAAAATCTAATAAGCTCTTAATTAATATCAATGGACCAAAACTACGAGTAAAATTTGGTTTCACTATTCAAACTAGTTTTTGAGCTAGCTTGTCCACAAAAATTTGCTAACGCACAGACTAACGGACAACCAGACAACCAGACAATCAGACTTCTAGACTAACTAACAGGCATTTTGACAAAACAATTATTATCTCAAAAAATATAATTTTTTCGATGTTCACTTATTAGGGCTTTTTTGTAGAGCGAAATGCCATGGTTTCGCTCAATTTTTTTAATCAAAATATTAAATTGAAAGTTTTTTGCCGAGAGTAGCAGAATTTTTATATATTGAAGGAGACAATAAAAGAGTGTGTCTTCTTCTGGAATTATAAATTTTATTTATTTATAACGACGTTTCAATTAATCAAAATAGTTTCAGTCGTTTTTGAGATATTTCGAAAAAAAAGGAAAAAACCACTTTTTTCATGCACGATTACAATACTTGACCATACCCTGTATGGTAAAGTAAAAATATAGAATTGATATCAGATAATTATACATAAAAAAAACAAAAATAGAAAAAAATATCTCAAGTTATCTGACAACAAGAATGGTGAGTTATTCCTCCTCCAAAGGAATCTTATTCGGTTGTGCCTCTCTGAATGTTCTCGAGGTCAAAAAATCCAGTGGAAATCCAAAAAAAGGCCATTCAAGACGAATGCTACCCATAAAGAGAGTAATTTTGGGCGAAATCCATGCAAGTAGTTTCTTTCATTTCTTTCATTACGAATGTGTCTAAACAAAATAATACAAGAGTACAGGTTTTAAACCCAGGTAACACACAATATCCTCAGAATATTCTAAGAAGATTTAAATGTCCTTAGAATATCCTTAGAATATTCTTAGGATATTGTGGTTACCTGGAAAAGGAATACCTACCTACGGTTCACGAAAAAGAAGTACATTTGGTCACCTTAATATAACAGAATTAAGTAAATATTATTGAATACAAATAAAGAAAGCGAATTAGTAAGTAATTTAGCAATTTTTACGTATAACAAAAGTGACTAGTGGAATTGAATAAGACCATCTGTTTCTCATTTATTTAAATGTTTTACTTGAGATTAATTTCAAAAGGGATTCTTGACTTCAACCCTCCATTTAATAATAATTATTTCTCTTTAGCCTGTCAGAACCAGAGATGTTCAACAAAAAGATATTCCATTGATAGCGCAGAATTATGTTCTATTATTATTAAAATGAGAAATGCATAAATGTGATTTTGGATTATATAAAATATTAATTATAGGATTAGTATTTTTTTGCAAATACTAAGTATCTATACAATAGTAATTGAATTTAATAATGAAGACAAAAATATAAAGACCAGATTAGGGCACCCCATATAAATGATTCTGCTTATCGTTTTAATAAAAAACGCAATTAAATTTAATAATAATATCTAATAATTAATTTTAAAGTATGATATATTAAAAATTAGTACCTGGAGCACCGAGCGATGCTCAGTAATTTTTTGCTTCAGTTAAAAGCGATATATTAATATTAATTTTAATTAAAAATTCACTGAAAAAGTCGATTTTTATTCGCAGCAAATATAAAATAAAATTTAATTTATATTACGTTTACACACGATATGGCCATCACCAAGAAATATTATCACTGGGCACAAAGTTTTAAATGTAATTTCAATTAAAAATAATATTAATATACACCGATATATATATTTGTATCATTGTTCTATTTTGAAAACGGCTCTACCGATTTTGATGAAGTAAAATCTATTAACAAGTTTTGAGGATGAGAAAACGATCTGGCTAGGTATGGACCTCGACAAATTTCATCTTAATTGATCTTTTCTTAAAGTAATTATTTATAGATAAAAATCTCAATAAAAAAGTTGGTTTACATTTTTTTCAATTATCTTTTATTTGTTAATTGGTTTTTTAAATTTAAAACCCACAAATAGGTTATAGCAAATATTAATATATTATATTAAAATTAGGAATTTTTTGTTTGTTTTTAATTAACAGGTGTCTAAATCATAACATTACAGGTGTGTTTACAAATAAAGTGGTTCAAGTCGATTTTTTTTTTTTATATATATATAACTTGGAAACAAATCTTATTTAATTTTATGTTTTTATTTCAGATCCTATACGATTATTTTTTTTTTATTATTATTTTCCTATTTATTTTTTTATAATGTTTATCAATATGAACGAATGTGGGCAAATTGGTGTATGAGTAAGCAAATATACACATTATATGTAGACCATTAGAGAGCTAGAAATGTGAAAACTGGGTTCGGGGTGTGGGAGGTGCAGGAGGTGGCGTGCAGTTGTGGGGGATCCGGGGTGGAGCAGGGCGGAGTGGGGGTGCAGTGGTTGGGGCGAAGTGTGTGGTTTCAGGAAGGGGGGGGTGGGGCTGGATTGCTCGGTGGCTCCAGGTACTTATAATAAACGAGCAATTCTTGTATATATATAGAATTGCTTTCTTGAAAATGGCTCTAACGATTTCGCTAAAAATTGGTGAACGTATCAAATCTCATGAGTTATTAGTCGTGTATAAATTTTAATCCGATTGAAATAAAGGAAGGGGGTGTAAATTAGTCATGTCGCAAAATAAATACTTTAATCGTTCATATCTCGTTTTCGGTAAGTCTCAGAGCCTTGAAATTTGAAACTTAAGTTATTTAGAGGCAACAATTTACCGAGCACCGTTCGGTGCTCCAGGCACTACATTTTTATCGACGCAACCACCTGAGAATAATTATTTCAATTAACAAAAAACCCATCAAAAACAACTTAGCCGAATGTGAGACCGTGTCAGATCGAATTGTCAACCCAAAAACGCCCTAACTCGTGAATTTAATTCAAATCGTTATAGCCGTTTTTGAGAAACCGATCGATTTATATATATAAGAATTGCTGTTTTAATAATATAAGATAATTAAATCAATTTTCTTTTTGAAAGTAGTAATATTTAGAAATCCAGTTTCCAGTATCTGAACTTGTCTCTCTAGTTTTTTAAATCTTTACAAACAAACGTACATAACTTTTGCCACAAGCATACGACTTTAGTAAATAAAAAAAAAAAAATTAATTTTTTATATTTTATTTTATTTTCTAAGGTCTAGATAGCGCCACTGAAATTCGTAAAAACCTATGCGTTAATCTTTGTTTGCTTATTTAGATATTTTGGAAAACAAATATTTACCTTAGAAAATGAGAACGCCTTGATTATGAACCGATTTTAATGATTCTTTCTGCGTTTGGATGAGTAAGCTCCAAGTTACCTATATATTTATTTTTATTATGTATGTTAAGCGAGAAATTTTTGCCACTTGAACCGATTTCGATGATTCTTTTTTTGTTGGGAAAGGGGTACCTTAGGGGTGATCCCATATTAATTTGGTCAAATTCTGATGATATGATCAATGACGAAATAACGTAAATTTCCAATTCTTATGAGCAAATAATCGAAATTATAATAAATAAAATCTTTTATAAAGAAAATCTTAAAACATTCATTTAAAACCCGCTAACGTTTCGAGATAATTTCTTTATTTATGAATTGAATATTATTATCATTTTCTGATTCATTCGCCATGACGCTTTCTCTTACGAGATGCATGCAAGGTATTATATTAAGTCACTATTAATAACATCACTAAAAAGAGAAAAATAATAATTTTTATAAAAAAAATAAAACCGACTTTGAAAAAACTAAATGCAACAAATAAAATAATAACAACTCAAAAATCTGCAACTAAAAGGTATAAAACAATTATCTAATTTAGTTACAACTAAACGACGAAATATTAACATGAAATCACTTTTTTGAAGTCGGTGCTAAACAAACTATATAAGCCAGCGTACCCGCCAAACGTACTAAGTAAGATCCGTCGAGTTCGATTCATAAAATGTTTATTTTTGGCACCGATTTCAAAATTTCAAAATTATTTTAACAGGAAAACATTTGTTATATCTTCAGTTAATGGTTCTCAGTTTTTCAAAATAATTTCAAGAAAATTTCGATTGTTATTTAATGAAACAGTCGCTTTAGTATCAATCGGGATAGGGTTCTCGTGTTAAATATGCAAATTTCAAAGGTTAATATTTACAAATTTAGTACCGCAAGGACTATTGAAAAAAGTTCTACTTATAAAGAACACTTATAAATAATATGTTTATTCAAAGTTTTAAAAGGCTTGCAAGAAAATCGATTTATTATGGAAAGTCTTTAATCCTTGATAATTTAAACTAGATTTAATTTGGTTGAAATTCCATGACCCTCAGCCACACACCCTTTTAAATAAGGGCCGCTAACAATAAGCTCCCTTAGTTTTGCGTACTTGAGATTAATTGATTTTAATTTTTTGGAATGCCATAAATATATGAATGAGTTCGCCGTATAAAGCCATACTAAAGTTCCTTTGATTGTTAATTGATTGATTGATCCGTTGATCGTTAATTGATTGATTTTTTTTTCAAGTTAAATAAACTCAACCAAATTTATTCATGAATGTGAGTGAAGGGAAAAGGCGAAATAGAAACCTTTTTAATTTACCATACAGAGTATGGTCAAGTATTGTAATCGTGCATGAAAAAAGTGGTTTTTTCATTCTTTTTTTCGAAATATCTCAAAACCGGCTTAAACTATTTTGATTAAAAAAATTGGGCGAAACCAGGGAATTTCGGTCTACAAAAAAGCTCTAATAAGTGAACATCGAAGGATTATATTTTTCGAGATAGTGGTTGTTTTGTCAAAATGTCTGTTAGTCTTTTTGTCTGGTTGTCTGTTAGTTAGTCTGTGCGTTACCAAATTTTTGTGGACGAGCTAGCTCAAAAACTAGTGTGAATATCAAAACCAAATTTCACACGTAGTTTTGGTCCATTGAGATTAAGAGCTGATTAGATTTTGGTGCATATCGACCCAAAATTAAGGGGGATGGAGGGGGGTTAAAAATTAAAAAATCTATGCCATTTGAGCAAACCTCAACCAAATTTTGTATACATAATCAGTGGGACCCCCAGAAGTCTAAAAATGCAAAAACTAACCGCCCAAAATGGGGTGGGGGGTAGGTCAAAAAATGAAAATCTTGGCCATTTACCAAACTCAACCAAATTTTGTATACATAATCAGTGGACCCCCAGAAGTCTAAAAATTCAAAAACTAACCGCACAAAATGGGGTGGGGGTGGGGTTATAGGGTCAAAAAATGAAAATCTTGGCCATTTACTAACTTCAACCAAATTTTGTATACATAATCAGTGGACCCCCAGACAAGGGCGGATCCAGGGGGCGGAGGGGCGACCGCCCCCCCCTATACAGGCCCGTGCCTGGCGGGAGTGCAACACGTGCGTCGCACGCAGAGGCCAAAAAACGGCGGCCAAATCGGCAGGGAATTTATAACAATTTTTTTTTTTTGTTTGAATGAATTTAAAATATGAGATATGAAATTTGTAAATTTTTTTAAAAAATTTTAAAATTGAAAATAAAGTTTTATGTGTGTGTGGGGGGAGGGCGTCCTGACCTCCCCCCCCCCTCCCGGTTGGACAATTCGATCGCGACACACTTTCGAGATAAAAAGTAGATCATATATACATCGGGCACCTTTATACACATTCTCCCCCCTCCATAAAAAATTCCTGGATTCGCCCTTGCCCCCAGAAGTCTAAAAGTGGAAAAACTAACCGCCCAAAATGGGGTGAGGGTGGAGTTGTAGGGTCAAAAAATGAAAATCTTCGCCATGTATACCAAACTCAACCAAATTTTGTATACATAATCAGTGGGACACCAGAAATATAAAAATGCAAAAACTAACCCTCCCCCCTACATGATTATAAATAATTTTAGGGGCTAGTTTGTATAGTAAAGTCAAGTGGATGGCCACATCAGAACCCGTCAGCTTATTTTGAAGAATTTGGTCCCTGTTTTTCTCGATTTTTTTTTTTAACAAAAGGTAGATTGGCTTTATTAAGGCCAGGAGTTTCAAATGAAGCCAAGTCTAATTGTTTTCTGGAAGAGATCAGAGGTCAAAAAGTTTTATATAAAGAAAACAAGGAATTAAATGGAAAAATCTTTTTTTTTTTATTAAAGAACGCCATTAGAAATAAAACAGTACCTACTAGTTTTGTTAGTTAGTGAACTTTTTATATTCTACTAGTTTCGAATTAGTTTAGATTATCTTTTTCTTTTGAGTTTTGATGAGCTAAATTTTATGTCTCTTTTCACAAGTAGTTTTGATCTCCTCTTGTCAAAATCTAGTTTCTATCTATATGTATCAATGGCTGACGGTGACTTTTCAACCAGGGGATGCTGTCCAAAAAATAGACCTACATTTTTAACCGACTTCAAAAAAGGAGGAGGTTCTCTATTCGACTGAATTTTTTTTTGTGTCTATGTTACCTGAAATCTTCGACAATTGTGAACCGATTTTGATGATTTTATTTTTGCATTGGGTTCAGTAGTTTGCGATTGGTCCCGTTTTTTTCATAGGTATTGGAACTTTTTTGCTATGTTTGTTTAGGCATAACTTCTTTGTTTATGAACCGATTTCGATGATTCTTTTTTTAATGGAAACAGGGTACCTTAGGCGTAGTACCTTATTAATTTGGTCAAGTTCTGATAATATGATCAATGATAAAATAACGGAAATCTCCAATTCTTATGTGCAAATAATCGAAATTATAATAAATAAAATCTTTTATAAAAAATCAATCTTAAAACGTTCATTTAAAACCCGCAAACGTTTCTGAGAGAATTTCTATATTTATGAATTGAATTTTATTATCATTTTCTGATTCATTCGCCAGACGCTTTCTCTTACGAGATGCATGCAAGGTATTATATTAAGTCACTATTAATAACATCACTTAAAAGAGAAAAATAAAAATAATTTTTATAAAATTAAACTGACTTCAAAAAAATTTAATGAAACAAATAATATAATAATAGCTTAAAAATAAAATAAAATGCACTAAAAGGTATAAAATAATTATCTAATTTAATTACAACCTAAACGATGAAATATTTACATGAAATTACATTTTGAAGTCGGTGCCAAACACATACATTTTATGAATCGCACTCGACGGATCTTACTTTGTACGTTTGGCGGGTACGCTCGCTTATATAGTTTGTTTGGCACCGACTTCAAAAGTAATTTCATGTTAATATTTCGTCGTTTAGTTGTAACTAAATAAGATAATTATTTTATACCTTTTAGTGGATTTTTTTAAGTTATTATTATTTTATTTGTTGAATTTAATTTTTTTGAAGACGGTTTTATTATTATTTTTTTTATTGTAAATTTTATTTTATTCATCGCTCCTATTTGCAAAATTTATCGATAACTGAATCATAGAATTTTTATTCATTTTTTTAAAAAAAAATTTCAATCTAAGTATATACAGGGTGTTTAGAAAAAGAGTTCCAAGACTTCAGGGCGTGATTCCTTACATCAAAATTAGATTAAAAGATCCAATCATAGAGTATATAGAGAGGAAGGCTCCATAAGGGCCCTATGTATTTTAACGTATACGAATTACAGAGCTCTCTGGCGGTTCACATTGTGAAGCAAAATGGCGGGAACCGCTCTCATCGAGGCAAATTTTGGTGACGTCACACAGCGGATGATTCAAAATAATTTATCATGAGTAAAAAATGAGCTTATATACAAGGGCGGATCCAGGAATTTTTTATGGGGGGGGGAGAATGTATATAAGGTGCCCGATGTATATAAGATATACTTTTTATCTCGGAAGTGTCTCGCGATCGAATTGTCCAAGCGGGGGGGGGGGGGGGTCAGAGTCGCCGCCCCCCTCACACACACACACACACACACACATATATATATATAAAGCTTTTATTTTAAAATTTAAAAAAAAAAAAAAAAATTTTTACAAATTTTTTTTTTACAAATTTTTTTTGCCAGGCACGGACCTCTATGGGGGCGGTCGCCCCCTCCCGCCCCCCCTGGATCCTCCCTTGCTTATATACAGGGTGATTCACGGTCGATGGGACGTTATCCGTTTTATGCAAAACGGAAAGTCGGATTTTCTTGAAAATTTAGCACCTTACATTTTCTTACCTTTTCTATCGATCTAAAATATTTTCAGCCTTGCGACGTTTCGGCTTCCAACGAAAAGTCGCAGCAACTATATAAGAAAGATAAGATATTCCCATCGTAAATGTCACAACAGTGGCCTTAGTTTTGAGCAAGTCTATGCTTTTAATTTCGTGACGTCTACTATAATTGAAAGCCTTTGCAGACCATATAAAAGCAATCCTTGAGGTTTTTTAATAACAACCTCACATCGATAATTTATTCATTTAATTATATTCATCGAAAACTTTTTCCTACCATTAAACTCTTTATTGTACAACAAATATTTTATCAATAAAACTCTGTACCCTTAAGCATTTAAATGTACGTAGATACAATAAAAAAAAAATTAAAAAGTTTCATCGTTTCACAAATCGTGTTTCAAAATAAATCACTATCACAAAATCCATTAAAAATCGCTATCAAATATGCAAATCGAGAAAATTCGTCGTTTTTGTCAATACCTAATACAAAATGGATACTCTAACGAATTGTTTAAATATTTGATTAATTTAATATAAATGAAAAAAATCGTTGGTTGGGTTGTTTTTGTTGGGCTTCAATCATCGACATCAACATCGGTACAAATGAACGAACGAGCTAACGCCCCCGGATAAAATACCATTCCAATGCTCTTAAAAATTTAATTAAATACTCAACTCCTTTTCAATCCTACTCTCTAAGATCGAATTCCTCTTTTATTTTCTTCCAATATATAAGAAATAAATACAATTCTTTTATAAAAACAATCAGTATCACGTTTAAGAAAATGAAACCTGAAACGTTTCACGGAAAATGTACCCTTTATTAAACAGAATATTTTAATAAATTTTTAATGTTCCTTCAAATTGTATTCCAGAAGTGATAAATATTGAAATTATAAATCAGGAAATAAATCAATTAAAGCAGAACATTTATTCTGATGATAATATGTTATGATTGAATAGTTTATTAATTGTTCTAACAAATGAAGTCCTACAAAATTTAATATACCTACTAGTTTAGTATCTAAATAACATGGGGTTTTTGGCATTAAAATATCAATTTTTTATTACTGCCAAAGTAATGTTTCAAAAAATTTGAAACTCTGTAGACTTTATCTAGTCTTATTAAACGAGAAAAAATTGTTTGTATATTTATTTATACTAGTATATATATTTGTATCATTGTTCTATTTTGAAAACGGCTTTACCGATTTTGATGAAACAAATACTATTAACAAGTTTTGAGGATGAAAAAACGATCTGGCTAGGTCTGGACCTCGACATATTTAATCTTAATTGATCTTTTTTTAATTCAATAAAAAAAGTTTGTTTACATTTTTTCAATTATGTTTTATTTTTAATTGTTTTTTTTAATTTTAAAACCCACTAATAGGTTATACCAAATATTAATGTATTATATTAAAATTAAGAATTTTTTGTTTAATGGAAAATACCAATCGATTTGATTGGGGAATAATGGAATTTAAATAATTATCGGAAAAGAGGTTTTTTTATCTAATTAGATTTTTCCTCTTATTAAAAACACGGAATAAATATGAATAAGGACACTCGATGGTGGAGAAGAAATCTCCGGAATCGAAGCTAAAATACAAGGTATACATTAATTAATGTAAAATAATTGGTTTAATAAAATTTATAAAAAAAAAAAAAATTTTTTGTTTGTTTTTAATTAACAGGTGTCTAAATCATAACATTACAGGTGTGTTTACAAATAAAGTGGTTGAAGTGGCTTTTTTTATATAACTTGGAAAGAAATCTTATTTAATTTTATGTTTTTATTTCAGATCCTATACGATTATTTTTTTTTTTATTTTCCTATTTATTTTTTTATAATGTTTATCAATATGAACGAATGTGGGCAAATTGGTGTACGAGTAAACAAATATACACTTAATATGTAGACCACTAGAAAGCTAGAAATGCAAAAACTGGGTGCGGGGTGGGGTATATGTGGGAGGTGCAGTAGGTGGGGTGCAGTTGTGGGGGATCCGGGGGTGGGAGGCGCGGTTGGGGTGGGGTGGGGCGTGGTGGTGGTGCATTGGTGGGGGCGAGGTGTGTGGTTTCGGGAGGGGGGGCTCAGGGGTTACCGTGCATCGCTCGGTGGATCCAGGTACTCTACTCTTATTAAACGAGCAAAAATTGTTTATATATTTATTTGTTTGTTTATATATATATTTGTATCTTGGTTCTATTTTGAAAATGACTCTACCGATTTTGATGAAACAAATTCTATTAACAAGTTTTGAGGATGAGAAAGCGATCTGGCCAGGTATGGACCTCGACAAATTTAATCTTAATTGATCTTTTCTTAATTAAAGTAATTATTGATAGATGAAAATCTCAATAAAAAAGTTTGTTTACATTTTTTTCAATTATCTTTTATTTTTAATTGGTTTTTTAATTTTAAAATTCACTAATGGGTTATAGCAAATATTAATATATTATATTAAAATTAGGAATTTTTTGTTTGTTTTTTAATTAACAGGTGTCTAAATCATATCATTACAGGTGTGTTTACAAATAAAGTGATTGAAGTGGATTTTTTTTATATAACTAGGAAAGAAATCTTATTTAATTTTATGTTTTTATTTCAGATCCTATACGATTAATTTATTTTTTTATTATTTTCCTATTTATTTTTTATAATGTTTATCAATATGAACGAATGTGGGCAAATTGGTGTACGAGTAAACAAATATACACTTAATATGTAGACCACTAGAAAGCTAGAAATGCAAAAACTGGGTGCGGTGTGTAGTGGATGTGGGAGGTGCTAATACTAGCTATCCATCAGAATTATTACAGATATTTAGCTATTATAATTTCTGAGTTACAGCTAGATAAAATACTGCTCTATCTTAGTGTTACCAAGTTATAGACTCCAAAATTATAATAGCTAAAAATCTGTAAGATGTAAGGATAAAGTCTACAGAGTTTCAAATTTTTTGGACCATTACTTTGACCAGAATAAAAAATTAATATTTTAATGCCAAATTTAGATGAAAAACTTACATCGCTGGAGGCACAGATTATAATTGAGATAGAGACTTGAAACTTGGGGGATATTTTTTTTATTTATTTCGAACCATATGAGCTCTTGTCAGCATAAAAATTAGAAAATACCCAAAAAAGAATCACCCTACTAGTACCTATAGTGGCGGACGGTGACTTTTCAAAAAGGTATGCTGTAAAAGAAAAGTTTATAAAAAAATAAAGTGTATTTTTACCTTTCATTTTTTTAATTTTCTTTAATGGTTCGCTTTATTTGCAAATTTCATCCAATACAGCCAAGGGCGGATCCAGGAATTTTTTATGGGGGGATGTATATAAGGTGCCCGATGTAGATCTACTTTTTATCTCGGAAGTGGGTCGCGATCGAATTGTCCAAGCGGGGGGCAGAGAGGCGCCGCCCCCCCCCACGCACACACACACATAGAACTTTATTTTCAATTTTTTTTTTTTTTTTTATTAAAATATAACCTTGTTACAGAGAACATTAGGTCATTAGGCCAAACAAAATACATAAAATTACATAAATATATATACATTACATTATGAAGAAAGTATTACAATGTTTTTTACAGTTCAATAAATCAAAGGATATGTAACAAACTAGATGGTAGAACATTAGTCATATATAATATAAAAATTTTATGAGATAGCTTTTTTAACAAATTATAATACATATATTTATAGTAATTACTAATAAATAATAGACAAAATCAGAGTCTGAACTCTTAGGTTAACCAATAATAAATAAATATAAAAAAGAAAAATCACAAGTTTTTACATTCTCGTCTTATTGAGATAATGAATTTATAAAACAACTTTAAATTATTCGGGTTTTCAAAGAAATATTTTAGAATAAGAAGCATATTGGTTGGATATTTTCAATTTTAAAATTTTTTTAAAGAATAAATGTATTTTTTTTTTTGCCAAGAAGCGGGTCCTCGATATGGGGGGGCGGTCCGCCCCCGCCCCCCCGGATCCGCCCTTGAATACAGCATCAAAGAATTTTTCCTTATTTTTCAAATTTAACATTAAATATTTTATGACACATGCAATTTTATAGCATGCTCATTAAAATTTCCTAAAATATTTTATCTTAGTTGAAATGGCTAAAAATATTTTTTGAATGATAATGAAAAAATTTTCTTAAAACGTTACACGTGTACGGTTTTTATGAGAATTATATTCATTTCTTTTCTCTCTATATAGTATAAGTATTATGGATTTCTTATCCATTTCTTTTTCTTTCTGTTTATTTGTGTAGCTATCTATTTCTCTGGCCGTGCAATATGTCGTCCATTATTCTTGAATTTCTTTTGCGTCTTTTTCTCTAATCGGATTTGTATCTTTTGGAAATTCAATCCAATACGAATTGTCATGAGAGAAAAGGGCTCCCTTGGCAGAAATTAAGCTTTTCTTAACAAGGGCTTAAGAGAATTCCGAAAAGCTATCCTCAAATAAAAGCTTCAAAGAAATAGAATATCTGTTAGTTAGATCACACTCGAGAGGGCGATGCTGGCTGGGCGGGAGGATCAAACGAGCAGCTTTGCATTCAAAATATATTTTTTGTTATTTGTTCGCCCCCTCAACTGTTTACAAATATTGGAAATCAATGGCGACCATCCCTCAGGGTCTTTTGCAGCCCACGCTTGAACGGAGAGAGAATACCTGAAAGTGTTACGACGATAACGAAAAGAATCAACAAATCGCAAAAGAACAACAAAAAGCGGATAAAGTTAATCCTTAATCTTTACCATCCACAATCTGATCCATTCTTTAATTTGTATTTTGACTTTATAACCATAACAAGAGGAGCTATTGAAATTTGAGATCGTGTATAAAAAATTATAATTTCCAAACTTTTTTACTTTATCCAATGCGGAGCATGGGGGAAAGTATTGTGATCAGTCTCGCGGCAAGCGCGTCGGTGCCAAAAATATACATTTTATGAATCAAACTCGACGGATTTTACTTAGTACGATTGGCGGGAATGAAGACAACATCGCGTAAGCTCGCTTATATAGTTTGTTTAGCACCGACTTCAAAAAGTAATTTCATGTAAATATTTCGTCGTTTAGTTGTAACTAAATTTGATTATTATTTTATTTTATTTTTGAGTTCTAATTTTTTATTTGTTTGCATTTAATTTTTTCGTCGGTTTTATTTTTTTTTGATAAAAATTATTTTTATTTTTCTCTTTTAGTGATGTTATTAATAGTGACTTAATATAATACTCTTGCATGCATCTTGTAAGAGAAAGCGTCAGGCGAATGAATTAGAAAATGATAATAAAATTAAATTCATAATTATAGAAATTCTCTGAAACGTTTGCGGGTCTAAATGAACGTTTAAAGATTGATTTTTAACCGAATTCAAAAAGGAGGAGCTTCTCTATTCGACTGAATTTTTTACTTTATCCAATGCGAAGCTTGGGTAAAGTATTGTAATCGGTCTCAATTAAATTCACAAATTGTAGCTTTCACTTAGATTGAATTTTAGCACGTGACGATTTTGTCAAGAATTACATGGGGTTTCGTCCAGAGGCCAAAAGTGCGATTTTTACTTTATCCAATGCGAAGCATGGGGAAAGTATTGTAATCGGTCTCGCGGCAAGCGCGACTTCAAAGGGTCCTCAGGTAAAGACTACGGAACCCATGGACTCAATTAAAGTCACAAATTGTAGTATTCAATTAGGTTGAATTTTAGCACGTGACGGTTTTGCCAAAAATTACATGGGATCTCGTCGAGAGGCCAAAAAGTGCCATTTTTTGGAAGTGCGTGGGGATGGATGGATGGATGGATGTATGTTATCGTTTTTCGTCCACGATTTTTTCCACACCGTTGCACCGATTGAAATCGAAATTGAAAACCTACCATTATTTTAACAAAATGAAGCGCTGATTAGTTTTTGATACATATCGGCCCACAAACATTAGTACTTTATTTCAGTACTTTTTTAGTTTTATCTAAATATCTTGAAAATGACTTAACCAATTTTAATGAAATTTAATATCCTAATTAAGTACCTTGGGGACCACAAAAAAAGGTTAAATAAAGTTTTTATTAAAATTATATTTTAAAGTACTTTACTCTAGAGTAAGATAATTAGTACTTTTTTTAATTCTTTATTTTACCATAAATCCTTTAAAATTTATTTATTTGATCGGTTTAATATAGCTCATTTAAACTTGCTTAAGTAAGAATGGATAGCTTTCTCTCTGTGAAGTGCTAAAAATTTGGGAGGAAATTTTATAAGTAACCATAGCAACTGCGTTGTTTTCTTATCCGTTACCTTCGCTGAAGACATAAAAGAATCGAGATAAAATAAAAAATGGCGATCGATTCTCATCTATTACTTGAGGAATAACCATTCTACATTGGATTTTTGACGCTTCGATTATTATTGGTAAACCATTGCTGAAGACATGGAGGAATCGTCTTAAAATCAAAAATAATGATAGATTCTTATCTACTACTAGAGGATTAACCTTATTGCATTTCATTTTTGATGTTTTGACTATTAATGGCAACCTCTACTGAAAACGTGAAGGAATCGACTTAAAATCAAAAAGACTAAATTCTTTTATGGCAAGCAACTCAAAGTTAGATAAGAATCGATCATTATTTTTAATTTTAAGACAATTACTCCATGTCTTCAGCAATGGTTACCAATAATAACCGAAACGTTTAAAATCCAATGTAGAATGGTTATTCCTTAAGTATTAGATGAGAATAGATCACTATTTTTGAATTTAAGTCAACATGGACTTCAAATAGCAAGTGATATCTGATTAATTATAAAGGAATAAACATATTAATATTTCAATTGACTTCGGATAAAGTTTAGCAACGATCCGTTGCAGTTTATTTTAAATTGAAAAAAGAAAAAATAGTTATTTTCGCTAATGTTTCGAAAACAACTCTTCGACACATTAGAGAAAACAACTTTTTTTTCAATTAAAAAAAAATCTATCGATAAAGTGAGAATTTATCCCGAAACGTCTAGTTTCAAAATAAACGTTTCCACATTGTTTTATAAAGATTTGTATTTTTTTATTATATAAATAAGTATAGTATATATATTTTTGAAGATATAATTAATTAAATGTCTTTTGTATTATTTTTCAATGTAAGATGTATTATTTAAATAGACTGGGGTGGGATCGATCTGGAAAAGCAATTAGTCCAATACCTTAAAAGATTACCCGAAGAGACTTGTCTGATATACTTAAACGACAGGATGGAGACAGACATTCTAATTTGATAATGCACACAGTCGGGGTGGCATCCATCCCGGACAAACAAAAGCGAAAGTGATAATGCATTTTTCAAAAATACAATCAAATTTCAACAAAGTTTCTTATTTTTATTTCGTATTTCTAGAAACCTCAAATTTATACTTATAACGATTTATATATATTTTTTTTTTTTTTTTTTATTAATAGTAATATTACAATCTAGCTGCTAGCCGCAGCTAATAAGTAATTTTGTTATAGATTTAACTTAAAACAAAACACAAAACAACAAGCAATCATATATTTCTTATATATAATTGTCTTTATCTCTATTTTTTATTAAAATGTTTTTAACAAAGTTCATGAGGCTTGATACGCTTCAGCCGGCGAGTCTGTGTGTCAACGTTGAGTAGTTGCAAGGCTTCCTCGTTCACATGCCCTTGCAGCCTCGTCTGGTGGGCTGCTGATAGCTTCTTAATGGTTTCACTGACGGTTTCCACGCCAAGATCACGATGGAGGTCCGCGTTTCGAATGTACCAAGGAGCATTTACAATGCACCTTAGTACATTATTTTGAAATCTTTGTATAATGTTTCTATTTGACTGTGCTGTACATCCCCACAGCTGGATGCCGTATGTCCACACTGGTTTGAGTACTTGCTTATATAAAAGGAGCTTATTTTCAATTGACATTGAAGAATTTCTTCCAATTATCCAGTAGATCTTTTTTAAAGTTGATATTAAGCTCCTCCCTTTTTTCTTGACATGTACCTTCCATCGGAGACGCGTGTCTAGCGTCATTCCGAGATATTTGGCCTGATTGGAGTATGGGATGATGTTGTTGTTGATATACACAGGTATGTGCGTGACTTTTTTATTTGTAAAGTCAACATGAACCGATTTTGTTTCGTTGAGTTTTATTCTCCATTTGGCAGTCCATTCTTGGATTTTGGAAAGTGAGGTGTTCAATTTTTGTGTAGATTCGTAGTTGTTGTGTCCGGTTGCTAGAATTGCGGTATCATCTGCAAATGTAGCTGTTATATTAGAGCAAATTTCTGGGAGGTCACTGGTATAGAGAAGATAAAGGAGTGGTCCCAAGACACTTCCTTGTGGTACTCCAGCGTTGATTTTTTTAAGTTCAGAATAAGCTTCTTCTTGTTTTATGCGGAAGTATCGATCTGCAAGGTACGATTCAAAAACTTTTGCGTAGCATGCTGGAAGAGCTTTTCTTATTTTGTGGTTTAGTCCTTCATGCCAGACCTTGTCGAAAGCTTGAGAGACAGACATTCTAATTTGATAATGCACACAGTCGTGGGGTAGCATCCATCCCGGACAAACAAAAGCGAAAGTGATAATGCATTTTCACAAAATACAATCAAATTTCAACAAAGTTTCTTATTTTTATTTCGTATTTCTAGAAACCTCAAATTTATACTTATACCGATTTATATATGAGCCGTTTATTTTGAAAGTGGCCTAACTTCATTTATCTTCAAATCGAGATATTTAAGGGTTTGCGTTTCAACGAATTTAAAAATATACGTATAGGATTCTAATGAGTCATACTGCTTAAGTGTACCTAAGGGTGTTAAATTTATCGTTTCTAATAAAATAGTGGCAATTATTAAGTGAATAATATGCGTTTTCTTATCAAGAATGGAGTCGCATTGTTTTCAATTAGTCAACAATCGATGGAATTACGCAGTTCTAAAAAGAGTATATTTTTAATAAGGAACAAGAAACATCAAATAATAGCTATGTTGCATGTTTGGAGGTGAGTGTCTCAAGGGTCTGGACTAGTTGCCCGGAAAGCATACTAGTGCTTGGGTTCGACTCCCGAGGGGACAAAACCCTCCTACATGCAATATACACTTATCTATTAATATCTTTGATAAATGACCTAAATTCATGTTCTTAAAATTAATTGATTCATATCACAAGTTGATTTTGAGAAAAAATTCAATCTTTCTTTCTCAAATAGATACTCAATTCTTTACATCAAATAATAGGTTCAAAATTCCATTTCATGTCTTAAATCTTATGTTTGGAATTTATTCCAATGGTCAAATATTGTAATCATGCATGAAAAAAGTGTTTTTTTCCTTCTTTTTTTCGAAATATCTCAAAAACAGCTGAAACTATTTTGATTAAAAAAATTGAGCGAAAACATGGTATTTCGGTCTATAAAAAGCCCTAATAAGTGAACATTGAAAAAATTATATTTTTCAAGATAATAATTGTTTTGTCAAAATGTTTGTAAGTCTGTCTGTGCGTTCTCAAATGTTTGTGGACGAGCTAGCTCAAAAACTAGTGTGAATATCGAAAGCAAATTTCACACGTAGTTTTGTTCCATTGAGATTAAGAGGTGATTAGATTTTGGCGCATATCGACCCACAATTAAGGGGGTGGAGGGTGGGTTAAAAATTAAAAATCTAGGCCATTTGAGTAAACTCAACCAAATTTTGTATACATAATCAGTGACACCCCAGAAGTCTATAAATGCAAAAACTAACCGCCAAAAATGAGGGGAGGTGTACCAAAATGGGAGGGAGGGGGAGGGTCAAAAAATGAAAATTTAGGCCCTTGTACCAAACTCAACCAAATTTTGTATACATAATCAGTGGCCTTATGAGTCTAAAAATGCAAAAACTAACCTCACTCCCTTACATGATTATAAATAATATTATTAAATATTAAATATAAGTGAGGGGCCAGGTTCTATGGTAAAATCAAGTGGATGGCCACATCAGAAGACGTCAGCTTATTTTTTAAAGAGTAAAAATATGCATCCAAATTTTATTTATTAATACACCATATTTTAAAATAAATTCTTGATTGTTTTATCGTAATAATAAATTAATACAGTTCTTTAAAAAAACAGTTATTAAATATTCAAGAGTTATTCTTATCCAATCGCAATAACATTTATTATTTGAGTTTTTGAGGTCAATTAAAAAAAATAGAGGATATGGGTATCTGATTTCCCGATGAAATTATCCCTTAATATGTCTTTGGACACCCTAATGAATATATTACGATAAATAGTTTATAATTAAATGAATAGTCTTAACTCTGAGATACCTTGCCACAGAGAGAAAATTTGAAACCTTTTATTAAAATTGAATTTATTCCAACTTCCCATTTTGATAATATCACTTGCTATTACTGGCAATGAGTAATAACCGAGTAATGTAGAAGTAATGACAGACGCAAACTTTTATAGCTACACCCAATAATGATGTCTCGAAATAAAAATATCTGGGTAGCCAATCAATCTAGCATTCCAGTCAAATTGAGATTTTATCTTTTTCTTGGGGCTAATTTCATTAATAAATAATAAACATGTAGGTACAGTCTAATTATAGTTAGGTTCGATATTTATAAGATGACGTCACAAACTAATTTTAACAACTCAGTAAATAATTCTTTGCTGCAATAATTATATTACACTAGCTTCAAGGACCGCCTATGTGGCGTGACTTTTGCTAGCCCCCACATGGCTGTTTTATTGATGTCTTATACACGTGTAAAGAACACTTTCATATATCAACTCTTGTGAATTAATTGTAATAGATTGATGAAGAGGACAAAGTACTTATATCTCTTTATGAATGAATTTTAAAAATTTATTTTTCCAGCAGAAGACAATATTTTATTGTTCCCTTCTGCTACTCAATTATTCGTCAAAAAGGTTCTTTCAACTTAAATTATCTTGGAAAAATTCAATAAATAAGATCAAAATCGTCATTTGGGGAGAATTATCCAATTAAAAAATTAAAAATAATAAACTTTTAAAGTTTATTGTTAGATTATAGAAAATTTAGGTTTAATTAGGCTCAAAATCGGGTTTTAATAATTTCAATAGGCTAAAATTTCCTAGATTTCAAAACAATATAACAATGGGTTTTCAAATGATTTTGTTTTCTTTAAAGAATTCTACGGGCTAATTGAATTTTTATTTTAATATTTAAAATATATTTTTAAAGAAATTCCAAAGCTAATTAATTCCTTTCAGTTAGTTTAGTTAGTATAGTTTCAATAATCTTTTATAATTAAATTTGAAATGAATGAATGAGCTCGAATACAAAAGCCAAAAGGCTTAGTTCTTTTGAAATGGCTGAGGGTCTTAAATACAATAGAAAAAAGATGAGGTGAGATTCCCAAGGGTATTTTTAAGAAAAATGATTTTTAAATAACATATTTTATTTTAAATTAAATATTTTTCATCTATGTATATATAATCAAAAGCTTGGCTGAAACTTTTTTATTTTTTTCTACCCTATTAAAGACGGTTTTCAGAATTTTTTTCAAATTTTTTCACCCAACCCAAAAGAAGTTAGGAATTTTTGAAAAAAGTAGCTTTTTTTAAATAACCATAACTTTTTCAAAAATTTAGTTATCATGACGATTTTTTTTTAAATTTTTGATTTTAAATGTACTTTAAAAAAATAGATAGTTTTTTAAATCTTTGTTGCAGTATTAAATTCTTCAACGATAATGTGGTTAGAACTATTGAGAATGAATGACACTCAAAAATGTTACAAACAGGGCCGCCAACACTTGTTTTTTTGCTAGTTTAGTTCTTTTATTGTTTGGCAAGCTATGTTGGCTAGCCTGAATTTTCCAATTTTTCGGGCAACTTTTCCAATTTTTTTTACGTATTAACCTTAATTGGACTATTACGAACATTAAAAAAAAAATTAGCCAAATCGGTCCAGGCATTTGAGAGATCTGCGCTTACAAATAAACAGAAATTCATTTTTATTATATAGATATCGTAACTTTTGAAATAATTGACAAAAATGTATATTGGGAACTAATACTTAAAAAAGTCAATTATATTACAGTGGGTGGCCAAATTATTAAGGACGGTACACTATTTTTTAAGTGAAACTTCTTTACCCACGTATCTGTTTGATTTTTTTTTGTTACAAAAAAGGGGAAATGACTCAATAGAGCAGAAATAATTTTTTAAAACCCACTAATATTTAATGACAAATGAAATTTATTAAAATAAGGAAATTTAAATTATAATTTTTAAACTTATTAAAATTTCATGACAAATAAAATTTATTAAATTTAAGAATTTTAAATTATTTCAATAACATCTATGGTTAAAGAAATTTCAATTTCCCCGTGAGCTTATGTGGATGAGGCTCAAACATATTTTATTTTTTCTAATTGTCAAGCTTAAATGAATTTTGTGAGCAATTAAATTGTTTTTAAATATTTTTTTTTCTTTATTTTTGTTGCTGGCATCAATATTATTTGCCTGATATCAACCCTTAGATCAGTGGTTCCCAAGCTTTTGTGGCCCATCGCCCCTTTCTGGAGGTTGACTAACACCTATTGCACCCTTTTCATTTTCATTATATAGCTAATTTTAATTTGAAGTAAAGTGTAAATAATAAAGCAGTTGTATTATTTTAACTGAGTATTGACGACACTTCTTTGAATCCATAGTGCATGAACTTCTACTGAATTAAAAACTGACTTGCTTGTGTCTTGAAAATTGATAGACTTTTGAGTGGAACTTCCCCAAAACCTTATTGGTTGGATCTTTAATCACCAGGGCGTTCAAAATATTGAAGCCTGCCTATTTTCTAGAAATTACTCTCTTGGAAAATTCCCACGCAAAGTCGAAATTTAGAAAAACCCCAATCAATGAATTTATTATTGACATCTGGTGTTTCCTTTAGAATCTCTTAACCCAAAATATGACAAACCTAAATTAAATTTATTGAGGTTCAAAAAGTGCGAATCGTAAAGTCCCACCATCCTATTGTCAAATAAGGCATGGTCCGCCAGGTATTCCAAAATATTATCATTAAAAATAAGTATATTATTATCAAGAAAAAAACAACAGTATGTTTCTTTGTAATTTATTAGAAAATTAAATATTTTTTCTGAAAAATATTAATATAACATTATTTATATTTGAGAATGAAAATTACATTTAACAAATCGCAAGGGAAGTGATTCCATTTCTTTGCACGTGAGTGTATTTTAATTTTTCTCCCTTTGATTACTCATTGCCCCCCCAATCGCCCCACTGATAGCCCAAATTGCCCACTTGGGGGCGATCGCCCCCAGGTTGGGAACCACTGCCTTAGATCAACTTTAGAAAACCTCTGGGAGTTAACGAAACGGGCGATGGCCAAAGAAATCATCACCACCAAGAGGCTATTGATAGAAACCCTTTTAAGAGCGTGGCATCACATTCCCAATCTCCAAAAACAATCCAAAGTTATGCATATATGCCCCGGCGCCTGGAAGCCATAATTGCAGCAAAGGCTAGGAATTACAAAATATTAAGATTTTATACTTAATCTTTAATATTATTAATATTAATATTTTTATAAAATAAATTGACACGTTCTTATGTGGCCATCCACTTGACTTTACCATACACTTCTGGTTGAGTTTGGTACAAGGACCTAGATTTTTATTTTTTTATCCTACAACCCCCCCCCCCTCATTTCGGGTGGTTTGTTTTTGCATTTTTAGTCTTCTGGTAGCCACTGATTACTATGCAAGGTACTAGATTTTCATTTTTGACCCCCCCCCCCCCTTCCTAATTTTGGCGTCAGAAAAAATAATATTTTGTTTTTTTAGCTTGAAAATATTATAATTTTAATTTTTAACCCTTCCTCCAGCCCCCTTAATTTTGGATCAATATCCACCAAAATTTAATCAGCTCTTAATCTCAATGCACCAAATCTACTTGTGAAATTTGGTTTTGATATTCACACTAGTTTTTGAGCTAGCTCGTCCACAAAATTGGATAACGCACAGAATCCCTTCCAGACATTTTGACAATAAAACAATTATTATCTCGAAAAATATAATTTTTTCGATGTACAGTTATTAATGCTTTTTTGTAGACCGAAATGTCATGGTTTTGCCCAATTTTTTTAATCAAAATATTTTCAGCTATTTTTGAGATATTTTGAAAAAAAGAATCAAAAAAATACTTTTTTCATGCACGATTACAATACGTTACCATGCCTTTTGTATGGTAATGTAAAAATTAATGAATAAGTGATTATGTGATTTTATATTCTAAATAAAGTACTCTAATGAACAAAAATAACTTCGAGACTCAAAATCATTTATTTTCTCATTAAATTCATTTAAACTTGAAAATTTCTGATGTCCCTAATAATTTGGCCACCCATGGTAAGAAAAAGTCATATGATCCAATTGTGCACATTGCCTTTGATTTATCCTTTTATTAGCTACGCTTATTATTATTTTTATTTTTTGTGTTGAAAGGAAAGCCCCTTATTAATTTAACGCCCCCCCCCCGCCCCTCCAATAGTCGTCTTCAAGTTAGTTCATCTGATCCAGGGCGAAAATCCAAGTAATTTATTTTCTCGTCATATTTTTTTTCTTCCTTGGATTATAGGACATTTATAGGAGGAATATAAAACAAAAAAAAATTAATATCTTTTTTTTTTGTGATATCATAAAATGGATTTTCCCAAAAATGATATAATATAAATTCCAACCACCCTCTTTTCGACGTTTAACTATTTTTCACTTTATTATTTTTAAATTGAACTTCCGTTGAATAAAGGAATAATATTTAATAAAGTTTAATATTGATATGCCTCGTGCTAGAATTTTTCGGTAAGATAAATATTTTCAATTTCTATTAATAAGTTTTGAAATTCAAATTGGGTTGATTTTACAATGAAAATTTGAACAAAAAAAATTTAATAACATTGTTATATTTTTTAAATAATAAAATGAGGATACTTCAAAAGGTCCAACACTTATATAATATAGTAAGTTAATATAGACACAAGATGTTTTTACATAAAAAAAAATCATATATATATATATATATCCGGACGGATTCTCGAAAACGGCTCTAACAATTTGGATGAAATTCACGGGTTTGGAGGGTTTTCTGTTGGATATTCGATCTGTCACAGTCTCATCTTCGGCTAAGTTGTTTTTGATGGGTTTTTTGTTAATTGAAATAATTATTCACAAGTGATTTTCTGGATAAAAATGTACAATTACATTTTTATTCAATTTCCTTTTTAATTATTAATTGGTTTTTTAACTTTAAATTCTACTAATAGATCATTATAAATATCATTATATATATTAAAAGTTAAACAATTTAATTGATTGAGAAGAGAATGGGAGAGATTAACCAATCGACTTGATTGGGGAATAATGGAATTAAATAATTATCGGAAAAGAGGTTTTTTTATCTAATTAGATTTTTCCTCTTATTAAAAACACGGACTAAATATGAATAAGGACACTCGATGGTGGAGAAGCAATCTCCGAAATCGAAGCTAAAAATACAAGGTATACATTAATTAATGTAAAATAATTGGTTTAATAAAATTTATAAAAAAAAAAAAAAAAAAAAAACAATTTAATTGATGATTGAATGGAGGGAGATGGATGGAGAATTGGTGGGTAAAACCAATCGACTTGATTGGGGAATAATGGAATTGAAATAATTATTGGAAAAGAGGTTTTTTTATCTAATTAGATTTTTCCTCTTAATAAAAACGACTAAAGATGATAAGGACACTCGATGGTGGAGAAGTAATCTCCGGAATCGAAGCAAAAATACAATGTATACATTAATTAATGTAAAATAATTGGTTTAATAATAAATTTATTTTAAATTTTAAATTTTAATTTAATTGATTGACGAATGACGAATGAGGATCCCAGGGTTGGGGGATTGAATTGGAAATAAATATGATCGGAAAAGAGGTTTTTTTATTTAATTAGTTTTTCCTCTTATTAAAAACAAGGACTAAAAAGATGATCAAGGACACTCGATGGTGGAGAAGTAATCTCCGGAGTCGAAGCTCAAATACAATGTATACATTAATTTATGTAAAATAATTGGTTTAATAAAATTTATAAAAAAAAAATTTTTTAATTGATTGGATTGGTATCGGAAACGAGGTTTTTTTTATTTAATTAGTTTTTTCCTCTTATTAAAAACAAGGACTAAAAGATGTTGGCAAGCTCAAGAAGATCAAGTGCAGTCGGTGATAGAGAAGTAATCTCCAAAGTCGAAGCTTAAATACAATGTATACATTAATTCATGTAAAATAATTGGCTCAATATAATTAATTAAAAAAAAAATTAATTGAAAAAAAATAGAATTTTAAATCCCATAAGTGTATTTTTTTATATTAGAATTTAGTAATTTAATTGATGAACTCAAAATTGTTATTTAATTAAAAAAATTATTATACGGTATTTATGGGGGGGTCGATAGGCTAGTCGGTAGCGTGACAGCGAGCTAACCAGGAGACCCGAGTTCGAATCCGACTCGAGGCAGCCAGCCAAAATCGACCCCGGGGGTAGAGACAAATTTTAAAAATATATCTAGTATCGTAATTGGGCTTATGGCTAGAAGGGCCTGAAAAGCAAAAAAAAAAAAAAAAAAAAAAAAATACGGTATTTATTTATATACCTATAAATATATACACATAATCTGTGGGCCACTAAAAGGCTTGAAATTTAAAAACTGGGTGTGGGTGCAGGGGCTGGTGTGGAGGTGACGGTGGTGGTTAGAGGGTGTACGGGGGGCGAGGGAAGTGGTTCCGGGGTGGGAGGATGTGGGGAGGAGGTGGGGTGAAGTGGTGAGGGTACGGGGGTGAGGGTTATTTTTTTCTTCTTTTCTTAATTAGAATAATTAAGAAAAGGAGGAAAAAAATAAATTGTTTTTCTATGCCTTTCCCAGGTAACACACAATATCCTCAGAATATTCTAAGAAGATTTAAATGTCCTTGAGAATATCCTTAGAATATTCTGAGGATAATGTGGTTACCTGGGTTGTTAAAAAAGAAGAAAGTTTTGAACACTACTGTGGAGAGAAGAAGGAATCATTTTATTTGTTTCATTCATTGACCCTTTGAAACCCTGAAGAAGAGGAAAATCCTCCGAAACGTCGGTTTGAAAGGAAAGGAGGAAGGATTCCAATAAATTACACCTTATTTTATATGTGTTATTTTTTCTTTCCTCACTACCCCTGGGCTGCCTTCCATTACATTCAATTAAAAGTTCTACCAGTCCGTCTCTCTCCAGAGAAAATTTCGTTGCAATAAATAAAGTTTTACTTTTAAAGAAATTTTAATTTATTCTAATATTATATTATATACAGAGGTCGAATATAATATTTATTTTTATATCTCACATAAAAATTATATTCATGAACCCGTCCAAAAATGGTGAAGTGATACAAAGGGTCCCCCCTTACTTCTCATTTTCGGATTTTTTTAAGAAATTTTAATTTATTCTAATATTATATTATATACAGAGCTCGAATATTTATTTTTATATCTCACCTAACAAATATTTTAACAAGAAAGTTTATTATACAAATTTTAATAGGATTCACACCCAAGTGAAATTGGTCGTAGAGATATAAAAGTATAGAACATTGTTAGTAAAAGCAGAGTATGGCCAATAATAAATTAGTACCTGGAGCCACGCGAGCACTGTAACCCCTTCCCCCCCCCTCCCGAAACCACACACCTCGCCCCCCACCAATGCACCCCCACCCCGCCCACCCCACCTCCTGCACCTACCACATCCACCCCACCCCGCACCCAATTTTTGCATTTCAAGCTTTCTAATGGTCCACATATATATTATGTGCATATTTGTTTACTCGTACACCAATTTGCCCACATTCGTTCATATTGATAAACATTATAAAAAATAAATAGGAAAAAAATAATAAAAAAATAATCGTATAGGATCTGAAATAAAAACATAAAATTAAATAAGATTTCTATCCAAGTTATATAAAAAAGCCACTTGAAGCACTTTATTTGTAGACAAACCTGTTTTGTTATTATTTGGACACCTGTTAATTAAAAACAAACCAAATTTTTTTTTTTTTTTTTATAAATTTTATTAAACCAATTATTTTACATTAATTAATGTATACCTTGTATTTTAGCTTCGATTTCGGAGATTGCTTCTCCACCATCGAGTGTCCTTATTAATCTTTAGTCCTTGTTTTTAATAAGAGGAAAAATCTAATTAGATAAAAAAACCTCTTTTCCGATAATTATTTCAATTCCATTATTCCCCAATCAAATCGATTGGTATCTCTCCTCTCTCCTCTTTCCTCATCTCTTCAAACCAAAAATTCCCAATTTTATTATAATATATTAATATTTGCTATAACCTATTAGTGGGTTTTAAAATTAAAAAAACAATTAAAAATAAAACATAATTGAAAAAATGTAAACAAACTTTTTTATTGAGATTTTCATCTGTCAATAATTACTTTAATTAAGAAAAGATCAATTAAGATTAAATTTGTCGAGGTCCAGACCTAGCCAGATCGCTTTCTCATCCTCAAAACTTGTTAATAGAATTTGTTTCATCAAAATCGGTAAAGCCGTTTTCAAAATAGAACAATGATACAATATATATATAAATAAATATATATATAAATATACAAACAATTTTTGCTCGTTTAATAAGAGTAGATTATAGATTACTAGCTTCTTTCAGAAATTTTATACACCGGAATCAGCCATAGTTCATTCTTAAGAAAACGATTAGGAGTCTTAATCTTCTAATTTTCTACTGAATATTATATTTAATATACGCAAATGTAATATGAATGAAGATATTAACCGCAGATACCGAGGTCAGCTTGTATTTCCAAATTAAGCGAAGTGATAGTGATGTTCTTTCCAAAGTACTAGTGGTTAAACTTTGGACTAAAGTTCTTAAGTTTCTTGGGTGGTGGATTAGTTATAATGAGCTCTGAAACAGGTTTCAAATCAATATTTGTAGATAGAAGCGAAAACGGTACTCGAAATTATCTGGCGGCGGAAAGTTTGATCGTTAAGTGAAGAATAATGGATGAGCCACGAAGACGTTCTCGGAGTACATACACTCTTCTCTCCAACATGACAATCTGAGAATAGGCTAGATAATTAGGATAATATTTATTAGCTAAATGGATCTGACGAAATAAGACTAGACATGCAGGGATGAAGTGGGGGTGCCTCGCAATTGAATTTGAATGGAAATTGAATCCTTTCAAGGAAATAGTATTTGATTAGCTATAAAGATTAACTAAAGGTAGTTGGTAAAACGAGGTGAAAACATTCCTTTTACAGAGCATTTGTTTTATTAGTACCTACATGATTAAGTTCAGGTAATGAATTTCTAATAATTATTTATCTACTCTTATTAAACGAGCAAAAATTGTTTATATATATTTAATTTTATTTGTATCTTAGTTCTATTTTGAAAACGGCTTTACCGATTTTGATTAAACAAATTCTATTAACAAGTTTTGAGGATGAGAAAGCGATCTGGCTAGGTCTGGACCTCGACAAATTTAATCTTAATTGATCTTTTTCTTAATTAAAGTAATTATTGATAGATGAAAATCTCAATAAAAAAGTTTGTTTACATTTTTTTCAATTATGTTTTATTTTTAATTGGTTTTTTATTTTTAAAACCCACTAATAGGTTATAGCAAATATTAATATATTATATTAAAATTAGGAATTTTTTGTTTGTTTTTAATTAACAGGTGTCTAAATCATAACATTACAGGTGTGTTTACAAATAAAGTGATTGAAGTGGCTTTTTTTTATATAACTTGGAAAGAAATCTTATTTAATTTTATGTTTTTATTTCAGATCCTATACGATTATTTTTTTATTATTATTTTCCTATTTATTTTTTATAATGTTTATCAATATGAACGAATGTGGGCAAATTGGTGTACGAGTAAACAAATATACACATAATATGTAGACCATGAGAAAGCTAGAAATGCGGGGTGGGGGTGGATGTGGGAGGTTGCATTGGCAGGGGCGAGGTGTGTGGTTTCGGGGGGGGGGAGGTCAGGGTTGCTGCATTTCGGCAACTCGGTGGCTCTAAGTCCTTTATTTATTACAAGCCCAAATCTTTGCTCTGCTTTGTCTTAAATACGGAACGCGTAAAAAAAATGTAGTGACTTAAAACTCAGAACCAGTAAAGGCAACTTAAGTAACTCTCATATAACACGGTGGTTAGGATTTTGAAACAATTTGCATGTTAGGTATATCTTATATTATCTTATCTATCTTATATATATATATATATCTGGTTGTCTCAGAAAAAATGTTTTGTATTTCTTAAAAATATTATAAATTCGACTGTTTTTAAGACTCTTAGACCAATATTTACGGAGATAGAGACGTTTAAAGATTTTAATGCAGATAATTTTTTTTTTGGAAATTTTTTTAACCCTCTCAGACCATCATTTACTGGAGAGGTTAGAGCCAATCAAAGATTTTAATGAAATTTTTTTTTTTTTTTTAAGTTCTTTAAAAATATTATAAATTTGACTGTAAATTACGCTTCGACCGTTATTTACGGAGAGAGAGACGTTTAAAGATTTTAAGCGAAAAAAAATTTCGGAAATTTTTAGATATTATAAATTTGATTGTTTTAACAATCTCAGACCATTATTTACAGGAGATAGAGACAATTAAAGATTCACATTTTTTTTAATTTCTTAAAAATAATATAAATCTCGATTTGTTTAAAGGCTCTTAGACCATTATTTACGGAAATTTCGACTAAAACTCTTCTGAACTTGTCTTTGGCATGCTTGAACTGGAAAATATATCTACCAGGCAGGGACTTCAATTCTTCTATCTGCACCCTTTTCGGAAAATCATTCATTTTATTGGCTCTTATGTACTATTTTCTTACATACCTGGGGGTGGTCTAAAAATGTTCCCAGTGCTCGCGAATGAAATAAGTTTAAGAAACCCTAATAAAAAATACCGTGCCAAAGTTGAAAAAGTTTTCACTTTTTTCTCAATTTGTTTACTAATTATCACATTCTGATAACCTTATTTGTCTCCAATATAGCGTATGACAAAATAAAAAACAAAGTTGTCTGTTTTTGTTTAAAATTCTCGTTCCTATACGGGATATGAGGAAATCGATTTTCCATATTAGATTATAGAACCTAATAAGATATCCGATGGAATACAGGAAAGCGAACGAACCTCCTGGCTTGGCAAAAGGTGAAGAAAATATAGAATAAGCAGAATATAAGTTTATCCCAAGATAAAAAGGAATAATAGAGCAGCAACGAGATACGAAACGAAAGAGGCGAGAAAGTGAGTTAGCTTTTTTTTGGGGGAGGGGGGACCTGGGGGGACGAAACGAGATCCGAGTTAAAAAGACCTTCTGCAATTGTCGGCAAAATAATATGATTATGTGCCAGATCTGCGGATTATTCTCTCTTTGAAATGTCATTGTAGATTTTTGTATTTAAATTTTAAAATGGTTGACAATTTATGGATTCCAGTTTTATTCAAAGTAAAGTATTTTCATAAATGGAAATTTAATGAATAAATTTTTCTTATTTGAAAAAAAAAATGAACCGACCCGGTTTCTTCTGAATGCTGGGGATTTAACAAACACAAAATAGATGATAATGAATAGAGAATTATTAAATAAAAATGTCTATTCATCAAAGAATGTGAGGGAAAATGCATAAATAAATAAAAAAACTACTTAAATAGAGCAGGGCTGTCCAACCCGAGCCTCTGCAATCATAAACTTCCTTAGAACATTGAGATTTATACGTAGATATATACCAGGGGTGGACAAATCGTGACTCGCGAGCCGCACCACCCCCACCCCTCCCGAAACCACACACCTCGCCAATGTAGCCCACTCCGCCCCACCCCACCACAACCGCGCCTCCCACCCCCAGATCCCCCACAACTTCACCCCACCTCCCGCACCTCCCACATCCACCCCACCTCCCGCACCTCCCCACATCCACCCCACCCCGCATTTCTAGCTTTCTCATGGTCTACATATATTATGTGTATATTTGTTTACTCGTATACCAATTTGCCTACATTCGTTCATATTGATAAACATTATAAAAAAATAAATAGGAAAATAATAATAATAAAAATAATCGTATAGGATCTGAAATAAAAACATAAAATTAAATAAGATTTGTTTCCAAGTTATATAAAAAAAGCCACTTGAACCACTTTATTTGTAAACACACCTGTTTTGTTATGATTTAGACACCTGTTAATTAAAAACAAACAAAAAATTCCTAATTTTAATATAATATATTAATATTTGCTATAACCTATTAGTGGGTTTTAAAATTAAAAAAACAATTAAAAATAAAACATAATTGAAAAAAATGTAAACAAACTTTTTTATTGAGATTTTCATCTCAATAATTACTTTAATTAAGAAAAGATCAATTAAGATTAAATTTGTCGAGGTCCAGACCTAGCCAGATTGCTTTCTCATCCTCAAAACTTGTTAATAGAATTTGTTTAATCAAAATCGGTAGAGCCGTTTTCAAAATAGAACAATGATACAAATATATACCTATATATATTTATAACAATAACAATATATATATAAACAATTTTTGCTCGTTTAATAAGAGTAGATTTCTATTCGTGGAAAGGGGGGGGGGGTAGTTTTTGCATTTTTAGACTCTGGGGACCCACTGATTATGCATTCAAAATTTGATTGAGTTTGGTACAAGAGCCTATATTTTCATTTTTTGACCCTACACCCCCCGGACCCCTCCCTGTTCCCACCCCAACCCCACCCACGAAACTCCCCACCTCGTCCCTCCCACACCACCACCTCCGCCCCTACCATAACCTCCACCCTACACACCCGCCCCCAGTTTTTGAATTTCTAGTCTTCCAGTGACCCACAGATTGTGTGTGATTTAGGCATATAAATAAATAATGTATAATTATTTTTTTAAATTAAATAATTTGTAGAATTTTATAATTAATTAAATTTTCAAATTCTAATAATTAATATTTTTGGATTTAAATCTTGATTTTTAATAAATTAAACTGTCCAACATTTTAAGATATATATAATAATATTTGTATTGATCTATTGGTGGAATTTAAAATTGAAAAACCAATTAATTATTAAAAGGAAATTGAATAAAATGTAATTATACATTTTTATCGAGACAACCATCTGGGAATAATTATTTCAATTAACAAAAAACCCATTAAACAATAACTTAGCCGAAGATGAGACCGTGACAGATCGAATGTCCAACACAAAACCCTCCTAACCCGTGAATTTTATCCAAAACGAGAACTCGACCGGATATATATATACTAGTATATACAATTTTTGCTCGTTTAATAAGAGTAGATTTACTTTTATCTTTAACAAATATCAATAGAATTATAATATTTTCTCAGAGGTCCAGACAATTGTTTTTCTTTAAATGTGGCCCGTTTAAGCCAAAAGGTTGGACATCCCTGAAATAGACAATACAAGAATGGCGACCTCTTACGGGTCTGTTTCTTTTCGGTGAACTTTGCTCTGAATTAACTTTATATTTAAGTATTGAATTAAATAATTGTTGTTTATTTCCACGACCTATTTATGTTAGTTTGTTTTTTGCTTTCAATTCTTTAGGTAATATTATCTGACCGGGAAATGGTAGAAATTCAAGTTTTCACAGGAAACGCACTCAATGAGTGGCTACCGAATCCAATAAGCAAGATCTTTTTAGGCCATCGGTCTCTCTCTGTACAGAAAAACGGAAAGATAAATATTGTCTTGAGATTTCATACCGTAGCGTAATCCTTCGCTGAAGGTTGCGGCCATTTTTAAAAATTGACTAATGTAGATGGAAGATCGGAAAATCCCGTTGCTGTGGCCAACTTGTGCTTATTCTTGGGAATGTTCGTACATCTATAAGGGGTATAGACATTGCAATTCTAACGGAGATGAAGTGTCATAATTAATAGTATTCCACTTCTTGGCCTTCTTAATCCATTTAATTGGGATGCAACCAACACGACTGGGATTGAGAAGGCTGTAAATATGCAAATATACCTAATATGCACAATAATGCCAGACGTAGACATTCACCTATCTAAGAACTAAGCTAAATGTTATTTACGAGCCCCGTTCCATCTCAATTGGCCTACCAATATTTTTTCTTTTTAAATAAAATTATGCTAATTCACGGTAAATTTAATTTAAATATTTATTTTTATTATCATTTGGAACAACATTTTAAACAATTTCAAATATTTTATTGTAACATTTAACTTAAAATTATTTTTTAATTGTTAAAAACAAGGAAAACTTACAAAATCCAAAAACCTTTACCACTGTGTGACGTCGCATTTATTTTTAATTACGGCTTGAATTCTTTTGGGCAACGTACTTATTAAGTTTTGACACTCATCTTGAGTGGACCAAATATTTTGAACTGTGTTTTAATTCGACTACGTTTCTAGCTGGTTGTATTCGTAATAGCTTTTTCATTGTGTGCCAAAGAGTTTCTATTGGCGACAAGTCGGGACTGTTTGCCACCCACTCCAAAAGTGGAACATTATGATGATCAGAAAGCCATTTTAAAAGATTTTCTTGATGTATGGCAGGCCGCCCCGTCTTGTTGGAACACAAAATTATTATTATTCTGCAATGCATCTGCCATTGATGGAAGTAACGATTTTTTTTAAATCTCTAAATATTTATTGGTGTTTACAATTCCATCAATGAAGTGAAGTTTTCCAACACCTCTAGCAGACATTGAACCCCATACCATAACTGAAGCAGGAAATTTTACTTTCTTTTTTAAACAATCTGAATTGAAATTTTCATTTTTCTGACGAAAACTCTGCTTCGATTGTCCCCAATACAAACTTCAAAACGAGACTCATCACTCCAATGGGCACTATTCCATTCATCACTCGTCCAATTAATGTGACTTTTAGCTCATTTAAGCCGGTTTTTCTTTTGTTTTAATGTCAAGAGTGGCTTTTCTTTGGCATAAAAAAATTAATAAAATTACAAAAAAAATTTTTGGAATAAACTGCAATAAAATTACCTTGTAAGTTTTAAAACCACTCGCTTCTCTAAGGCACGTGGATCTTGAAACACTTCGGCCCACAGCATCGCTCCAAAGAACAGATAATTCACCATAGCTCGAACTTCTATTTTTTCTAATAATCTTCTTCGATGTCCATCTATCATCATCTGATATTTTGGATTTCGACGCATACCGAGGTTTTGTGAAGCTATTGTACCCGTTGTTTTATAAACTCGAATAATATTTCTGACAGTAAACTTTGATAAATTTAACTAGATCGCCAATTTCCGAGTTTGAATTTCCCTTTTAAAAATAAATTGATAATAATTGAGCGAATTTTTCATCAACAACCTTTTCCAAGAGTTATTTTTACTAATAATAAACAAAACAAACTTTCTTTTGTTGGAAAAAGGCAAACCCTACTTGATTATTTAACATATTCAAAGATTAAAAAAAAAAAATTCCTGAAAAGAACTATTTTTTATATAAAAATATTTTTTTAACAACTTAAAAATAATTTTAGTTAAATGTTACAATAAAATGTTTTAAATTGTTTAAAATGTTGTTCCAAATGATAATAAATTTCTTGAAAAAAAGTAGGAAAAAAAACACTTTTTTCATGCACGATTTCAAACTTGACCATAACCTGTATGGTACAGTAAAAATAAATAAATAACGGACACGATAATATAGATATACTATAGAATATTTGTTTTTAGTATAAGTAACAGTCTATTATGTCATTATCTTTATCCTTTTCTATTAACTTTTTTTGTCTATTCCATCTATCAGACTTTTTAATAATAAAATATTAAACTCTCTCCTTCAAATTGATTATATTAAATCTTTGATTTTTCAATTGAATAGGAACTGATCATACGCTCTTTGCCCTTTTTAATAATTTCTCTTCTATTCAAATCGTTATGAAATTCGGAATTAATTAAATTGAGATTAAGGACCTTTTGAATCGTTCATTATACTACGTTCTCGTTTCTTTTCAAATCCCTAAAAAACCTTGGACTGGGAAATATTTTTATATATTTGTCCGGAATTAAATATAAGGGCTTGCAATTATACTAATAGGAGTTTGTTTACTACCCGGGCTGAAATTGAAAATTTAATTATACAAATAGCGGATTTCTTTTCTTTTAAAATCTTGAAAATTACTTTATTTTGTGGCGCTTCACAAAACTGTCGGTAGAGCGCGCCACATATTCAATCACTTTCAACACACAAGTTGTATTTTAACAGAAAAAACAAACAAATATACAAAAATATCGATATTTGTAATATACTTACATCACACACATGCAACCATATGTAAAGATTTATCATAAATAAATTACCACCAAGCCGAGCGATAAATTGTGCAATGCAAGAAATAAACAGATTAATTTCAGAAAGGATAAATATGTCCACTTTGATTAAATATAAGTCATGACAATTCAATAGCAACTTAGATTCAATTGTAATACACTTGAAGATATAGGTGATACCTACACAACGGGGGGTCTCTTACTGGTACGGTAGCCCGAAGTGTATCGTATAGTATCATTTCTTTCCCTATAAGTTCACCTGCCTCCACTCGCCTTGTGTCGTGTACCAATTTTATATGTGCATTTTTATTTAACCCTAACCGCCTACCTCTTGCTTGTCGGCCTTCTCTCCCACGCTATTTATTATATGTGCTACTCCTCGCTATAATTTTAACAGCGAATTCTAATAATTTTATTCTATAATATATATGTTACGGCTAATATGCAAATTTGGATAGTTTATAAACTAGCCAAACCATTGGCTATTTTGATACTCAGGCTTTGATTAGAGCAATTTTTAATAATTTTCTTGAAGTAAGGCTTTCCAACAAACGGTCTGTAGCCCAGCACCTTACATAAATTTCTTTTCCTTAAAACATCATGATTTTTATGTATTTACTGGAAAACTTATCTGATAGTAAAATTTGATCTGATAATTTTTGTTTTTCTAAAATGAAAAGAAATTGAAGAATAAAATCCAGATTTCCAATTTTGAATGTGAATAAATATATCAAAAATACCGAAAAATAACCTCAATTTTGGCATATTTAGTCTCCATTTTTATTAAATATATAAATATATTTTATCCTGCAAATTTGTTACTTTATTTATTGAATGTACCTATATGGAATTTGCAATCCGAAATTGAACTGAAAGAAAAATTTGATAAGGTCTTTTTTTAATAGAATTTCATAGTTAACATGTTAATTAATAAATTAAAAAAAAAAGAATCGTTAAAATCGTTTTTGAGAAAATCACAAAAAAACAAAAAATCTTTAATGTAAATCCCAACTTCCGATGTTTCGATTTCAACTAAAAGCTTTACACCTTTTAGTCTATATCGAGCTTAAGTTTCGAATTTCGTAACTCTGGGATTTATGGTTGCGAAACGAAAAATTGATTTAAACAATTTAATACGAAGCACCTGGCAGGCCGGAGCTTCAGTCAGTAATCTTTTTATTTTAATTGTGATTTATTTAATCAACCCGGCATTGTATGACATTAGACGATATTGTATAACGTTAGACGATTTTGCACGGCATTAGACGATGTTGTACGGCATTAGACGATATTGTACGGCATTAGACGATATTGTACGGCGTTATACGGTATTGTACGGCGTTATACGGTATTGTACGGTACCACACGGTGTTACACGGCATTATACGGTATTGTACGGTGCAATACGGTATTGTACGTTATTATACGGTTTTAGGCCATTTGAGCCTTTTAATAAAATTATTTTCTCAAAAAATTCAAAATTTATATCCGGCACACGGTATAATACGGTATTGTACGGTATTATACGGTAGAGTACCGCAATATATGGTTTTAGACCACTTGAGCCTTTTAATAATATTATTTTCTTAAAAAATTTAAAATTTATATCCCGCACCTAGGACCCACTCGGAGTTGACTTTCCTTTCCTGATAAAAATTTTTTTTATCGATTTTTTAGCAACAAAAAATATGTCGGCTCTAAAAGTAGATGAAATAAAAAAATTATTTAGGTGCATTAGAATCGAGTTTCATCTTCATGTATCATTGTTTCGTTTCATCTACGGTTTTTTTTTTAACTATTTCTCTTAATCGAGATGCCGAATCTATCAATGAACAAATTTATTTTTTTAATTTCTATTATTTTGACTTGGCAGTATTATAAAGACACATCATTGGCTGCCCGAAATGAAGTGTTATATTATTTTATTAAAAATTTTAAAATTTGTATCCGGCGAACAGGAGTGTATTTACTTTCAAGCCAAAGTTTTTTTCATCGACTTTTTAGCAACAAAAAATCATTCGGTGAAATGAAAAAAATTGTTTAAGCTGTTAATAGAGTTTTATCTCACGAATCGTTTCATTTGATTTTTTAAAACATGAATTAAAGATTATCTACTCTTATTAAACGAGCAAAAATTGTTTGTTTATATATATATATATATTTGTATCTTTGTTCTATTTTGAAAACGGCTCTACCGATTTTGATGAAACAAATTCTATTAACAAGTTTTGAGGATGAGAAAGCGATCTGGCTAGGTCTGACCTCGACAAATTTAATCTTAATTGATCTTTTCTTAATTAAAGTAATTATTGATAGATGAAAATCTCAATAAAAAGTTTGTTTACATTTTTTTTCAATTATCTTTTATTTTTAATTGGTTTTTTAATTTTAAAACCCACTAATAGGTTATAGCAAATATTAATATATTATATTAAAATTAGGAATTTTTTTGTTTGTTTTTAATTAACAGGTGTCTAAATCATAACATTACAGGTGTGTTTACAAATAAAGTGGTTGAAGTGGCTTTTTTTTATATAACTTGGAAACAAATCTTATTTAATTTTATGTTTTTATTTCAGATCCTATACGATTATTTTTTTTATTATTATTTTCCTATTTATTTTTTTATAATGTTTATCAATATGAACGAATGTAGGCAAATTGGTGTACGAGTAAACAAATATACACATAATATGTAGACCATTAGAAAGCTAGAAATGCAAAAACTGGGTGCGGGGTGGGGTGATGTGGGAGGTGCAGGAGGTGGGGTGCAGTTGTGGGGAATCCGGGGGTGGGAGGCACGGTTGGGGTGGGGTGGGGCGGAGTCGGGGTGCAGTGGTGAGCGAGGTGTGTGGTTTCGGGAGGGAGGGGGTCAGGGGTTACCGTGTATCGCTCGGTGGATCCAGGTACTACCTATTTATTAGAGTACCTATATATTTTTTAATCTTTCTTGATTTGAATAACCATTGTGCTCAAGAATTCACCTAGACTATAGGGCCTTCGAAATATTTGTTAAAAAATTATTATAATGAAAAAATAAAATCAATTAATAAGTACGTTGCCCAAAAGAATTCAAGCCGTAATTAAAGATAAGGGCTGACGTCACACAGTGCGGTAAAGGTTTTTGGATTTTGTAAGTTTTCCTTGTTTTTAACAATTACAAAATAATTTTAAGTTAAATGTTACAATAAAATGTTTTAAATTGTTTTACAATGTTGTTCCAAATGATAATAAAAATAAATATTTAAATTAAATTTACCGTGAATTAGCATAATTTTATTTAAAAAGAAAAAATATTGGTGGGCCAATTGAGATGGGACGGGGATCGTATATGTATATGGCCCGATATGATCCGCCCTGCTTAAAGGGTTTCGGTCATATTTGAAAAGCTCTAGAAAATAAAAATAATTTTTAAGAAAAAATAAAAACCGACTTCAAAAAAATTAAATGCAACAAATAAAATACACTAAAAGGTATAAAATAATTATTATCTTATTTAGTTACAACTAAACGACGAAATATTAACACGAAATTACTTTTTAAGTCGGTGCCAAACAAACTATATCTATAAACGAGCGTACCCGCCAAACGTACTAAGTAAGATCCGTCGAGTGCGATTCATAAAAGGTATATATTTAGCACCAACTTCAAAAAGTAATTTCATGTTAATATTTCGTCGTTTAGTTGTAACTAAATAAGATAATAATTATTTTATACCTTTTAGTGTATTTTATATGTTGCATTTAATTTTTTGAAGTCGGTTTTTATTTTTTCTTAAAAATTATTTTTATTTTTCTCTTTTTTAGTGATGTGATTAATAGTGATCATATCATCAGAACTTGACCAAATTAATATGATACCATCCCTAAGACACCCCCTTTCGCATAAAAAAAGAACCATCGAAATCGGTTCATAACAAAGAGGTTAGGTCTAAACAAACCTAATAAAAAAGGTCTAATACCTATGAAAAAAAAACGAAAAAAAAATGGGACCAATCGGAAGCTAGACTGGACCCAATGCAAAAAAAATTTTCAAAATCGGTTGACAATTGGCGGAGATATGAGGTAACATAGGGACAAAAAAAAAAAAAAAAAAAAAAAAATTCAGTCGAATAGAGAACCTCCTCCTTTTTTGAAGTCGGTTAAAAAGATATGATCCATTTAGCTATAATCCAACGTCATTTTGCGTTTAGCCCGCATGACACTTGGATGGATCATCAAATATAGGAAACATACGATTAATTAAGAAGAAAGTTTTTAAGGAATTTGGTGTTGGTACTTGGTGAAACATTTTTTAAAATTATTGGATAAAAATACTTGGTAGGTTTCACATTAAGATATAAAAAAATAAAACGAATTTATTTTTAGAGAATCTTTAATCTCGATATATATATTTCGGGTGACTAACCCATCTTCAGGAGATACAGGAAGTAACAGTTACTTCCTGTATCTCCTGAAGATGGGTTAGTCACCCGAAATATATATATCGAGATTAAAGATTCTCTAAAAATAAATTCGTTTTATTTTTTTATATCTGTAATGTGAGACCTACCAAGTATTTTTATCCAATAATTTTAAGAAGAGTTTACCTAATAATTCCAAACCTTATAAAATAAATAATCTAAAATAATAGATAACATTTGTAGATTGAATTTGAATGGAATAAGATTAGTTGATACACGAATTTCAAGCTCTTCAGTTCAATTAATAGGATTTGATTGAATTGGAATCGATTCATTCGGTTGACTAGATGAGCCAGGTGTGATCGATTCGTGATTTGGACAGGTGAACATGCTCACCCCCTGAGAGGGGTCGGGGTGGTACAAGAATTCTACCAGACGCTTTTCAATCAATAAAACGAAGGTTCGAGGCTGCTCTTGACTTTGGCCGAAAGAAGATGCTCAGCTGCTGCGGCGATATTGCTATGGACCAGTGAACCCCAAAAGAGAACACCCCCCCCCCGCACACACACACACTCAGGTTTGGCAGCCAACATTATTACTTATCCTTTGAACTTGATTCCCGTTCCTTTTGCTTGGGCTATTTACTTTTATCTTTCAGTCTATTTGTGTTTTATTCTTTAAATAAAGTGGTGGACAGCTTGCTTGCTTTTGTTTTTATATTTGTGTTTTAAAACTAAAAAAAAAGTTTAGTCGATTCCATTTTCATGTATTTTGTAGTATGATATATTTATTACTTTACCATACAGGGTATGGTCAAGTATGGTTAACTTTTAAGGAGTTCAAGTATTGTAATCGTGCATGAAAAAAGTGGTTTTTTTCCTTCTTTTTTTCGAAATATCTCAAAAACGGCTGAAACTATTTTGATTAAAAAAATTGAGCGTAACCATGGCATTTCGCTTTACAAAAAAGCTCTTATAAGTGAACATTGAAAAAATTATATTTTTTGAGATAATAATTGTTTTGTCAAAATGTCTGTTAGTTAGTCCGTGCGTTACCAAATTTTTTTTTGTACGAGCTAGCTCAATAACTAGTGTGAATATCGAAACCAAATTTCACATGTAGTTTTGGTCCATTAAAATTAAGAGCTGATTAGATTTTGGTGAATATCGACCCAAAATTAAGGGGGGTGGAAGGGGGGTTAAAAATTAAAAATCTAGGCCGTTTGAGCAAAATCAACCAAATTTTGTATACACAATCAGTGGACCCCCAGAAGTCTAAAAATACAAAAACTAACCGTTAAAGGGAGGGGGGGGTCAAAAAATGAAAATCTTGGCCATATTGTTAAAATATATGTATAATATTGGCACCTCCGATATGACATCAGCGCCACTCCGGTGTTGACTATCTTAACTTAACTTATCACCCACTTCATTTTCTACTCGAGTTCATGTAACTTGCTATATATTGCTTTTTCCTCATGTACTATTCTATTTTATTGTAATATGTTAAAATGGTAACAACCCATTTTCGCACATTGTTGAACAAAGAATCAAATTTAGAAGTATGTTTTTTTTATGCATAGTAGAGTTAAAAAATCTTAAATCTGAACTTTTTCAAAATTTATTAATTTAATAACTTAAAAATAGGAAAGAGATTAACCAGTCAAGCCAAATATAGAATAGATTTCGTAAAAATTAGTTTATTTTTCATATTTAAAGAGAAGCTGGCTTAAGCCGGGATTATCTAAAGTCATTCGTGGTATATGAGCTTTAAGGCCCAGTTCTGAATATAGTCAGGGGAATGGGATTAGTCAGGGTCCAAACACCCTCATATAACAAAATAGAACATTATGATTGGCGATGTCCCTTAGAAGGGGTAGAAAACTAAGAATTATATAAAACGTAGCCCCCACACATCAAGGAGACACAATCGGAAATGCATAAAGAGGATGACACGAAGAAATATCGCTCTCTATTATTTTATCCAGCTCTTACCTTACATCTCTATATTATACCTCTACTTTACCCTGCTCTCTTACATTACATCTCTCTTACACTACACTCTCCATATTATACACTCTCTCTATTACTTGATCTCACGAGTATATTTCTTCTTCCTGGAGTCGTTTTTGCGGGCATTTTCATTCATCAACTTGCTAGCCCCTCCATTGGCACTTCTATCATTAGCACGATAGCTAATTGAATAGCACGGACAAGAATATCTGTCCGGCTCTCGTGAAGACATCACGGAAGATTATCAAAAAGGCGAGACTCCAGGCCCGTTACACACTCTTCGACGTGGCAGTCTACGGAACCTGAGCGAGAGGGAGTGCGGCACAGCTAGCGCTGTTGAAGTATTTGAACCAGTCAGCACACTTCAAGAGCAAACGTAATCAATCATAATTTCTTTGAACGATCTCCGTTCACCCTTTAAAGCCATCAAATCATTTAATTCTTTCTGACTGTTAAATTCACCAAGGACCTCAATAAATCATATATTATACATTGAATTCTTGATTATCTTTCACTGTTAAGAAAATTCTCCCCATTCTCCTTTGCAGCTAGAATTTATTTAAGTATTTTTATTTTATTTTTGCCTATTTAGAATTATTTTTTTATTTATTTTTTTAAATTCATTGCATCAGATTAACTTCAGTAACGTAGAATTTGAACATAAGAGTAAATTCAGTAGTTTATCAAACTAGTACAACGAGATACACTGAGTTACACCACCACCACCACGTCTATAAAGGTTAGTATTCTCATACTCAGGAATATTCCCCTTAAACGTCCCCTTACCAAACTAATTTCCTTACCCCTCCAACCACCAACCCTCCATAACCCCATTGCATGGTGAAGGTGCTGCTGGGATTTGAAAATCTAAGCCATCCTATCCCACAGATATCCCTAAATTCAAAATCCCATATTAAAAATATTCTGAGAAGTGAGAATACCAGGCTTAGTAAGGCTGCAACCGAACGCGATACCTGTCTCGTTGTACTAAAATTGAACAAAAAAAATATAGTATATTGCCCCGTACCGTTAATTTATTTTTTTTCATATTTTTTTTATTTATTTAAATTCTCTTAACAGTGGGATATCAAAGGTTAATTGAATAATCCCGGCTTCAACACTTCTATTTTTGAAATTTTCTGAGAATTTATTTGGCGAACTGTTTACTTTCTTTTCTATAAAATTAATACATTTTATAAATAAACAATAGCAACTTCTAATATTTGATTCTTTCTTTTACAAATAAACACCGAGAATGGACGGCACACAACAGAGTCTGGACGAACGCAGGGCGATTTATGCAGGCAACCAACAAACAACAGTTGAATTATCCAACACGCCGATCGATCCTGATGATATAGCATTAGACTCAGGGACCTGTATGTCCACTCCTACACCGGCGGAAATGGAAGAATCGACACTTCCAGCCATGCTACGAGATACAAGGGAGTTTGCAAATGCGCTTGATGGTGAACATCAAATCGTAAGTACACATACCCCCCCTCCACCCACACCCTTCGATAGTAATAGCATGCTCCAACAACTAATGTTGCAAATGAAAGAAATGACAAGTAAAACAGAAGCTCATTTTAATAAATCAGAGGCTAATTTTGATAAAACACAAGCTAATTTCAGTCAGATAGATAATAAAATAGAGACCCTGAGGGATGAACTTAATAGTAATATAAATAATTCCATAGCCAAAGTCAATGAAAAATTTGCATCCCTTTTTAATAGAATAGAGTCAAGCGATGGAAAAATGGATGAACAACAAAATAAATCAGAGGCCAATTTTGATGAAATAGATAATAAAATAGAGTCACATGATGCAACAATACAACAATCGCCACCCTTAGAAATCAAGTTAGCAACAATTGAAATCATTGTTGACCCTCTTCCTTTAGAAATTGCCCCGGAATTTACTTCAGCCCCTTTTAATAAAATTAATATAGACCCCATTATAGAACCCTCCATAGAATTAGAAACAATAACTTGTATACCCGCCATAGAAATTCACACACCCATAATTTGCCAACAAATAATTGAAATCGCGCCCCCACCACCTTTAATACAAATTGATATAAGTCCTCCAAACAAATTTAATTCAATGTTAAAAATTTTAATTGGTTTGCCTATAAAGTATAAAAATTATTTTACAACATTTTCGATTTTCAAACAATCAACAATAAATTTAATTATAAATCATATCTGTGATGTGATTCAGAATGAATCGCATCATTGCCAGCGAGCACTGGAAAGAACTTTATACGCCTCGCGGGGGATCAATCGATAAAAATGATAAGAAAAACATTTTTTATGGACCCATATGAAACCTTTGAAAATTGCCTTTATACCTTGAAATTCCTCGAAAAACGAAAATGCTTATAAGCAAACCATTTTTTTTATTTAGTAAATCCCCATATAACCCAGTCCCTTAATATTTTTCATTCGTTGTTTGTTGTTGCAAAATTTAAATAATAATTTAGTAAAAATAGTACATTTCATTATCTTTTAAAATCCATATTTAAATAATTATTAATAATTATTTAATTCAAATTCTAGTAATCATGAATCATCACACTATTATTTCTTTCGTCTAATTTAAAATAAATATTCTAATATAACTATTTATATTAGCAGAACAATTTCAAATAGGTCCCCATTTAAAATTTTTAGTCCACATTTCTATCATCATTCTGTATCTCCATTTTTTTATATACAGCAGACCTCTTTTATCGTTTAACTTCAGTAAATTCAGTAGATTTAGTAATTTAATAATTTTTGGAAATAGTATTCATTTTTATTTTTTATTTTTTTATATATAATTTTATCATTTGGTGTCGACACAACTCATTTATCACGATGAGACTCATATAAAATTTTACCCTCATTTGTCACAATAGACAAAATTTATTTTTAAATAATTTTTCATTCTAGATAAACCCGATTCAATCCTCTCTAGTCAACTTTCTTTGTAATTTTAAAATTCAAATTTAAATTAAATTCTAACCTGTGTTTGTATCAATAGAGTCAATCAATATTAATTTCTTTCCACCCTCACTATTTTTCTGTTCATTTAAATAAAATTTTCTAGTATTAATGTAAATTTTTCAATTGCTTCACTTGTTAATTTTATAATAAACATTCTATTAGATTCAGCTTTCCTTCTCAATATCATAACAATGTTGGAACATGCAAAACTAAAAATACAATTTTCTCCCTTTAGCCCCTGAATAAGCCCCTTGCAATTAAAAATTAAAACATTTAAAAGCGGTAACCAACAAGCACATTTGCAAACAGTATCTCACATGAGCGAATTAATTATTGTTACGATTAACATAAATTCTTGAAAATTTTTATAGTATGTCGAATGGTCCGTCACAGAGGTGGGAACTCGTGCATCCATATAGAAGAGATGAACACGATCCCAATATGCGGATAGACATGAAAAAGGAAATGTGAAATCAGGAATCGATGTATCAGTATTGGATAATTGAACTTAACAGCGAGATATAATAACAAATTGCTTGTGACCCCTGCGTTTCGATGGATTAGTTGTGGTCTCACGGGGTAAATAGCCTGGGCTAATAATTTGAAAAGAAATTTTTTCAGTTTATTAATAATTTAAAAAAAAAAAAAATTTTTTTTTAGTTTAAAAATTTTTTTTTAAAGGGAAGCGGTGTCATAAAATGGTAACAACCCATTTTCGCACATTGTTGAACAAAGAATCAAATTTAGAAGTATGTTTTTTTTATGCATAGTAGAGTTAAAAAATCTTAAATCTGAACTTTTTCAAAATTTATTAATTTAATAACTTAAAAATAGGAAAGAGATTAACCAGTCAAGCCAAATATAGAATAGATTTCGTAAAAATTAGTTTATTTTTCATATTTAAAGAGAAGCTGGCTTAAGCCGGGATTATCTAAAGTCATTCGTGGTATATGAGCTTTAAGGCCCAGTTCTGAATATAGTCAGGGGAATGAGATTAGTCAGGGTCCAAACACCCTCATATAACAAAATAGAACATTATGATTGGCGATGTCCCTTAGAAGGGGTAGAAAACTAAGAATTATATAAAACGTAGCCCCCACACATCAAGGAGACACAATCGGAAATGCATAAAGAGGATGACACGAAGAAATATCGCTCTCTATTATTTTATCCAGCTCTTACCTTACATCTCTATATTATACCTCTACTTTACCCTGCTCTCTTACATTACATCTCTCTTACACTACACTCTCCATATTATACACTCTCTCTATTACTTGATCTCACGAGTATATTTCTTCTTCCTGGAGTCGTTTTTGCGGGCATTTTCATTCATCAACTTGCTAGCCCCTCCATTGGCACTTCTATCATTAGCACGATAGCTAATTGAATAGCACGGACAAGAATATCTGTCCGGCTCTCGTGAAGACATCACGGAAGATTATCAAAAAGGCGAGACTCCAGGCCCGTTACACACTCTTCGACGTGGCAGTCTACGGAACCTGAGCGAGAGGGAGTGCGGCACAGCTAGCGCTGTTGAAGTATTTGAACCAGTCAGCACACTTCAAGAGCAAACGTAATCAATCATAATTTCTTTGAACGATCTCCGTTCACCCTTTAAAGCCATCAAATCATTTAATTCTTTCTGACTGTTAAATTCACCAAGGACCTCAATAAATCATATATTATACATTGAATTCTTGATTATCTTTCACTGTTAAGAAAATTCTCCCCATTCTCCTTTGCAGCTAGAATTTATTTAAGTATTTTTATTTTATTTTTGCCTATTTAGAATTATTTTTTTATTTATTTTTTTTAAATTCATTGCATCAGATTAACTTCAGTAACGTAGAATTTGAACATAAGAGTAAATTCAGTAGTTTATCAAACTAGTACAACGAGATACACTGAGTTACACCACCACCTCCACGTCTATAAAGGTTAGTATTCTCACACTCAGGAATATTCCCCTTAAACGTCCCCTTACCAAACTAATCTCCTTACCCCTCCAACCACCAACCCTCCATAACCCCATTGCAATGTGCAAACCTCAATAAAACGCTTTATATATTTTATCTATAAAATTATCTATCATTGTGATATTCCGCTATCCACGCCTTTTATACCTCTTAACACATATACTAAACTCAATCAAATTTTGTATACATAATCGGTGGACCCCATGAAGTATAAAAATAAAAAAAACTAACCTCCCAAAATGGGGGGGGGGTATATAGGTCATAAAATGAAAATCTTGGCCATTTACCAAACCCAACCAAATTTTGTATACATAATGGGACACCAGAAGTATAAAAATGCAAAAACTAAGCCCCCCTACATGATTATAAATAATTTTAGGGGCCAGGTTGTATGCTAAAGTCAAGTGGATGGCCACATCAGAACACGTCAGCTTATTTTTTTATAAAATCTGTATAGATTTTACTCTAACTATTTTAAAATATCACAAAATATCGATTTAAAATCTATCTTTAAAATATTGATTATATTTGGGACTTCAAGATGAAAAAAAAAGTAGCTATTTTTTTCTTCAGCTTTGTCAAATGTTCTCCTTGATTGATCAGTGATCAATGGATTTTCAGATTATCCGACGGATTGAGATTTAATTTAAAACAATTTATTAGCAAATATTTCATTATGTCTCATTTTATTGACAAGTGAGTTATTATCATTGAAAAGAATGGGATTTTGATCCGAGAGAGAGAGAGAGAGGGAACGTCCTTATTAAGAATTATATCAGGCTTTGTGTTTTTTTTGGCAAATTCTTTTGAATCATGAGCCTATCAGTGGAACTGAATTGAGATTGAAAATGTTGCTTAGGCTTAGAGAAAGTAAAAACTGGTTTAGCTGTAGGATGCTGTAGAATGAGCTTTGTTCAGATTTTTTCAGATTAGAGAAATATTTTGTAAACAACTTATTTTAAATGCTTATATCTACACTTATTAAACGATCAAAAATTGTTTATATATATATTATATATATTTGTATCTTAGTTCTATTTTGAAAACGGCCTCTACCCCCCGCTTGGACAATTCGACCGCGACACACTTCCGAGATCAAAAGTAGATCTTATATACCGACGACCGCCCCCCAAATCATAGGTCTGGATCCGCGCCTGCTTCAGCAATGGTTATCAATGATAATCGAAACGTCAAAAAGTAAATGTAGAATGGCTATTCTTTAAAGTACGAGCTTTTCGTGCGTGCCTTCAGCACGCCCCTCAAGCTCGGCCCTCCGGCATGGTGACCTGGCGGGCAGCGTCTCGGTCGAAAAATTTTATTCCTCTTAAAAACCACACTCCAAATGTATACCCGTAAACTACCGAAAATACATCGTCTCTTAAAAGTTTCGCCTCTTAATTTTTGAGTGGCGGGGGGGGGGGGAATAATTATGAATATATTTAATGTTTCTTAATTTAAAATGAATTGGAGTCTTTCATTTCAAAAATTACAATTATATTTGAAATTTGCCTGGTTAATGAAAAATCGATTGGAGCCATCAGTTTAAAATCCGAGCTGAGCAATTATATTTCAAATTTGCCTTGTTAATTAATATATATTTAATGTTTCTTAATTTTAAAATGAATTGGAGTCTTTCATTTCAAAATTACAATTATATTTGCAAATTTGCCTGGTTAATGAAAATCGATTGGAGCCATCAGTTTAAAATCCAAGCTGACAATTATATTTCAAATTTGCCTTGTTAATTAATATATATTTAATGTTTCTTAATTTAAAATCTATTGGTGTTTTTTCATTTTCATTCGAGTTCAAATGAATACAATACTATCTCGACACAGTCTAAATCAAAAATATATAGTTTTAGTAACAAAAATCAAGATATAATTATTAATGTTTCAATGGTGTAATGGCTAGAGCTAATGCCCTTAGTTCAAGAGTTCGTCGGTTCGATTCTAGGCAAGACGGTAATTTTTTTAGAGAAATTTCTCTAAGCGTTGTTACAAATTAATCTAGACAAATATATATAGTATTAGATGAGAATCGATGTGTATTTTTGAATGGAAGTCATCATGGACTTCAAATAGCCAGTGAAATCTGATTAACAATTAAGAAATAAACATCTTTATAATGAAGCTGTTATTTTTGAGATTAAATTGATTAATGTTTGAATTTTTATTTAAATCACACATTAATTATAATTATTTATTGATCACTATACAAATAATTATAATTAATTATGTGTGATTTAAATAAAAATTCAAACTTTAAACATATAATTAAAATGATTTTGGATAAATTCCAGCAACGATCCGTTGCAGTTTATTTATTTATTTTTTAATTATTCATTTCTAAATCATTATAATTTATCCAGCAAACTGGACAAGAAAACGAACAAAAAAAAACATTTTCTAGTGAATTAATTGTATAGAAAAAAATGTTCGAATATACACCTAGCAGTTAAACATCTCAATAGCTCATTAAAAATAGTGATAAAAACAGTTCCCTTAAGGACCGATAAAACGTTGCCTTTTAAAAATCGAAAGAGATTTAATGTATTGTAATTTGCATATAAAGAAGATTAATTTTGTCATTTATCAAATTAATACGAAAGTCTTTCACTTATTTGAACAGAGAGTAGGTACTTTTGGATCTTCAATAAATCCCAGTTGTACTTAGAGTGAAAAAATTTTCAAGACTTGGTATACACCCAACAAATTTGAAAAAAGTTAATTTCTCTTTTTAACTCCTAGGTGGAATGATGCCCGGATTTAGAAGATAAAACCAGATATTGTAGTCTCCAGTGAGACCAAAAAGAGGCCAAAAATCCATTGGTCCATGTGTAATTGTACACCCTCTTGCCCTCCCCATGTTATCTAGAAACATTCTGAAAGGAAAGTTATTTACGCTTAAGTAAATACCCGTTAACCACAATACCTTAAATTGGTAATTGGTTTTTCCTCAAGCATGGGATGTAATCACATTGAGACTTCGTGAAAAGAAATACGACTTTTTCTAAATGGGTTCCAGGTTGCAGGATTAGTATTAACGAGTTGTTCAATTGGTTAGAGCTTTAAACCGGAAATGTCATGTCCATGGCTCGAATCCTCATGGCTGGTCTCAGTATCTATATACAGGGTGTTCCGAATCACAATAATAAACCGTTAACATGAGGATAGGGCAATTTACGACGGTCCTGAAGATAAAGTTTTTTTTAAAGAAAATTCTCATAGATTTCGAGTTATAGGCATTTTTTTGAAAATGGTGCTACCCTGCCTAAATAATGAGATTCTGTGGCTACAAATTTATATATTTTATTATTCTAATTTTTGTTACGCAATCCTCAATAATCCTGCTATTGACCAGAATTCAAATTAAAACCTAAGAACTATACTTTTGGAGAAAAAAATATTTTTGCTGGACTTACACTTATTTGAAGAAATTTTGATCAGTTTTGTATAATCTTTAATGTATAATCTTTAATGTAATGTGGTTAACGGCCATTCACGCCAATCGAGATCCGGCGGAAGATAATTGTAGCCGTTGTTCTTCCCCACTTCCTTTATTGTGATACAGTGCATTATAACCTGGACAGTATAAGCAGTCGACGTTTGTCGGTTGCCTTCAATGCCTGTGCAAGGTACATATACAATCTTGAGCCTAGAGCTAGTGTGTCCAGGTTCGCGGCCAGGATTGTGGGGATGAGCCTTGGTGCATATCGTATGTATAGATATGCGAAGTTTGTGCATGGGGTCCTCTCGGGACGTGCGCCCGACTACCTCGGTCGTGCGCTAGTCTGTGGGCCCTCGGAGCGGGCGCGTGCACTGGTCTGTCCACCCCACAGGAGCAAGATGGTGGCAGATTCTTTCAAAGTGACGGCGACGAAAGTGTGGAACGCGTTGCCGGTTGAATTGAGGAGGATAGTGAGCCCTGATCGTTTTGAGACAGAACTCCACCGGCATTTAGCCTAGCAATTCCGATGCATTCAGCGAGGTTTAAACTAGCAACCAACCAGTACACTTCGCACTGAAGAAGCAGAGCTACGGAGGCACCTAGCCTAATATATATATATATGCTTGTTTTTATATCCTATATATTGTTATTTTTTTTTTGTTTTTATATCCTGTTTATTCTAATTTTTGTTTTTATATCATACATATTGTAATTTTTTTTCTTTTTCTCCTCCTCTCATTCTATATATTTTGTATCTTTTTTATTTTTGTTTCATATATTAAGTATGTATTTTTCTTCTTTTTGATTTTTTGTTTTTTCTTGTATTGTTTAATTAATTTTTTTTTTTGTAAATATTTTGGCCTAAAATTGTACATTAAAGGGGCCAGATGGCCCTATAGATACAATGTTTTAATAAATAAATAAATAAATAAAAATACTAGAAAATCATAGATCAAAGATGGTGTCATCTATTAAGTCCGATGGAGTGGAATATTTTTAATTATATGTCAGAGGGGTTGTTTTTCACCCCCTCGGGAATCGAACCCGAGTGCCAGTAACAGCAATCCGGGCCACCTGGCTCACCTGCGGGATACGAACCTCTCTGACATATGCAAACGCGTAAAATATTTTACTCAAAGATTGTTATCTTAATTTGTAAAATTTCGCGATATAGTGATTCTAAAATTGACACCATCTTTGATCTATGATTTTCTAGTAAATTTGAATCTATTACCATCGGCAAATTAATATCTTTCATATTAAATTAGGAAAAGTCATTCCATTGCCCTTCGAATTTTGAATTTCTTCAAAATTCGAAACACTCAACGACCTTTATTTAAATTATATGGCATGGCTATATGTTTAAATTTAGAATCACTATATCGCGAAATTTTACAAATTAAGATAACAATCTTTGAGTAAAATATTTTACGCGTTTGCATATGTCAGAGAGGTTCGTATCCCGCAGGTGAGCCAGGTGGCCCGGATTGCTGTTACTGGCACTCGGGTTCGATTCCCGAGGGGGTGAAAAACAACCCCTCTGACATATAATTAAAAATATTCCACTCCATCGGACTTAATAGATGACACCATCTTTGATCTATGATTTTCTAGTAAATTTGAATCTATTACCATCAGCAAATTAATATCTTTCACAATAAATAAAAATAAAAAAAAGTCTAGTAGGCTAGCTAGCAAGGCAAGTTATTTAAAAAATTAGCCCATTTAGTCAAGATTTCAAATTGGTACACCACTTTGTACTTCCTTCTTTTGAAAAAAAAAAATATTCATATTTTTTTGGCAAAATTCGCTAATTTAAAATCATATTTTGTTTTTTATTTAATATATTAATCAATTATGTCCCATCTTGATTAAACTAATATTTGGTTATTAATGGAATTATTAATAGCTATTATAGTATTAATGTCTATAATAGTCAAAGATTGGTTCAATTAAGATGCGACATAATTGATTAACATATTAAATAAAAAAACACTATCAAAATATGTTTTTAAATTATCTAATTTTGCCTAAAAAAAAATACTACAATATATTTTTTCTAAAAAAGTACAAAGTGCTAATTTTACCGATTTTGATGAAACCAACTCTATTACTCTATTAACAAGTTTTGAGGATGAGAAAACGATCTGGCTAGGTCTGGACCTCGAGAAATTTCATCTTAATTGATCTTTTCTTAATTAAAATAATTATTGATAGATGAAAAACTCAATAAAAAGGTTTGTTTACATTTTTTTAATTATTTTTTATTTATTAATTGGTTTTTTAATTTTAAAACCCATTAATAGGTTATAACAAATATTATTATATGTATTATATTAAAATTAGGATTTTTTTGTTTTTAATTAACAGGAGTCTAAATAATAACATTACATGTGTGTTTACAAATAAAATGGTTGAAGCGGCTTTTTTATATAACTTGGAAATGTTATTTAATTTTATGTTTTTATTTAAGATCATATACGATTTTTTTTATTATTATTATTTTCCTATTTATTTTTTATATTGCTTATCAATATGAACGAATGTTAGCAAATTGATGTAAGAGTAAACAAATATACTCATAATATGTGAACCACTAGAAAGCTAGAAATGCAAAAAACTGTGTGCGGGGTGGGGTACAGTACATGTGGGGGGTGCAGTTGTGGGGGATCCGGGAGTTGAGGTGGGGCGGTGGTGATGCAGTGGTGGGGACGAGGTGCGTGATTTCGGGTGGGGGGGGGGTTCCATTGGGCGAGTATTATATGTATTTGTATTTTTTTAATTTGGTTCGGTGACTCCAGGTACTTTAATTGATTTGAGGAGCGTATTCGAATTTTGAAAAAGTTTTTAAATCTTAAATTTTGAATTTTTTATGAAATATTAAGATGATTTGACAGCTCCATCCTGTTAACAGTTTATTTTTGTGATACGGGACACCCTCCCAGGTAACACACAATATCCTCAGAATATTCTAAGAAGATTTAAATGTCCTTAGAATATCCTTAGAATATTCTTGAGGATATTGTGGTTACCTGGGCTGTATATACATAATTTCTTCTTTATTTTCAAATTTAACTTATTTACGTTTGTTTGAATTTTCGATAAATGTACTTAAAAGGAGGAATTCGTTTTGAATTGAAGAATAAGGGTCTCTAAAGGTCAAATACTAGCGAGATGTCTATCTTTTGTCTGTTTTAATTCTCCCAGAGGGTGTATTCATTTCTTTTCGATTTCCCATTGATTCCTTCCATCTCTCGAGAATATATATATATATATTCCAGTAGTATTTTTTTATTTTTTTGTCCTCGCTTTTTTATTATTTTTTCGTTTTCAAGCGCCTATCAAAGTTTTAGTGTGGCGAGTCCGTTTTATTCCAAAACTCTCTCCGCCTCTTACCAGTACTTGTGCAACTTTAAAAGATAAAATCACACACACACACATACAGGGAAGTCCTTTGCGTAACCATTCTTTTTCATTTTCACTTCTAAGTTTAACCAAAGACAGCGACAACGACAACCGCGACGACGTTTTTTTTTTTTTTTTTATTTATTTTGATTCTGCCCCTTCCCCCCCCGCCCGCCCTCCTCTTTTTTCTTCTTTCTTGTTGTAATTTCATCCATCATTAACCATCCCCCGAGATGGGGGGCGTTAAAAAAGAATGAGGGATGGCATGCGTTGAGAAGAAGAGACGTTTTTTAAGATTTTCTGTCAGTTTGTCCGTCGAATCAAGATAGAGAGAGAGTGTTGTTTGAGGGGACAAGGGGTGTACAAGGAGGGAATCAGTAAAGTGAAACCATCTTCTTGGAGACGTTGAAATTGTCTGTAGAAAAAAAAAACTTTTTAAATTATCCGTTTTGCTAAATTATTTAATCTTTAGCCAAAAAAAAAAACAACACTTTGTTCAAATAAATTAAGCGTAAAAAAAAAAGTTGCAGGCTATATCAGTTAAAAAATTCGATAGTAAATTAAGAATTCATTCCATTTTAAATTAAAAGCTTGCTGTAATCTATTCATTCAATAACTAGCCTAAGTTCCAATTTTTCACCACTGATGGTACCGTCGCTGAAATCAGGGGGTTACATTCAGAGTGGTCTTTTATTTTAGGTATTTTTGAATTTTCACACAGACAGGCTGGTTCGAAATAAATAAAAAAAAAAATATATCATCCCAAGTTTCAAGCATTCCGCGACATTTCAGCACCCGACAAAATATCCTACAGACAAAATATCTCATGAGAAAATAACACCTTCCTCGTGAATCTTATGAGTAATGCAAATCGACTCCGGCTCGGTGGGTTCGTATAGCTCCTTTTCGGGCTGTTTTTTGAGACCGGTTCGGTTGGCTCCGAAAAGGAGCTATACGAACCCAACCGAGCCGAACTGAATATATATTAACCGAACCTCCGAAAGTTTAGTCCGGGCTCCTATTTTTTCTAATCAAACACACATTGAAAACCGAACATCCAATCGTCGGGCGGGGTGTGTTTCGGGCTCCCATTTTTTATTCTAATCAAACACACTTTGAAAACCGAACCAGCCAATCGTCGGGCGGGGTGTGTTTGGGGCGCTATATTCTCGCCCAATATTATATTTTAACAAAAAAATCAATAATTGTGTAATATAAACATAAACGATAAATAAGTAAATATAGATGATAAATACTATATTATAGATAGTAAAAATAATAAATTGTTAGCTAGAAAATCTAACGACAGACAGCAGCACTGTCAAACGGCTAATTAGCCGCCAAAATATGAAAGTCTGTTTATATTTTTATTCAAAACTATGATTATAAGCTTCTCACTTAATCTTTTCAGCCCCCGACAAAATATCCTACAGACAAAATATCTCATGAGAAAATAACCCTTCCCCTCGTGAATCTTATGAGTAATGCAAATCGACTCCGGCTCGGTGGGTTCGTATAGCTCCTTTCGGGCTGTTTTTGGAGCGTCTAGCTGACACCGAAAAGGAGCTATACGAACCCCAACCGAGCCGAACTGAATATATATTAACCGAACCTCCGAAAGTTTAGTCCGGGCTCCTTCACGTTGAAATTGTCTGTAGAAAAAAAAAACTTTTTAAATTATCCGTTTCTAAATTATTTAATCTTTAGCCAAAAAAAAACAACCTTTGTTCAAATAAATTAAGCGTAAAAAAAAGTTGCAGGGTATATCAGTTAAAAAATTCGATAGTAAATTAAGAATTCATTCCATTTTAAATTAAAAGCTTGCTGTAATCTATTCATTCAATAACTAGCCTAAGTTCCAATTTTCATCACTAGGTACTCGTCGCTGAAATCAGGGGGGTACATTAGGGTGGTCTTTATTTTAGGTATTTTTGAATTTTCACACTGACAGGCTGGTTCGAAATAAATAAAAAATATATCATCCCAGTTTCAACATTCCGCGACATTTCAGCCCCGACAAAATATCCTACAGACAAAATATCTCATGAGAAAATAACGCTTCCCTCGTGAATCTTGCTGAGTAATGCAAATCGACTCGGCTCGGTGGGTTCGTATAGCTCTCTTCCGGGTTGTTTTTAGACGGTTCGGCTGGCTCCGAAAAGGAGCCACACGAACCCAACCGAGCCGAACTGAATATATATTAACCGAACCTCCGAAAGTTTAGTCCGCTCCTATTTTTCCCTAATCAAACACACATTGAAAACCGAACAGCCAATCGTCGGGCGGGATGTGTTTCGGGCTCCCATTTTTATTCTAATCAAACACACATTGAAAACCGAACCAGCCAATCGTCGGGCAAGGTGTGTTTGAGGAGCTATATTCTCGCCCAATATTATATTTTAACAAAAATCAATAATTATGTAATATAAACACAAACAATAAATAAGTAAATATAGATGATAAATACTATATTATAGATAGTAAAAATAATAAATTGTTAGCTAGAAAATCTAACGACAGACAGCAGCACTTGTCGAAACGGCTAATTAGCCGCCAAAATATGAAAGTCTGTTTATATTATTATTCAAAACTATGATTATAAGCTTCTCACTTAATCTCTTTTTGTATCTCCCTATACTGGGGAATATTTTGTCAGAAGATATTATGTCGGGGGATATTTTGTCCTTGTGATATTTTGTCGGGGGCTGGAAATGTCACGGTACCGTTTCAAGTCGATATCTCAATTTTAACCTCTGCCGAACAGCTATGCAAGTTTCCCATCTAAATAACATCGGGGTTTTTGGTATTGAACGATCAATTGATTATTCCGGCCAAAGCAATAGTTCAAAAAATTGAAACTCTGTAGAATTTATCCTTATCATAGTAGCTATCCTTCAGAATTTTTACATTTTTTTAGTTATCACAATTTTGAAGTTACATCTAGATAAAATACTGCTATATCCTAGTGTTAATAAGTTATACAATTTCAGAATTATAATAGTAAAAATCGGTAAAAATTCCGAGGATAGTTACTATTATCATGATAAAGTCTATAGAGTTTTAAATTTTTTGAACAATTAGTTTGGCCAAAATAAAATAAGCTGACGTTTTCTGATGTGGCCATCCACTTGACTTTATCATACAACCTGGCCCCTCACTTACATTAATATTTAATAAAATTATTTATAATCATGTAGGGGTGGGGTTAGTTTTTGCATTTTTAAACTCCTAGGGGCACACTGATTATGTATACAAAATTTGTTTGAGTTTTGTAAATGGCCAAGATTTTCATTTTTTGATCCTCCACCCCCACCCCCATATTTTGGGGGGTTTGTTTTTGCATTTTTAGACTTCTGCGGGTCCACTGATTATTTATATAAAATGTGGTTGAGTTTTTTTAGATTTTTAATTTTTAAACCCCCCTCCACCCCCCTTAATTTTGGGTCGTTATGCACCAAAATCTAATCAGCTCTTAATCTCAATGGACCAAAACTACGTGTGAAATTTGGTTTTGATATTCACACTAGTTTTTGAGCTAGATCGTCCACAAAAATTTGGTAACGCACAGACTAACAGACATTTTGACAAAACATTTATTATCTCGAAAAATATAATTTTTTTCGATGTTCTCTTATTAGAGCTTTTTTGTAGAGCAAAATGCCATGGTTTCGCTCAATTTTTTTAATCGAAATAGTTTCAGCCGTTTTTGAGATATTTTAAAAAAAATAAGGAAAAAAAAACACTATTTTCATGTACGATTAAAATACTTGACCATACCCTGTATGGTAAAGTAATAATAAGTAGTATAAATAGTAGTAGAATGAAAAATCTTTCGAAAGTGATGTAGTCTTTGAAATTATTATTTATACTTACTTAAAAATTAGTAAAATTTGTATTTTTAATTTTTTCCATGAATTTTTTTCAATGACACTTTAATATAGAATAGAGATTTCCTAAAAAATGTGAAATAACTCTAATATAACAGGCGAAAGTTAAAGATCTCTCTAGCATTTGACCTTTAGACATCTCTCTCTACCTACTTTAATCTAAAAACAAATTCCTAGAGCTAACTATATTCTAACTTAATTTTTAACCGACTTCAAAAAAGGAGGAGGTTCTCTCATTTGTCGACTTGAATTTTTTTTTTTTTTTTTTTTTTTGTGCCTCATATCTCCGCCAATTCTCAACCGATTTTGAAAATTTTTTTTGCACTGGGTCCAGTCTAGCCTCCGATTGGTCCCATTTTTTTTCGTATTTTTTTCATAGGTATTAGACCTTTTTTATTAGGTTTGTTTAGACCTAACCTCTTTGTTTATGAACCGATTTCGATGGTTCTTTTATCCGAAAGGGGGTGTCTTAGGGATGGTGTCATATTAATTTGGTCAAGTTCTGATGATATAATCACTATTAATAACATCACTAAAAAGAGAAAAATAAAAATTTTTAAGAAAAAATAAAAACCGACTTCAAAAAATTAAATGCAACAAATATAAAAATACACTAAAAGGTATAAAATAATTATTATCTTATTTAGTTACAACTAAACGACGAAATATTAACACGAAATTACTTTTTGAAGTTGGTGCCAAACATATACCTTTTATGAATCGCACTCGACGGATCTTACTTAGTACGTTTGGCGGGGTACGCTCGCTTATAGGTATAGTTTGTTTGGCACCGACTTTAAAAAGTAATTTCGTGTTAATATTTCGTCGTTTAGTTGTAACTAAATAAGATAATAATTATTTTATACCTTTTAGTGTATTTTATTTGTTGCATTTAATTTTTTGAAGTCGGTTTTTATTTTTTTCTTAAAATTTTTTTATATTTTAATATCTATCACGCCCCGACACTTGATACATGAGAAAGATTCAAAAAACATTAAACTAAATTCTAAAGCGATCTGCGTATAAACAGGATCGGAGATAAAAAGAGAGAGACCATTAGGGGTAGTTGAGCTTCCTGAACGCATTATGGGGTGAGATCAGATCTTAGGGAGATTGGAAAAAAAGTGAAGACGGGGTTATTATTTATTGCCGTTCTTTAACGATGTTCAAGTTTATTTTAATTTTGTTTATAAATCAATATTTCCTGCAACATGTACATATATTTTGACTTCCTAAATTAATTTGAATGTCAAATAAGATATCATACACCTTTCAAATTTTAATTCTTGGCGGCAGTTTGGGACAGCTGATCTTTAGAAAAAAATCTTTTGTATTTCTGCAGAGTGACAACTTCTGCTAAGTAAATTTTTTAATAAAAAAAAAATTGTTAATAATGAGGTTAATTTCGAATACAAATCTTTGTTTTGATAATATTAGCATAAAAAGAATATTGAGATAAATTTTTCTCTCTTATAAAAACATTTATTTAACACAATTTTTTTTCAAGAAATAGAGTTGGAATTCTACACGAGTTTTGAGATATTATCGGTCAAAATGACGAAAAAGGCCATTTTGACCCCATTTTCGAGTCCCATTAAATATTAAACAGCAATATTTGAAATCAAAATATTTTATTGCCGTAATAGAAACAGCTTCCTTTGATTTTCAAAATACCACTTGTTTTTAGCTCAATTGGATGAGACTATAACTAAAAAACAAAACTACGATTATAAAGGATAATAAACATAGTAAGGTCTTAGGTTTTTTAATTATAACTTTGGTTCCAATTTCAGCTACAAACAAGTAAAATTTAAAAAATTTTAAGAAAAAAAATAAAAACCGACTTCAAAAAATTAAATGCAACAAATATAAAAATACACTAAAAGGTATAAAATATATTATCTTATTTAGTTACAACTAAACGACGAAATATTAACACGAAATTACTTTTGAAGTTGGTGCCAAACAATATACCTTTTATGAATCGCACTCGACGGATCTTACTTAGTACGTTTGGCGGGTACGCTCGCTTATAGGTATAGTTTGTTTGGCACCGACTTTAAAAAGTAATTTCGTGTTAATATTTCGTCGTTTAGTTGTAACTAAATAAGATAATAATTATTTTATAACTTTTTAGTGTATTTTTATATTTGTTGCACTTAATTTTTGAAGTCGGTTTTTATTTTTTTCTTAAAAATTTTTATTTTTCTCTTTTTTAGTGATGTTATTAATAGTGATTATATCATCAGAACTTGACCAAATTAATATGACACCATCCCTAAGACCCCCCTTTCGGATAAAAAAAGAACCATCGAATCGGTTCATAAACAAAGAGGTTAGGTCTCAAATGCTCAATAAAAAAGGTCTAATACCCATGAAAAAAAATCAAAAAAAATGGGACCAATCGGAAGCAGACCAATCCAAATGCAAATTTCAAATCGATATGAGGGCCACAGTGGGCAAAAAAAAAAAAAAATC